>LPNX010063371.1:166669-312653 GCA_001517045.1 Pseudotsuga menziesii | reverse complement strand
GTGATACTGTTTCTTTCAGTGATCCTGCTTTATATGCTTTTATTATGAAAAATGAAATGATATACTGATGTCTTAGTAAAGCATATGAAAAATTAACACATGAAGCATTCCTCCTGCAACTTCCATGATAGTTCTATTCTTCCTTTTTGCAATCCCATTCTGTTGTGGATTATATGGGGTGGACAACTCCCTATTAATCCTTGAGTCTTTGCATAACTCTTTGAACTCATTCAAAGTGAATTCTCCGCCATTATTTGATAAAAAATTCTTGATATTCTTTTCAGTGTGGTTATCGATCAAGGCTTTGAATTCCTTGAACTTGCTGAATACTTCATCTTTGTTCTTCATGAAGTAAATCCATGTCTTCCTAGAAAAATCATCAATGAAAGAAACATAGTATGGATACCCGCTTAGAGAAATTGATGACACTGGTCTACATACATTGGAGTGGATGATTTCCAAGATTCCTTTTTCTTTGCTCTCGCTATTTGGAAATGTCTTCTTTGTATTCTTTCCTTTCGCACATCCTTTGCAGAACCCATCATGTTTTTCTTGAATTTGTGGAATACCTTCAACAACTATTCTTGTAAGTGGTAGTTCTCTGTAATGCACATGTGCAATCCTTCTGTGCCCAAGTTCATTTGTCTCTACTGTGTCATGAACCAAAGCTTGTTTTAGTTGACCCTTTAACTTGTATAGACTTCCTTCTTGTTCCCCAATCACTATTGCATCATGAAAACTCTTTCCCTTTGTCCACATAAGAACTTGGCCATCTACAAAAGCAACCCTCATACCTTTTGCATCCAATGCAGATATGGAGAGGAGGTTCTTCTTTAGTCCTAGAACAAATAATACATTCTTCATCTTCATAGACTTTCCAGTGTCTAGTTTATAGGAGGATTCACCACTACCTTTTATTGGATACTGGTAGTCATCCCAAAGTTTCACCTTGTGAGGTGACTCATGTTTAGATAGTTTCACAAATGATTCTTTGAATCCTGTCATATGCTTGGAAGCACCATTGTCTATGAGCCAATCATTGCTTCCATGTGAAACAGTTCCCGTGAGAGCGGAGATTAGTACATATTCTTCATCACTTCAATAATCACTTTCTTGTCTGATTCTCTTTTTGGAAGGTTCATCATCCTCTACAGCATGAGCATGATGTCTTCTCTTGTTTCCCTTCTTCTTCTTTGATTTCCCTTTGTTAGGGAAGAATTTGGATATGTGACCTTTCTCATGACATGTGTAACATCTAACAGTAGCCCAAAATCTTCTAGAGTGATAAGGCTTACCTTTATAGTGATGATGGTCCCTTTTTGTTTTCTTGGTGTGGGTTGTGAGAGCTTGATCTTCACTTCCCATCTTTTCTTCTCAAGCTACTATCCGAGCTTCTTCTTGAGAGATTTCTTCCCATAGTCTCATGAACTTGACTAACTTATTTCTGGCATAGATCCCTTGAATGAAGGAGTACCATGATCTAGGGAAACCATTCAAGGTGGTCATCACAATCTCTAAATTTTCCACTTATTCATCTACTGCTTCAAGTTGTTCCTTGATCAGAGATACCCTTGTAAATTAAGACTGGATGGTCTTATCATTCTAGATCTTTACATTCTTCAGTTGGTTTCTCAGAGTCATTTTCTGGTTTATGTTCTTCCCTTCAAACAATTTGGTTAGGGCATCAACCATAGCTTTAGGTGTCTTTAGGGAGGACACCTGTGATATGAGGTGATCCTTAATAGAATCAACAATGATTCTCTTTCCCTATCAAAACCCCAAATTTTCACAAAAATTTAAAATTTTTGAGATAACAATTAATGCTAAAACCTGCGGTTTACTAACAGCTAACGGTTTACAGTAAAAGAAACAGTCAAGTAATTAATTTCACTAAATCTTATTTATAGTAACTTAACAGTTCATTTTTGTAACAAGAATAAAGTTTTTCTTCCTCGTTGTTTTACTTTAGTTTATTGATGAGTATTTTCATGTCTAGTAGGTGGAATCTAACTTTTTAATCCAGGGCTTACTTAGCAATCATGCTAACGTAGATGAATATTGGTTCTTACAGGTTTACAGGTATGATCGCATGAGTACGTCTTAAAAGTTCTTTAAAGTGTCAGCAGTATTTTAATTGCAATTTAAAAGCTTAGTAATTAAGCCGCTAAACTCTAAACAGCTTATGTAAGGTAAAACCATTTGGCTTCCTTCAGTTTTACTTGTAATCATGTTCATAAGTAAGTAATGGTAGTAAGATATGTTTGTGACTCTCGGCATTAGAATCTCAGTCACAAAGTATTTCTACTTTAGTCTATGTAATTTGTGATGTTATAATGATTGTTTTGTTAGTACTTATACAATAATACATTTTCTTATCTGTATAATGACTGTCCCACATTTCGGTTCTGCTAGATAACTTACAGCTTGTTAACCTTTGGACAATATAAGCTCGACTGTGTAAATTGAAAACCATAATGCCTTCGTACGTGAGATCATGGTTTGCCTATAAATTATTTTCATGTTGAACCCTATGGTTCTAGTAATTTCTGGATTCAATAGGATCCTTCCTATTTTAGTTATCTTGTTTAGTTCTATAACTACTACTTAAATGACCTTGTAAATATTTAGTAACTTCCAGTTTGAGTTGTAACCAAAATCCATTGAAGTATTGTCGTTATGAACTCTGTAACAAAATTTCATAATAATGTTTTTACAATACGTTTTGTATCACTTCAAAGTTCTGTTACTATTTGAGTTATTATTTGATGGAAGTCTTATAGACATGCATAATATTTTTGTTTGATAGACATTTAGTCTATAATTAGTTCATGATCATAAATGTATTCAAATTAGAGTTTATACTCCTTTGCACTATTACATTATTCCATTTATAAAATTATGACTTGTAATATGGTCATTACAAGAGATTTACAATGTATAAACTATAGTCTTATTACAAGGAAAACTATAATTTGTTTATTGGTTAGCAAGAACTCTCCCATAAAACATTTAATCTCTTATCTATAATAAAGACGTAAAACTTTGATCTCTATCTATAAACAAGACATGAATTATTCGATTTCTATCTTATAACAAAAGCAATGTTTAGAGGAGAGAAAAGCAACCATTCAAATCGTAAATGTGATAATGTAGTAACATAAGGTTTATAGTGGAAATGAGTCTTATGCAAGAAATGATTATCGGGCTCCAACCAAGGATTATAAGTGACATTTCTTCAAGGGTCAACGTAACCATAAACATGGATATTCTTGTCACTATACTAACATATTATAATGTGCAAATGATTATCGATTTGGATGGCAAATTATTAGGTCAATTTATCATAGTTTAAAATCTTGCTCCAATGATTTAATAATTGGATCTTTCTTTTACGAAGGCACTGCTTGAAACCTAACCCTTATCATTTCCTTTTCAAAGTTTGCGCTAGCCCTTGAGGCTACTTAGCTTTGCTTCCATGGCAGTCGTCAGTCCTCCTTGCTCTGGTTGTCTTGTGCCTTGCTTCAGTACTACATTTATCTCCAGTGTGTTGTTTTGAATGCCATTCTTAGTGGATGGGTTCTCCCTTTGCAACTAGGGGATATTTTTGTTACCCTTGGCTCGATTCTTGTCTAATCTCCCATTCGTTGTTTTCGTGGCTTAGTGTCTGCTTTAGTTACCGTCTTCTGTTCTCATGGCTCATCGTTGTGTGAGGGTTATAGTTGTAGGTTGTTGGGTTTTAACGAAAAGGAAAGGCCTGTAGGTGATAGTACTCCTACCATACTGTTCATCAATTTCGTTAATAGGTAAGATAATAAATTTAGAGTTTACTCCCTTTGCTGCAAAAGCATTGCTATTACTGTGGTTTAAATTTATACTTGCTAACTGACAGTGGTATTTTACATTGCTTGCAGGTGCTTGCTACTGTAAAGATTTTACAATGAGAAATAGATAGTCACCAATGAAGGGCGTGGTGCGTGGTTCGTTTTCGAGTAATCCCTATGGTCCATGTGTTGGGTTTTTACCCTACTTGCTTCAGGGTGGTCAATGGAATCACCCAGGGTTTTGGAAAACCTTCCCTCAACTCGCTATGAGTTATGAACTTTGTTTTTATAGGTTGTTATTGTAAAACTTAGTATCAAACCCTCGCTAGGCTAGACACTGTTTAATTGAGCAATGTATTTAGTTTGATGACGGCTTACGACCTATTTAAAATAGTAGTTTTGTAAAGACAGTTTGGTCTTTTAGACTTGGTTTAGTTTATCAGATGTTTATTGATAATCTCAATGTAATTTTTGGGGTTTTACCCTTCTTAACTATAATTGATGTTTTACTCTATTTGTATACTCTGTAATGGTTTATAATTTAAAATTTTGAGACTGCTACTTACGACCGTTACTTAATATTTACTTGTTTTAATTGGAGTTAGGGTTTATCCTATAAAAACCCTCATTCAATATAAATTATTCTAATTATAATAATTACACAGTATTTTTATTTGTCCTTAAAGGACTTGTGAGTAAATTATTTTAACCTAGTTATTAATGGTTACATAATATGTATAAATTTGGTCATTTACTTCAACGTTTTGGTACTTGTATATGTAATAATTATAAGGGTTTTAACCCTGGCTTTTTATTTCTACAGATACCTGCTGTTAGTAAAACGAAAGGCACAATTTCTTTTAGAAGTACATTATATATCTATAGTTCAGTAAATGTATTCCATTTCTGTGTTTAAATTCAGTTGGTTCTTTAATAGTTTAGAAGAATTAACTTATGGTTTAACCTAGGATACTAATGTATATAGAATACAAATAGATTATGCTCAGAAACAAGAGCTAGGGTTTTTACCCATTTAACTTTTATAAAGTAATAATTCCTGTATTGTTATTTTGTTAATTCGATTCTGTCATAAGATTTCTTCAATTTGCTTAAAAGAATTAATTATTTATAACAATACTCTTTGTTGTTTATAATAATATTATTTGGATTAATAATATTTTTATCTGTGAAAAATATATTCTTTTAAGTTTATGTTTGTATTTTTTTTATATATAAATAATAACACTGAGAGCAGTCTATAATAATTGAGTTGATTTAGTAAGATTATTTTTGTACCCTTGGTGAAAGGAATAAGAACCTTTACCCTATTAATACTTCTTACATCTAATTTTCCTGCAAGTGTATGAATAGTTCTTTATTAATAATATGAGATGCATAGGTCACTACTCTCTGTTTGTTATTTTGATTCTAAGAGAAATAATATTATAAGGGTTATTAAGTTCTTAATTATGATACTCCTTAATTCAATTAGTTTATCTTTAGAATTTAATCAGGTTACCTATCCTTACTTAAAGTTTAGATAGTTGCAGGTAAAATAGCTATCAATAGTAGGAAAAGAAATAAACTAACAGAACTATATTTGCATCTTTACTTAACATAAATATTAAGCATTCAAGTGATATTTCTATTCCTTCTGTTTCAGTATAGATATATAGTTTACAGAAGTAGGTATTGTGAAGAATAATGAATTACATACTTGAAATACACAGTCTAGATCTGATAACAACTCTATGAAATAAATTAATATTCTTTCTGGAAAAAAAGCTATCTACTGAAAGAAAACATTTCAATACTCTGAAAAACATAAGAACTCTATTCATTTCATATTCCTATCATACTTCATTCATTTAAACACACTACCTGTGCTAGAGTACGATCTAGATTACTCAAGATGGGGAAAAACATAGGTAGGATTTATTTTTCATCAAAGAACAGATTCAACATTAAAACAACTAATAGATTTCAAACTTAACAGTTCACAACATAACATATAATCATTCATTATTTGTTCACACAAAGATATAAACTCTAACACGGAAATTAAAAGATAGTGGGACATGTTTTTAAGGCTGGATGACAACAGCAATGGGAGGCCGTTCCTCCCTACCAACTTCTGGAGAGCGCTCAAACATCAACTTCTCAGGACCCGCGATCCTGTTTTGGTCTCCTTGGTTGGAACTAGGTGGAGAAAACAACAAAGTACTGGTACAGAGACTCAATACGAACTCTGCACAATGCAGCAAGATCTTTCAGCTGCAAAGCTATACTATATCACCTTCTTGTAGTTTACCACTCAAACACCTTCCTAAAAAATACCCTTCCCAATGAATTCCTTGAACTGCATTCACCTGAATGATTCTTCTCCTGGAATGAGCAGCCTCAACTCTCTTCAATGGGTACTTTCATTAAGATTGCCTAGGTCTTTTCGGTTTAGTTGTCATTAATTGAGCCACCTGCTCTGATCCCACTTTCTTGGGGGATCATGACCCCAAATTTAGGGAGGTTACCACTTGTCTATTTGCTCTCCACCTAGTCTCCTCCATCAACTTGACCAGTAACACTCTTTTTAACATCTCTCCCAAGTTGTTGTCTCCATTTTTATTTATTTAAAATTAAAATATTCAAAATTACATTCCACATCCTTGACTTTGTTGAGTCATCAGTTACAACTTAGCATTAAATTTAACATAATTTATTGGAATAAAATCAACATAATATAATATTATTTTACAAAATTGGGGCATGTGACATACACACCACCTTAGAATATAACATCGTCCTTGATGTTATTTATTGTTCATCCTCTAGAGTCCCCTGGAACAGAATTGGATATGGATCTTGCATTTTACTTTCCAATTCCCAGGTGGCTTCTTCTAGACTAAGGTGCTTCCATTGCACCTTCACTTGTCCAATGGTGTAGTTTTGAAGTGTAATTTCCCTCCTCCCGAGGATACAATCCGGTTCCATCAGAAATTATCCTTCTCGTTCCACCTGTACAACACTCTAGTTAAAAACATGAGTAGCATCATGAACATATTTCTTCAAAACCGAAATGTGAAAAACATTATGTACTCTTAAGTTAGGTGGTAATGCTAATTGATAAGCTACTTGTCCAATCCTAGACATTTCAAATGGGCCACAGTATCGAGGTGCCAGTTTTGCACAACTCCCCAATATTAGAGAGCTCTTTCTGGGCTTTACCTTGATGAACACATGTTCACCTACCTGAAACTCCTATGGAGTTCTTTTTAAGTCTGCTTTACTTTTCTACCGATCCTGTGCCACCTTCAGATTTCCATGCACTTGTTACACAATTTCTTCCATTTCTTTCAATAGTTCTGGACCTAATACCAATCTATCTACTGGATTACTGCAAGACATAGGATTATTAGATTTTCGTCCATATAAAATTTCAAATGGACTAAATCTAGCTGATGTCTGATAATTATTGCTATAAGCAAATTATACCAGATGTAAATACTCCTCCCATTTACCAGGCTCGTCTTTCACATACATTCTCAATAAATATTCCAGTACCAGGTTTAGCCTTTCAGTTTGTCCATCTATTTCAGGATGGAAAGAAGTACTGAAATTTAATGTGGTGTTTAACCCTTTAAACAAAGACTTCCAAAAGTTTCCTGTAAACTTGCTATCTCTGTTTGAGATTATGACTTTTGGTACTCCATGTAATTAGAAAATTTGCTTTAGAAAAATATCAGCTATGTTGGCAGCTTTGTAAGTAGTTTTAACAGGTATGAAATGAGCTTCTTTGCTTAACTTATCAACTACTACCATGATAGAATCATTCTAATTTTGATTTCTAGGCAGTCCAGTAATAAAATCTAGACTAATCACCTCCCATTTCCAGCTAGGGATAGGTAAAGGCTGTAGCAAACCAACTGGGTTTTGGTGTTTAGTTTTTACCTATTGAAATTCTAAACACCTTGCAATATATTCAGCTAATTCAGTTTTCATATTTAGATATAAATACTCCTTTCTTAACATAGTTATAGTCTTTTGGTAACCCGAATGACTTGGATATGGTGTTTTATGAATTTCATCCAGAATTAACCACTTGACTTTAGGTACGTTAGGTAGATACAGTTTATCTTTATATAGTAAAAATTCTTTTTCATTTAAACTTTAACATTTTATTAAGTTCTCTATTGGATTTTATTTAGCTTTAGCTTGCAAATTATAGTAAATTTCATCTTGTTTTATTCCTTCTTTAAGCTATTCATCTAAGTATGAAACATAAGTGCTAATTGCTATTGCAAAATTCAGCCTTGCGTTCCTACTTAACGCATCAGCAACTTTATTTTCTTTACCTTTTATATGCTGGATTTCGAAATAATACTCACTTAAGAAAGCTAACCACCTAGCTTGTCTTGCATTTAAATTAGGCTGATCTAAAAGATACTTCAATCTTTTATTATCAGTTATTAAAACAAAATTTTCTTCCAATTAGGTGATGTCACCACATCTTTAAGGAGTTTATTATAGCTACTAATTCCAGATCATATGTTGCATAATTCTTTTCATGAAATTTTGACTTTCTAGACTCATAGGCAATAACATGCCCTTCTTGAGTCAGAACACCACCTAAGCCATCATTACAGGCATCAGTGGACACTACAAATCCTTTATTAGGATCTGTTATTCTTAAAATAGGTGCGCCGATTAAATTTTTTTTTAACTTCTTAAAGCTTTCTTCACATTTCTGATTCCAGTCGAGCTTCTTTCCTTTCTTCTACAAGGAATTTATTGGATTTTCTATCCTTGAAAATCCTTCAATGAACCTCTGATAGTAACCGGTAATGCCCATGAAAGATCTAAGATCCGTCACATCCTTAGGACCTGGCTAATCTTCGATTGCCCGTATCTTTTCAATATCTACAGAAATTCCTTTCTTGGTCACTACGTGACCTAAATACTGAATATTATCCTTAAAGAAATCACACTTACTAAACTTTGCGAAGAGTTGATGTTCTCGCAACTCTTGCAAAACAATTTTTAGATGTTCTTTATGTTCTTCTTCAGTTTTTGAATAGATTAGAATGTCGTCGATAAACACGACCACAAACTTATCTAAATACTTATGCATTACGTTGTTCATTAAACACATGAAGACTGCTAGGGCATTGGTAAGCCCGAATGGCATTACGACAAATTCATAATAACCATATCTTGTTTTGAAAGCTGTCTTAAAGATGTCTTCATCTTTAATCCTCACTTGATGATATTCAGACATTAAATCTATTTTCGAAAACACAGTGGTTCCACATAGTTGATCAAATAGATCATCTATGCGGGGCAACGAATATAATTTTTTGATGGTTATCTTGTTTAACTAACAGTAATCTATGCAAAGTCGCATAGTTTTGTCCTTCTTCTTGACAAAAAAGACAGGTGCCCCCCAGGGAGACACACTTGGTCGAATATACTTTTTATCAATTAACTCCTTTAATTGCAATTTTAATTCATTGAGTTCCAATATGTTCATTCTATAAGGGGCTTTGAGCTAGGTACTGCACCCGGTACCAGCTCAAAGGTAAAATCCAATTCCCTTTTCAGAGGTAATCCCGAAATTTCTTCTGGGAATACATCAACATATTCTTTTAATACTGGGATGCCTTCCAATTTTAACTTATATATTTTAATTTTAATTTCATCGTCAGTAATTGTTACTGCGTAAGCTTTACATCCATTCCTAACAGCTCGTTTAAGTTGTAAAGAAGAAATCTGCCTTACAGTAGTTTTTCTAGGAATTCCTTTAACACTTACTAGTTTTTCATCACTATTCAAACATGTGAAAGTTTTATCATAACAGTTTAGAATTACTCTATGTTGTTCTAACCAGTCCATATGAATCAGCAAATCATAAGAGCCAAGTGGAAAAACATTAAGTTTAACAACAGTTTCAAATTTATCCATAACTAATGCACATTGTTTCACAAAACAAGTTACTTTTTTTTTAGCACTAGTGGCTAACTAAACTAACCATGAATTCTCAAACTTATCAATAGATAACTTACATTTTTCTACTACTTGAGGTGCAATATAATTGAGACTAGCTCCTGCATCGATCAAAATAGTTACAGGGGTCCGATTCATCATATCTTCTACTTCTACCATGGAAGTCGGATATTCAACTTGTCGATTCTCCAAGGCTACGTTGATTCTAGGCGTGCTCCTTGCTAGTTCCCCAACAATCATCTCCTCCTGTATAGTATGAATGTTGCCAATAGTCTTCTTCCAGTTTGGACAGACTGAAGCATAGTGTGGGCCATTACATTCCCAACACTTGACAGGATCTTTATGCTCTAAATTCTTGGTAAAGTTTTCATGATTATTTGCAGTTTCCTTACCTTTAGAATTATTCTAATGGTTGGGTGTACTGTTCCTATTTCCTTGGAAATTCTTGTTATTAGAATAGTTTTTGGCCTTACTGTTCTTAAAATTTCTGTTAGGCAAAAAATCCCTCTTCTTAGATTGAAACTGATTATTATTTTTCTTAGCCTTCCAGTTGGCTAGGATTTCTTTCTTCTTATTCTGCTCAAAACAAAAGTTAGCCTTTCTCATAGCTTCCTCCAAGGTCTTTGGGTTATCATATTCAATTCTATCTTTAATATGATACGGTAGACATCTAAGGAATCGCTGTACCTTTGGTTTCTCATCTACAAGGTAAGGTACATACCTAAGTAGACTTAAGAACTTGCTATTTAGATCCTTCATTGTCATTGAACCTAACTTTAGTTCATATAACTCTTTAGCTCTCTCCTCATAATACATCTCAGACAGGAATTTCTTTTTGAAATACCTCTTAAAGGTAATCCAGTTAACTTCTTTCTCTTTTATACCCTTAACTCTCTTCAAGTCCTGCCTCCAAATGTCAGCTTTTCCTGAGAGGTTATATATAGCCATCCTAGCCTTTAACTGGTTACAATAATTATATACTTGGAAGTACTTCTTCATCCCAGATAACCAAGATTCAACTTCCTCCCCCTTCTGAGTCTCTCCATTAAAAGTTGGTGGTTTTATCTTTTTGAATTCCTTAGAAATTTCCTCATAAGGTTTGTATTTCCTCTTTTTAACATATAGATTATCATCACTACTATCACTAGTAGTATGATAATTTTGTTGTTCACCAAAAACTTCCGAAGACGAACTACTTTCATTTTTGTATGTTTCAGCTTTTTAGATTTTCGTTGATGACTGGCATCTTCAAGTTCTGGCCTTCTAACCCTACCCTCAGTTTGAATCTTTTCAATTAGGATCTGATTGAGCTCTTCTTGAGCCCTCATAATCCTTTCATTCTCTCGCTTTACAGACTCCATTTAAGTTTTTAAATCTTTTGCAGTTTGTAACAGCTCCGAGGAATTTGTACTTAAATCCTTTGGTATAGGATATCTTAGTAAATTTCATGTTTCAGTAGCTGGAGACTCCTCCTCTGCATACTCTTCCAGCCTTTCCATACCTGTCTATTAAACCTTATATAAAGAATTCTTTGTTGAATAACATTTAAAAAATAAAATACGTCAGCACAATAATTTAATTTACTGTTTTATGAAAGCTAGTTGGGCTTCATAAAGGCCTAGTGTTTGAACCTTGTGCTCTGATACCACATGTCAAAATCACAAATAATTTTAAATTTTTGAGATAACAATAAATGCTAAAACCTGTGCTTTACTAACAGCTAATGGTTTACAGTAAAAGAAATAGTCAAGTAATTAATTTCACTAAATCTTAATTATAATAACTTAACAGTTCATTTTTGTAACAAGAATAAAGATTTTCTTGTGTGCTATTTTACTTCAGTTTACTGATGAGTCTTTTCATGTCTAGTAGGTGGAATCTAACTTTTGAATCCGGGGCTTACCTAGCAATTGTGCTAATGCAGGTGAATACCGGTTCTTACAGGTTTACATGTATGATTACACGAGTACATATTAAAATTTCTTTAGAGTGTCAGCAGTATTTTTAATTACAATTTAAAAGCTTAGTAATTAACCTGCTAAACTCTAAACAACTTCTATAAGGTAAAACCATTTGGCTTCCTTCAATTTTACTTGTAATCATGTTCAGAAGTAACTAACGATAGAAATATATGTTTGCGACTCTTGGCATTAGAATCTTAGTTACAAAGTATTTCTACTTTAGTCTATGTAATTTGTGATGTTATAATGATTGTTTTGTCAGTACTTATACAATAATACATTTTCTTATCTGTATAATGACTATCCACATTTTGCTTCTGCGAGATAACTTACAGCTTGTTAACCTTTGGACAATATAAGCTTGACTGTGCAAATTGAAAACCATAATGCCTCCCTACGTGAGATCATGGTTTGCCTATAAATTATTTTCATGTTGAACCCTATGCTTCTAGTAATTTCTAGATTCAACAAGATCCTTCCTATTTTAGTTATCTTGTTTAGTTCTATAACTACTACCTAAATGACCTGGTAAATCTTTAGTAGCTTCCAGTTTGAGTCATAACCACAATCCATTTAAGTATTGTCGCTATGAACTCTGTAACAAAATTTCATAATAATGTTTTTACAATATGTTTTGTATCACTTCAAAGTTCTGTTAGTATCTGAGTTATTATTTTATGTAAGTCTTATAGACATGCATAATCTGTTTGTTTGATAGACATTCAGTCTATAATTAGTTCATGATCATAAATGTATTTAAATTATACTTTATACTCCTTTGCAGTATTACATTATGCCATTTATAAAACTATGACTTGTAATATGGTCATTACAAGAGATTTACATTGTATAAACTATAGTCTTATTACAAGGAAAACTATAGTTTGTTTATTGGTTAGCAAGAACTCTCCCATAAAACATTTAATCTCTTATCTATAATAAAGACCTAAACCTTTGATCTCTATCTATAAAGAATACATGAATTATTCGATTTCTATCTTATAACAAAAGCAATGTTTAGAGGAGATAAAAGAAACCACTCAAATCGCAAATGTGATAATGTAATAACCTAAGGTTTATAGTGGAAATGAGTCTTATGCAAGAAATGGTTATGGAGCTTCAACGAAGGTTTATAAGTGACATTTCTTGAAGGGTCAACATAACCATAAACATGGATATTCTTGTCACTATACTAACATATTATAATGTGGAAACGATTATTGATTTGGATGGAAAATTATTAGGTCAATTTTTTATAGTTTAAAATCTTGCTCCAATGATTTAATAATTGGATCTTTGTTTTACGAAGGCACTATAGAACACGACCCTCTTGCATGGTTTGATTTGTTGGCTATGTGGTCGTCTCCTAACCAAGCATCAGGGATATAAAACACTGCTTGAAACCTAACCCTTATCATTTCCTTTTCGTAGTTTGCGTTATCCCTTGAAGCTTCTTAGCTTGGCTTCCATGGCAGTCGTTAGTCCTCCTTACTTTGGTTGTATTGTGCATTGCTTCAATACTACATTTATCTCCGATGTGTGGTTTTGAATTCCATTCCTAGTGGATGGGTTCTCCCTCTGCAACTAGTGGATATTTTTGTTACCCTTGGCTCGATGCTTGTGCAACCTTCCATTCGTTGTTTTCGTGGCTTACTGTCTTCTTCAGTTACCTTCTTCTATTTTCGTGGCTCATCGTTGTGTGACGGTTACAGTTGTAGGCTATTGGGTTTTAATGAAAAATAAAGGCCTCTAGGTGGTAGTGCTCCTACCATACTGTTCGTCGATTTCGTTAACAGGTAAGATAATAAATTTAGAGTTTACTCCCTTTGCTACGAAAGCCTTGCTATTACTGTGGTTTAAATTTATACTTGCTAACTGATAGTGGTATTTTACACTACTTGCAGGTGCTCGCTACTGTAAAGCTTTTACAATGAGAAATTGACAGTCACCAATGAATGTCGTGGCTCGTGGTTCATTTTCAGGTAAGCCATGTGTTCCATGTGTTGAGTTTTCACCCTACTTGCTTTAGGTTGGTTAATGGAATCACCCAGGGTTTTGGAAAACCATCCCTCGAATGTCTACGAGTTATGAACTTTGTTTTTATTGGTTGCTGTTGTAAAACTCAGTATCAAGCCCTCGGTAGGGTAGACTTTGTTTAACTGAGCAATGTATTTAGTTTGAGGACGGCTTATGGCCTGTTTAAAATAGTAGTTTTGTAAAGACAGTTTGGTCTTTTAGACTTGGTTTAGTTTATCAGATGTTTATTGATAATCTCTGTGTAATTTTTGGGGTTTTACCCTTCTTAATTGTAAATGATGTTTTACTCTGTTTGTATACTCTGTAAGGGTTTAAAATTTAAAATTTTGAGACTGTTACTTACAATCGTTACTTAATATTTACTTGTTTTAATTGGAGTTAGGGTTTAGCCTGTAAAAACCCTCGTTCGATATAAATTATTCTAATTACAATAATTACACTGTATTTTTATTTGTCCTTAAAGGACTTGTGAGTAAATTATTTTAACCTAGTTATTAATGGTTACATAATATGTATAAATTTGGTTATTTACTTCAATGTTTTGGTACTTGTATATGTAATAATTATAAGGGTTTTAACCCTGGCATTTTATTTCTACAGATACATGCTGTTAGTAAAAGGAAAGGCGCAATTTCTTTTAGAAGTACATTTTATATATATATAGTTCAGTAAATGTATTTCATTTATGTGTTTGAATTCAGTTGGTTATTTAATAGTTTAGAAGAATTAACTTATGGTTTAACCTAGGATACTAATGTATATAGAATACAAATAGATTATGCTCAAAAACTTGAGCTAGGTTTTTTACCCATTAAACTTTTATAAAGTAATAATTCCTGTATTGTTATTTTGTTAATTCGATTCTGTCACAAGATTTCTTCAATTATTTTAAAAGAATTAATTATTTATAACAATATTGTTTGTTGTTTATAATAATATTATTTGGATTAATAATATTTTTATCTGTGAATAATATATTCTTTTAAGTTTATGTTTGTATTTTTTTTTATATATAAATAATAAAACAGAGAGCAGTCTATAATAATTGAGTTGATTTAATAAGATTATTTGTGTACCCTTGGTGAAAGGAATAAAAACCTTTACCCTATTAATACTCCTTACATCTAATTTGTCTTCAAGTGTATGAACAGTTCTTTATTAATAATATTAGATGCATAGGTTACTACAGTCTATTCATTATTTTGATTCTAAGAGAAATAATATTATAAGGGTTATTAAGTTCTTAATTATGATATTCCTTAATTCAATTAGTTTATCTTTAGAATTTAATCAGGTTACCTATCCTTACTTAAAGTGTAGATAGTTGCAGGTAAAATAGCTATCAATAGTAGGAAAATAAATAAACTAACAGAATTATATTTGCATCTTTACTTAACATAAATATTAAGCATTCAACTGATATTTCTATTCCTTCTATTTCAGTATAGATATATAGTTTACAGAAGTAGGTACTGTGTAGAAGAATGAATTACATACTTGAACATACTATTGTTAGTAAATAATATGATTCTTTTTCTTTTCTGATATTCTAAATACACAGTCTAGATTTGATAACAACTCTATGAAACAGATTAATATTCATTCTGGAAAAACAACTATATACTAAAAGAAAACATTTCAATACTCTAAAAACCATAAGAACTCTATTCATTTCATATTCCTATCATACTTCATTCATTTAAACACACTACCTATGCTATAGTACGATCTGGATTACTCCAGATGGAGAAAAACACAGGTAGGATTTATTTTTCATCAATGAACAGATTCAACATTAAAACAACTAATAGATTTCAAACTTAACAGTTTACAACATAACATATAATCATTCATTATTTGTTCACACACAAATATAAACTCTAACACATAAATTAAAAGATAGTAGAACCTGTTTTTAAAGCTGGATAACAACAGCAATGGCAGGCCGTTCCTCCCTACCAACTCCTGGAGAGTGTTCAAACATCGACTTCTGAGGACCCCTGATCTTGTTCTATCTCATTGGTTGGAAATAGGTGGAGCAAACAACAAAGTACTAGTCCAGAGACTCAATACCAACTCTGCACACTGCAGCAAGATCTTTCAGCTGCGAAGCTGTACTAGATCACCTTCCTACAGTTTACCCCTCAAACACCTTCCTCAAAAATTGCCTTCCCAGTGAATTCCTTGAAGTGCATTCACCTGAATGATTCTTCTCCTGGAATGAGCAGCCTCAGCTCTCTTCAATGGGTACTTTTATTAAGATTGCCTGGGTCTTTTTGGGTTAGTTGTCATTAATTGAGCCACTTGCTTTGATCCTACTTTCTTAGGGGATCATGACCCCAAATGTAGGGAGGTTGCCACTTGTCTATTTTCTCTCCACCTAGTCCCCTCGACCAACTTGACCAGTAACACTCTTTTTAACAGCTCTCTCAAGATTTTCTCTCCACTTTTATTTATTTAAAATTAAAATATTCAAATCTACATTCCACATTCTTGACTCTACTGAGTCATCAGTTAAAACTTAACATTATATTTAACATAATTTCTTGGAATAAAATCAAAATAAGATAATATTATTTTAAAAAATTGGGGCATGTGACATACACACTCCCTTAGAATATAACATCGTCCTTGATGTTATTTATTCTTCATTCTCTGAAGTCCCCTGGAACAGAATTGGATATGCATCTCGCATTTTAATTTCCAATTCCCAGGTGGCTTCTTCTGGACTAAGGTGCTTCCATTGCACCTTCACCTGTCCAATGGTGTGGTTTTGAAGTGTAATTTCCCTTCTCCTAAGGATACAGTCCGGTTCCACAAGAAATTCTCCTTCTAGTTCCACCTATACAACACTCTAGTTAACAACATGAGTAGCATCATGAACATATTTCTTTAAAATGAAAATGTTAAAAACATTATGTACTCTTAAGTTAGGTGGTAATGCTAATTGATAAGCTACTTGTCCAATCCTAGACAAAATTTCAAATGGGCCACTATATCGAGGTGCCAATTTTGCACAACTCCCCAATCTTAGAGAGATTTTTTTGGGCCTTACCTTGATGAACACATGTTCACCTACCTGAAACTCCTTTGGAGTTATTTTTAAGTCTACTTGACTTTTCTTCCGATCCTATGCCACCTTCAAATTTCCACGCACTTGTTTCACAATTTCTTCCATTTCTTTCAATAGTTCTAGACCTAATACCAATATATCTACTGGATTACTCCAAGAGATAGGAGTATTACATTTTCGTCCATATAAAATTTCAAATGGACTAAATCTAGCTGATGTCTAATAATTATTATTATATGCAAATTCTACCAGATGTAAATAGTCCTCCCATTTAGCAGGCTGGTCTTTCACATACATTCTCAATAAATCTTCCAGTACTTGGTTTACCCTTTCAGTTTGTCCATCTATTTCAGGATGGAAAGAAGTACTTAAATTTAATGTGGTGTTTAACCCTTTAAACAAAGACTTCCAAAATTTTCCTGTAAACTTGGTATCTCTGTCTGAGAATATGACTTTTGGCACTCCATGTAATCGAAAAATTTGCTTTAGAAAAACATCAGCTATGTTGGCAGCTTTTTAAGTAGTTTTAACAGGTATAAAATGAGCTGGTGTGCTTAATTTATCAACTACTACCATGATAGAATCATTCTAATTTTGATTTCTAGGCAGTCTAGTAATAAAATCTAGACTAATCACCTCCCATTTCCAGCTAGGGATTGGTAAAGGCTGTAGCAAACTAGCTGGGTGTTGGTGTTCAGTTTTTACCTGTTGACATTCTAAAAAACTTGCAATATACTCAGCTACTTTAGTTTTCATATTTGGACAGAAATACTCTTTTCTTAACATAGTTATAGTCTTTTGGTAACCCGGATGACCTAAATATGGTGTTTTATGAATTTCATCAAGAATTAACAGCTTGAATTTAGGTACGTTAGGTACATACAGTTTATCTTTATACAATAAAAATTCTTTTTCATTTAAACTGTAACCTTTTATTAAGTTTTCCGTTGTATTTTCTTTAGCTTTATCTTGCAAATTCTGTTAAATTTCATCTTGTTTTATTCCTTCTTTAAGCTGTTCATCTAATTCTGAAACATAAGTGTTGATTGTTGTTGCAAAATTCAGCCTTGCATTCCTACTTAATGCATCAACAACTTTATTTTATTTACCTTTTATATGCTAGATTTCAAAATCATACTCGCTTAAGAAAGCTAACCACCTAGCTTGTCTGGCATTTAAATTAGGCTGATCATACTTCAATCCTCTATTATCAGTCATTAAAACAAATTTTCTGCCAATTAGGTGATGTCACCACATCTTTAAGGCGTGTATTACAGCTGCTAATTCCAGATCATATGTTGCATAATTCTTTTCATGAACTTTTGAATTTCTAGACTCATAGGCAATAACATGCCCTTCTTCAGTACACCACCTAAGCCATCATTACAGGCATCAATGCACACTAAAAGTCCTTTATTAGGATCTGCTATTCTTAAAATAGGTGCGCTGGTTAATAAAGTTTATAAATTCTTAAATCTTTCTTCACATTTCTGATTCCAGTCGAACTTTTTTCCTTTCTTCTGCAAGGAAGTTATCGGATTTGCTATCCTTGAAAAGCCTTCAATGAACCTCCGATAGTAACCGGTAATGCCCATGAAAGATCTAACATTCGTCACATCCTTAGGAACTGGCTAATCTTTGATTTCCCGTATCTTTTTAGGATCTATGGAAATCCCTTCCTTGGCCACTACGTGACCTAAATACTGAATATTATCCTTAAAGAAATCACACTTACTAAACTTTGCGAAGAGTTGATATTCTTGCAACTCTTGAAAAACAATTTTTAGATCTTGTTTATGTTCTTCTTCAGTTTTTTAATAGATTAGAATGTCGTCGATAAACACGACCAAAAACTTATCTAGATACTTATGCATTATGTTGTTCATTAAACACATGAAGATAGCTGGGGCATTGGTAAGCTCGAATGGCATTACGACAAATTCGTAATAGCCATATCTTGTTCTGAAAGCTGTCTTAAAGCTGTCTTCATCTTTAATCCTCACTTGATGATATCTGGAACTTAAATCTATTTTTGAAAACACCGTGGCTCCTCATAGTTAATCAAATAAAACATCTATGCGGGGAAGTGAATATCGATTTTTGATGGTTATCTTGTTTAACTGACGGTAATCTATGCAAATTCGCATAGTTTCGTCTTTCTTCTCAACAAAGATGACAGGTGCCCCCCAGGGAGACACACTTGGTCGAATATACTTTTTATCAATTATCTCTTTTAATTGCAATTTTAATTCATTGAGTTCTAATATGTTCATTCGATAAGGGGCCTTTGAGATAGGTACTGCACACAGTACCAGCTCAATGGTAAAATCCAATTCCCTTTTCGTAGGTAATCCTGGAATTTCTTCTGGGAATACATCAACATATTATTTTAAGACTGGGATGTCTTCCAATTTTAACTTATTTGTTTTAATTTTATTTTCCTCATCAGTAATTGTTACTGTGTAAGCTTTACATCCCTTCCTAATAGCTCATTTAAGTTGTAAAGCAGAAATCTACCTTACAGTAGTTTTTCTAGGAATTCCTTTAACACTTACTGGTTTTTCATCACTATTTAAACATGTGAAATTTTTATCATAACAGTTTAGAATTACTCTATGTTGTTCTAACCATTCCATACGAATCAACAAATCATAAGAGACAAGTGGCAAAACATTAAGTTTAACAATAGTTTTAAATTTATCCATAACTAATGCACATTCTTTCACAAACCAAGTTACTTTTCTTTTAGCATCAGTGGCTAACTGAACTAACCATGAATTCTCAAACTTCTCAATAGATAACTTACATTTTTCTACTATCTGAGGCGCAACATAACTAAGAATAGCTCCTGTATCAATCAAAATAGTTACAGGGGTCTAATTTATCATACCTTCTACTTCCACCATGGAAGTCGGATATTCATCTTGTCGGTTCTCCAAGGCTGCGTTGATTCTAGGCATGCTCCTTTCTAGTTCCCCAACGATCATCTCCTCTTGTATAGTATGAATGTTACTAATCGTCTTCTTCCTGTTTGGATAGACTGAAGCATAGTGTGTGACATTACATTCCTAGCACCTGACAGGATCTTTACGGTCAAAATTCTTGGTAAAGTTTCCATGATTATTTGCAGTTTCCTTGCCTTTAGAATTATTCGGATGGTTGGGTGTACTGTTCCTATTTCCTTGGAAATTCTTGTTATTAGAATAGTTTTTGGACTTATTGTTCTTAAAATTTTTGTTAGGCACAAAATCCTTCTTCTTAGATTGAAACAAATTATTATTTTTCTTAGCCTTCTAGTTGGCCAGGCTTTCTTTCTTTCAATTCTTCTCAAAACAAAAGTTATCCTTTCTCATAGCTTCCTCCAAGGTCTTTGGGTTATCAGATTCAATTCTATCTTTAATATGATATGGTAGACAGCTAAGGAATCGCTGTACCTTTGGTTTCTCATCTACAAGGTAAGGTACATACCTAAGTAGACTTAAGAACTTGTTTTTTAGATCCTTCATTGTCATTGAACCTAACTTCAATTCATATAACTCTTTATCTCTCTCCTCATAATACTGCTCAGACAGGAATTTCATTTTGAAATACCTCTTAAAGGTACTCCAGTTAACTTCTTTCTCTTTTATACCCTCAACTCTCTTCAAGTCCTGCCCCCAAATGTTAGCCTTTCCTGAGAGGTTATATATAGCCATCCTAGCCTTTAACTGGTTACAATAATTATATATTTGGAAATACTTCTTCATCCTTGATAACCGGGATTCAGCTTCCTCCCCCTTCTCAGTCTCTCCATTAAAAGTTGGTGGTTTTATCTTTTTGAATTCCTCGGAAATTTCCTCATAAGGTTTGTATTTCCTCTTTTTAACATACAGATTATCATCACTATTGTCACTAGTAGTATGATAATTTTGTTGTTCACCAAACACTTCCGAAGACGAACTACTTTCAGTTTTTGTATGTTTCATCTTTTTAGATTTTCGTTGATGACTAGAATCTTTAGATTCTGACCTTCTAACCCTATCCTTAGTTTGAAACTTTTCAATTGGGATCTGATTCAGCTCTTCTTGAGCCCTGAGAATCCTTTCATTCTCTCTCTTTACAGACTCCATTTAAGTTTTTAAATCTTTTACAGTTTGTAACAGCTCCGAGGAATTTGTACTTAAATCCTCTGGTATAGGATATCTTGGTAAATTTCATGTTTCAGTAGCTGGGGACTCCTCCTGTGCATACTCTTCCATATTTTCCATACCTCCCTGTTAAAATTCAGATAAACAATTCTCTGTTTAATAACATTTAAAAAATAAAATACGTCAGCACAATAATTTAATTTACTATTTTATGAAAGCTAGTTGGGATTCATCAAGGCCTAGTATTTGAACCTTGTGCTCTGATACCACAAGTCAAAACCCCAAATTTTCGAAAAAATTTAAAAACTTTGAGATAACAGTAAATGCTAAAACCTACGGTTTACAGTAAACGAAACAGTCAAGTAATTAATTTCACTAAATCTTAATTATAATAACTTAACAGTTCATTTTTGTAACAAGAATAAAGTTTTTCTTGCATGATGTTTTACTTCAGTTTACTGATAAGTCTTTTCATGTCTAGTAGGTGGAATCTAATTTTTGAATCCAGGGCTTACTTAGCAATCGTGTTAACGCAGATGAATACTGGTTCTTACAGGTTTACAGGTATTATCGCATGAGTACGTATTAAAGGTTCTTTAAAGTGTCAGTAGTATTTTAATTGCAATTTAAAATCTTAGTAATTACGTTGCTAAACTCTAAAAAACTTCTGTAAGGTAAAACCATTTGGCTTCCTTCAGTTTTACTTGTAAACATGTTTAGAATTAAGTAACGACAGTAAGATATGTTTGTTACTCTCAGCATTAGAATCTCAGTTACAAAGTATTTCTACTTTAGTCTATGTAGTTTGTGATGTTATAATGATTGTCTTGTCAGTACTTATACAATAATACATTTTCTTATATGTATAATGACTGTCCCACATTTCTCTTCTGTGAGATAACTTACAACTTGTTAACCTTTGGACAATATAAGCTCGACTGTGCAAATTGAAAACCATAATGCATTCCTACGTGAGATCATGGTTTGCCTATAAATTATTTTCATGTCAAACCCTATGGTTCTAGTAATTTCTAGATTCAATAGGATCCTTCCTATTTTAGTTATCTTGTTTAGTTCTATAACTACTACCTAAATTACCTGGTAAATCTTTTGTAACTTCTAGTTTGAGTCGTAACCACAATCCATTGAAGTATTGTCGCTATGAAATCTGTAACAAAATTTCATAATAATGTTTTTACAATACGTTTTGTATCACTTCAAAGTTCTGTTACTATTTGAGTTATTATTTTATGTAAGTCTTATAGACATGCATAATATATTTGTTCGATAGACATTCTGTATATAATTAGTTCATAATCATAAATGTATTTAAATTAGAGTTTATACTCCTTTGCACTACTACATTATTCCATTTATAAAATTATGACTTGTAATATGGTCATTACAAGAGATTTACATTGTATAAACTATAGTCTTATTACAAGGAAAACTATAGTTTGTTTATTGGTTAGCAAGAACTCTCCCATAAAACATTTAATCTCTTATCTATAATAAATACCTAAAACTTTGATCTCTATCTATAAACAAGACATGAATTATTCGATTTCTATCTTATAACAAAACCAATGTTTAGAGGAGAGAAAAGCAACCATTCAAATCGCAAATGTGATAATGTAATAACATAAGGTTTATAGTGGAAATGAGTCTTAAAGAAATGATTATCGGGCTTCAACGAAGGTTTATAAGTGACATTTCTTGAAGGGTCAACATAACCATAAACATGGATATTCTTGTCACTATACTAACATATTATAATGTGCAAATGATTAGGTCGATTTATCATAGTTCAAAATCTTGCTCCAATGATTTAATAATTGGATCTTTGTTTTACATAGGCACTATAGAACACGACCCTCTTGCATGGTTTCATTTGTTGGCTACATGGTGGTCTCCTGACCAAGCATCGGGGATATGAAACACTGCTTGAAACCTAACCCTTATCATTTCCTTTCCGCGGTTTGTGCTAGCCCTTGAGACTGCTTAGCTTGGCTTCCATGGCACTTGTTAGTCCTCCTTGCTCTGGTTGTCTTGTGCCTTGCTTCAGTACTGCATTTATCTCTAGTGTGTGGTTTTGAATTCCATTCTTGGTGGTTGGGTTATCCCTCTGCAACTAGTGGAGATTTTCATTACCCTTGGCTCGATGCTTGTGCAATCTCCCATTCGCTGTTTTCATGGCTTAGTGTCTGCTTCAGTTACCTTCTTCTGTTCTCATGGCTCGTCATTGTGTGAGGGTTACAGTTGCAGGCTGTTGGGTTTTAATGAAAAAGAAAGGCTTGTAGGTGATAGTTCTCCTACCATACTATTCGTCAATTTCGTTAACAGGTAAGATAATAAATTTAGAGTTTAGTCCCTTTGCTGCGAAAGCCTTGCTATTACTATGGTTTAAATTTATACTTGCTAACTAACTATGGTATTTTACACTGCTTGCAGGTTCCCGCTACTGTAAAGCTTTTACAATGAGAAATAGGCAGTCACCAATGAAGGCCGTGGCTCGTGGTTTGTTTTCGGGTAAGCCCCATGGTCCATGTGTTGGGTTTTCACCCTACTTGCATCAGGGTGGTCAATGGAATCACCCAAGGTTTTGGAAAACCCTCCCTTGACTCGCCATGAGTTATCAGGTTTGTTTTTATAGGTTGTTGTTGTAAAACTCAGTATGAAACCCTCGCTAGGGTACACTCAGTTAAACTGAGCAATGTATTTAGTTTGATGACAGCTGACGGCCTATTTAAAATAGTAGTTTTGTAAAGATAGTTTGGTCTTTTAGAATTGGTTTAGTTTATCATATCTTTATTGATAATCTTTGTGTAATTTTGGGGTTTTACCCTTCTTAACTGTAAATGATGTTTTACTCTATTTCTATACTCTGTAAGGGTTTATAATTAAAAAATTTAAGACTGTTACTTATGAGCGTTACTTAATATTTACTTTTTTTAATTGGAGTTAGGGTTTATCCTATAAAAACCCTCGTTCGATATAAGTTATTCTAATTATAATAATTACAAAGTATTTTTATTTGTCCTTAAAGGACTTGTGAGTAAATTATTTTAACCTAGTTATTAATGGTTACATAATATGTATAAATTTGGTCATTTACTTCAATGTTTTGGTACTTGTATATGTAATAATTAAAAGGGTTTTAACCCTGGCATTTTATTTCTATAGATACGTGCTATTAGTAAAAGGAAAGGCACAATTTCTTTTAGAAGTACATTTTATATATATATATATATATATAGTTCAGTAAATGTATTTCATTTCTGTGTTTAAATTCAGTTGGTTCTTTAATAGTTTAGAAGAATTAACTTATGGTTTAACCTAAGATACTAATGTATATAGAAGATAAATAGATTATGCTCAAAAACATGAGATAGGGTTTTTACCCATTTAACTTTTATAAAGTAATAATTCTTGTATTGTTATTTTGTTAATTCGATTCTGTCACAAGATTTCTTCAATTTGTTTAAAAGAACTAATTATTTATAACAATATTGTTTGTTGTTTATAATAATATTATTTGGACTAATAATATTTTTATCTGTGAATAATATATTATTTTTAGCTTATGTTTGTATTTTTTTATATATATAAATAATAAGACTGAGAGCAGTCTATAATAATTGAGTTGATTTAATAAGATTATTTCTGTACCCTTGGTGAAAGGAATAAGAACCTTTACCATATTAATACTCCTTACATCTAATTTGTCTGCAAGTGTATGAACAATTCTTTATTAATAATATGAGATGCATAGGTCACTACTATCTGTTTGTTATTTTGATTCTAAGAGAAATAATATTATAAGGGTTATTAAGTTCTTAATTATGATACTCCTTAATTCAATTAGTTTATCTTTAGAATTTAATCAGGTTACCTATCCTTACTTAAAGTTTAGATAGTTGGAGTTAAAATAGCTATCAATAGTAGGAGAAGAAATAAACTAACAGAACTATATTTGCATCTTTACTTAATATAAATATTAAGCATTCAACTGATATTTCTATTCCTTCTGTTTCAGTATAGATATATAGTTTACAGAAGTAGGTAATATGTAGAAGAATGAATTACATACTTGAACATACTACTGTTAGTAAATAATATGATTTTTTTCTTTTCTGATATTCTAAATACATAGTCTATATCTGATAACAACTCTATGAAACATATTAATATTCTTTTTGGAAAAAAAACTATCTATTGAAAGAAAACATTTCAATACTCTGAAAAACATAAGAGCTTTATTCATTTCATATTCCTATCATACTTCATTCATTTAAACACACTACATGTGCTAGAGTACGATCTGGATTACTCTAGATGGGGAAAAACACAGGTAGGATTTATTTTTCGTTAAAGAACAGATGCATCATTAAAACAACTAATAGATTTCAAACTTAATAGTTTACAACATAACATATAATCATTCATTATTTGTTCACACACAGATATAAACTCTAACACAGAAATTAAAAGATAGTGGAACCTGTTTTTAAAGCTACATGAGAATAGCAATGGGATGTCATTCATCCATACCAACTCCTGGAGAGCACTCAAACAGCAAATTCTCAGGACCCCCGAGCCTGTTCTAGTCTCCTTGGCTGGAACTAGGTGGAGCAAACAACAAAGTACTAGTACAGAGACTCAATACCAACTCTGCACACTGCAGCAAGATCTTTCGGCTGCAAAACTGTACTATATCACCTTCCTGCAGTTTACCCCTCAAACACCTTCCTCAAAAATTCCCTTCCCAATGAATTCCTTGAAGTGCATTCACCTGAATGATTCTTCTCCTAGAATGAGCAGCCTCAGCTCTCTTCAATCTGTACTTTTATTAAGATTGCCTAGGTCTTTTTGGGTTAGTTTTCATTAATTGATCCACCTGCTCTGATCCCACTTTATTGGGGTATCATGACCCCAAATATAGAGAGGTTGCCACTTTTCTATTTTCTGTCCACCTAGTCTCCTCCCCCAAGTTGACCAGTAACACTCTTTTTAACAGCTCTCCCAAGCTGTTGTCTCCACTTTTATTTATTTAGAATTAAAATATTTAGAATTGCATTCCACATCCTTGACTCTGCTGAGTCATCAGTTACAACTTAGCATTAAATTTAGCATAATGTCTTGGAATAAAATCAAAATAAGATAATATTATTTTACAAAATTGGGGCATGTGACATTGCCATAACCAAGTTATTGTGTAAGGCCTTAGCCTCATCTCCCTCTGGAACTAGAACCTCCTCACTGATATAGGAGTCCAACTCATTTTCTTCCAGGACCAGGGAGATCCTATACTTCCAGGATCAGAAGTTATCATCTCCCTCAAGCTTTTCATCAACCTTGGTATGATGAGACATCTTAAACTGAGAACCTCAAATGGAAATACAAAATATTTAGATATTACCAGGTCAAGATGTCGAATCTGTATTTGGAGCTGAAATCCTGTAGTGCTAGTTCAGGAACAAATTAGGGCTTTGCTTTTCCAGAGTTTTGTCCAACCAAATGCTTTGAATTTGATCCCTAACTTTGATTTTAGGGAGGAGATCAATCTAGGCCTGGAATCACTGAAAAATTCCTCTTCTATGAGAAGCCCTAATTTCTGGTAGTAGTGTCGGGTCCAAAACAGAAAAAACTCAGAATTGGATTCTGCTTCGACAGAAAGATGTGCCCTAGGGAGGAGAGTTATTCCAACCTTATTTTGCTGAAAATATGTGGAGAGATATCTACAAAGTAGGAAGCCCTAGTTCCCACAAATACACAGTGTCTTCTTCTCAGGTTAGCTCTGATCCCATGTTAGATTTTTATCATTAATCTAGCAATACATTAGGATCTTTAACTGAGAGAATAACAAGCACAACAATCAAACACAAGATATAGTGAACACAGTGTTTATCCTTGGGGAAACAATAAATGGTGAAAACCTTGCAACTTCCTTAGAGATATAATCAACACCAAAATCAAAGCCCCAAAACAATAAGGTGATCTCCCGACAGCAGTAACCTCTTTCTGTCTAGCCCCAGTGTATTCTCCTTCCTCAACTATGTGCTATACTTGAGTGTGTATGAGATGTGTGATAAATAGAGAGGCCAGCTTTCTATTTATACTAATTCCCAACTTGACTAAACCCTACTAGGGCCAACCTCTCTAGGAGATTCTAATAACCCTAGTGCCCTGGAACTATGGGGACTTTAACCCTTAGCCAATAGGAGGGTTACCCACAATGACTTGACATGACTTGTTTACATTATAGAACTTACCGATAGGAACATCGCGGCATGACATGACTCAAGTATATCTCGGAATAAACATCGAGTTACAATACATAAGAAATACAAGTGAAATGCATTCTGAAGTTACATATACATCAACAACCAAGTCCAATAGACACCTCATAGAGATCTTGCCTCTTAAAAGATGCAATCATCTTCAACTTCAATTTTGAGTAGCTTGTGAATGGGTTGAGAAGAGTAACTCATGAATCCATTCAAAGTTGTACCTGGAAAAACACAAATGGGCACCATAAGGTTGGATAGCCCACACATTTTAGGTTTTCATCACACCCAGCATAGTTGATCAAGAAAGATTGATCAACAATTCCTCTACTTCGGGTATTAAGTGGTAAACCTTCGGCTTCTAGTGTAGTGTTGGAAGAAGAAATTTTGCTCAATTTTTTTTATCCAAGTATGAATCTATAGTAGGAGAAGTGCCTTGTCCTCCTAAGGCTCTAATACCATGTAAAATTAAGCACAAAGATCTGTGGACCAACATAGAACTCACAAGAAAGAACATACAATTTTACTCAGAAATAGAAGAATGAAATAGTGCAAAAATGGCTTGCAACTGTGAATGCTTTCATTAGTCAAAAGTGATTAGATAATTAATTACAATGTAGTACAATGGATAAATAGCCCCATGCAATTTGAATCCATGTGAGGAAATTCGAATCGGTTTGACTCTACTTGACTGCATGGCTAACTAAACTTGTCTAAATCACTATTGGAGTGCAAAATCCCAACTCAAGCATCTAATTCAGTCTTAATTATCAGTTAACTAGTCAAACTAATTGAGGTAGGTGAGTAAATGTGCCTCACCTACATTCAGCCATGCAAAGCTAGCACTAACTGAGTAGAACTGAGTATAACATACTACAACTAAATGTAACTAACTCGTAACTGATCTTGACTATTAACCAACTGAACTCAACTGAAGGAGGCTGGTGCTAACACTCCCAATGGCTCCTAATTTGTAGGAAATTGTCTACGAAGCTCCTACATTGATGCATGAAAATGCAGTCCGTGGATGTTGGCCTAAATTAGTGTTCCCCACACTCTATTGACTCGTACATGTGGACCCAATGGTGCTAGTGACTAAAAATAGACTAAAAGGACTTCATATTTAGACATAATTGACCAAATTGGACAAGGGAGGATTATAATCCTAACAATATGAAACTTCTTGCTGATGGCATTGACAACCTTGTTCTCTTTCCCTTTCACATGTCTAATTTCAAAATAAAAAATGGATAGAAACTAAAATCATCTAGCTTTCCTGGAATTTAAGCTTCATTGGTTAAATAGATATTTTAAATCTCATATGGTTTGTTATGAGCTCACATCTACTGCCAAATAATGTTCCCACATCTTGATCACATGCAATGTGCCGACGAATTCCAAATCATGAGTCACGTTGTTTTTTGTGCTCCTTTACTTTTTGGGATTCATAGTATATGACAAACCCTTCCTATATTAACATGCAACCAAGTCCCTCGATACATACATCCATTCACACTATGAATTCTTTCCCTTTGTCAATGATTTTTAAAATAGGATCATGAGTAAGGGAATGCTTCAATTGTTAGAAGTTGACTTCACATTTCTCATACCAAATGAATTTCAGGTTATTCCTCTACAGTGATGTAATTGGATGGGTGATTTTCAAAAACCCTTCAATAAATTGATGAAAATACCTTGTAATACCCATAAATTATCTTACATCTAAAACATTCCTTGGAATATACCAATTTATTATCGATTCAATATTTTCTAGATCCATCATAATTCCATCTTCTGAGATAAAATGACCCAAGTAGTGTACCTTTGTTTGATAGAAGGTACAGTTACTTAACTTGGAATATAGTTTTTATTCTCTGATGGCCTGCAACACCATTCTAATGTAATCCTAATGATCTTCTTCACTCCTGGAGTACACAAGGGTATCATCCAATAATACGAACATGAACTTGTCAAAATAATTGTTGAAGACATTGTTCACGAGGAACGTAAATAAGGTTGATGCATTGGTGAGTCCAAATGGCATGACCATGAACTCATAATGGCCATATATTGTCCTGAATGTTGTCTTCTAAATATCTTCTTCCTTATGTTAACTTGATGATATCCCTACCTCAAATCGATCTTAGAAAACACCTTATCGTCCTTCATATGATCAAACTTCAATTCTAGGGAATGGATACTCGTTATTGATTGTTACCTTATTTAGCTTCTTGTAATCAATAAATAAACTCAAGGTGCCATCTTTATTTTTGAAAAATAACACTTGTGCTCTCCAAGGGGATACATAGGTTCGATATTCTTATTATCCATTAATTCTATTAGTTTCATCTTCAATTCTATTGATTCAAGAGTGGTCATTATATAAGGATATTTGGAAACTAGCATTTCCCCTAGAACAATACTATTTTGAATCCAATGTCCCTTTTTGGTGTCAGTCACAGAACTTCATCCAGAAATAGATCCATGAACTCTTGCAAAAACTTGTACTATTATATTATGGCGCCTTTATCTTCTAGGGAATTTGATTCATGAATTGAATACAATTGGCATCACTTCTTCTTAAACTTTCTGAGTTGCAAGCCTGAGATATCCCTAATTGATACCTACTTAGGAAGTCCCTTAAACACTCATTTTCCTTCCTTCATCATCAATGCATTAAAGGACTTTCTCATAGAAGTCCACCTTGACTCTATGTTTTTCCATCCAATCAATTCCAATGAGCGAATCATAGGATCCCAAGGGTAACACAATCAAATTTATTTTGGTGAGGAGTCCATTTAGCTCTATTTGACATTCCAATACTACACTCACCTTCCTCTTTGTGTCAGCAGCTAATCAGACTAGCCAAGACTTAGCATGATTCACCTTTCTAATAGGACAACCTTCAAACACTTTTGGTTCAATATAACTATGAGTCGATAATGGGTCTTTCAAAACATAAATAGATCGCTCAACAATCTTACCTCCAACTTCCACCACCACTGATTGATGGTATTCTTAACAGTTGTCTAGCACTGCATAAATATGTGGAGCTGACCTTGCCATATCCTCCACTATGACCGATCCATCCGTATTATGCAACCTCTGATGATTTTCTCCTTGATGTAGAAATTTTCTCTACATGTGGTTTCCTCCACATATCCAACACTAAAGCATTCCTTTTTACCCTCTTTTTTCTGCTACTAGTAGTTCATTCCCACTTCTATCTTGTTGTCCTGGTGGAAATCCTTTGATGGATTTTTAAATGGGGTTTTAAATAAATTTTTTCTTTGTTCAAACTTTTCTTTTGTCTTTGATTTCCATGTTGGTTTAAATTTTGATTTTCCCTTGCTCTACTCATAATAATGCGTGATCATTCTAATGTCTTCATCAAAGTTGGGAGGATTGACAAATTCAATTATTTCTCAGAAATTTTGGGGTAGACTTCCAAGGAAGAGTTGAATCTTGACTCTTTCATTCCTTATGTAACTCACATACCTTATCAATTCCAAAAGTTTATGGACATGCTCCTCTATTATCTTTTGTCCCAATTTCAGTTCATGGAACTCTTTCCTCTTATTATCATAGTGTTATAATAATCAATCCATAGTTTACCCACTTAGACATTAATTCCATTATTTGTGTCTTATTTGCCTAGTTCATGTGTCCCACCTTGTGCAAGTTGCTATTTGCGTATCCATAGAGGTCAAAATTGCCCCATTTCACTCATGTAGTGCATGGGAGAGATAAAGGAATCAATTTTTATTTATTCCTAGCCTCCTAGGTGCCCTTCTGCTTTTTCTGCTTTATTGCCTGCTTTTTCAGTGTTTTAAGGCAAAAGGAAAAGCTAGACTAGGTGAGGTTGACTTGTTTTTTGTCCTACACATACTCCTCTCTTTTCTCCTTGAAAAAGCATGTATGAGCTTCCATTCCACCACTCTTTATATTTCCTAAGCCTTTCTTCCAATTCGTGAGCTCCATGACAGATCTGGGATCAGCTTTTTACACCTATGGGGGATTTGCTTATTTTTGGTAAGCCTGCTTTATGCTAGATTTGGATGCCTCCTCATGCATTCGATTTCTTGAAGTATTATATTTATTCAGAAACCTATGTTATTAAAGGGTTGGATATTGTACACTCAGTTAATACAATTTAGTGTTACAGCTCCATATTCAGTCTCTTTTGTTGGCAATTTTGCATGATCAAATAATAATTGTTGTGAGTAAAATTAATCTATTTCTGGCCTTAATTTCCACATGGTATCAGAGCCATTGTAGGTTGTTTCTCTCCTTCAAAATTTTTTTTTACAGGTTCAACATCAAGACTAGGAGCCTTCTACTGACAGCCGGGACAGATTTTCTAAAGCTATGGATTCACAGAAAACTATCTTGACTCCTTTCAATTTCTTTGAATGGAAAGAAGAGATGGAGATATTGTTGAGAGCGAAAGGCCTCTACAGGGTGACTATGGAAATAGAAGCAGAGCCCAATGTAGCTGCAGAGAAGATCAAATGGCACAATAGGAGAGATGAGGCCTATGGCCTCCTATGTCTTAGTATTTCCCAAGACCTCCTTTTCCATCTCGATGGATTGACATCACCGGATCAAGTATGGGAGAAGCTTGCTGATCTTTTTGGAAAGACAGGTGAGATGAGGGGACATCAGATCAAGAATGAGCTGATTTCTCTGAGTCCCAGTAGCTTTGAATCCCTGCAGCTATATTTCTCCCAGTTCAAAGCACTAGTTTTGTAGCTGAAGCAGTGTGGTATTAAAAAGAAAGATGATCAGCTCATACTGGCAATCCTCTCGAAGCTAGGACCTGACTACTCAATCTTTGTTTCGACCTTCTATGCCACAAAACTGACAGCTTGAACCTGGAAGATGCCTAGCCTTGCATATTTCATGGAATCTCTCACACAAGAACAAGACAAGCTGGTTATGATGGGCACCATCAAACCATCCAAAGATCAAGCTTTGATTGCAGGAGATTCGAAGGTGGATTCAAAAAGCAAAAAGAAAGCTAAAAATCCACCTGAGCAAAAGAGAGACAAGAAACAGTCTCCGAAGGATCTACAAGGTCCCAAGAAGAATAACCAGAAGAAGAAAAACAAAGGTGAAATGAACAAGTGCGCATACTATAATAAGGGTAATCACACTGAAAGCTCTTGTATGAAAAAGCAGATTGATATGCTGACCCAACTCCTGGAGAAGAATGGCATCTCCCTTCCAGAAAGCTCAAAGAAAAGAGAAGGAGGATCAAGTTCAGATGACAGAGAGAGAGTTCATGCATTGGTTGCTGGCACATCAAGTTCACCCAGTTTTATCATTGATTCTGGAGCTTCAAGACACATGGTTTCGACTAAGGAGGCCTTCTCCTCACTGAAAAAGTCGAAAGGACCATCTATTGTACTGGGAGATGAATCTCTCACTGAAAGTATGGTGAAAGGAAGGATAGATCTTGATCATGGTCAGTTTAGCAATGTGCTTTATGTCCCTGGTCTCACCTCCAACCTCCTGTCAGTGTATCAGATGACCCACACTGGGTCTCCTAAGAAGGTCATATTCTCCCCCGATGAAGTTGAGATCACAGAGATCTCAAGTGGTAGAGTCATTGCAAAAGGAGTTGCAAATCATGCTCAAAAGGTATACATGTTCTCACACTTCCTACCTTACTCAAACCCCTCTGCTCTTCTGATTCATGCTAATGAAGCTAGCAAGCTATGGCATGGAAGATTTGGCCATCTAAATTACAAGTATCTGTCTGATCTTAGTGAGAAAGAAATCGTCATAGGGTTTCCCAAGATAAAATTTTCCAAAGGAGTCTGCCAAGGTTGTATCCTAGGAAAACATCCAGAGCACAAATTTGAGAGAGCTAGTCATGAGAGAACCTCTGCACCCCTCGAGCTGATTCACAGTGATGTTCCTGGTCCATTCCCTTATATGTCCATGATTCAGGCCAAATATGCATTGACCTTTATTGATTAATTTTCCAGGTATTGCTGGGTTTACTTTTTGAAACACAAGTCTGAAGTTTTTGGCCTATTCAAAGTCTTTAAGGCTTTGGTTGAGAACCAGTCTGGGAGGAAACTCAAGGTCCTCAGATCTGACAATGGTGGTGAGTATGTCAAGTCTGAGTTTATTAACTATTGTGCTGATGTAGGTGTTCAGATGCAGCATTCTATCCCTTACACACCACAGCAAAATGGTGTTGCTAAGAGGAAGAACAGATCACTAAAGGAGATGGAAACATGCATGATGGAGGCCAAAACTTTGCCACCAAAGTACTGGGCCGAAGCTATCAACTATGCAGCCTATATCCAGAATAGAGTTCCTCACAAACATCTTGATGGTATGACTCCCTTCGAAGCATGGAGTGGGCGCAAGCTAGATGTGACCCATTTCAGGATTTTTGGCTCAAAGGCCTGGGCTAGGATTCCAACAGAGAAGAGGAAGGCTTTGCAGCCCCAAAGCCAAGAGTTTATTTTTGTTGGATACTATGAAGATTAAAAAGGGTACAAGTTGATAAATTTGAGCACAAACAAAGCCTTCATCGAAAGGTGTGTTTAGTTTGAAGAAGAACCCCTTGCAGTAGTGGAAGTTGGTGAAGCCTCTTCACCACCTGAACCTCAAGAAGTAAGTAAAGAGTTTGTTGAACATGCTGATTCTGATTTTTTTGATGGAGAAGAGGTTATTGCAGACCCAAACAGCCCCACAAGGCCAAAATGGGCAGCCAAGACACTACATGCAGCAGGTGAGCTAGCTGGGGATCCCAATGACCCAAGGAGGACTAGATCTCAATTTGAGAGTGGTCTGTGCATGAAGGATCCTATGTTTCCTGAAAAATGATATTTTATGGTGGAGTCTAATCCTAAAACATATGAAGAAGCAGCAGTAGATCCAATATGGAAAGCTTCCATGAAGGAGGAGTTCAGCTCACTCCAGAAGAGCAACAGATGGGAGCTAGTGGATCTTCCTCCAGGAAGAAAGTTAGTCCAGTGTAAGTGGGTCTATAAGACCAAATTTGCTGCTGATGGTTCACCACTGAAGTACAAGGCTATATTGGTAGATAAATACTACTCACAGGTTCATGGCTTAGATTACAATGAGACCTTTTCCCAGGTGGCAAAGATGGATTCCATCAGGCTAGCTCTAGCCATTACAGCCTCAAGGCCATGGGAGGTACATCACATGGATGTAAAATGTGCCTTCCTGAATGGATATCTCAATGAGGAGATATATATGCAGTAGCCTAAGGTTTTTCTACTAACCCTTATCTTGTGTGCAGGTTGAGAAAGTCATTATATGGGCTAAAGCAAGCCCCTAGGGCTTGGTATGCCAAGATCGATAGCTTCTTGCTATCACTGAATTTTGTTCGGTGCAAATCAGATCCAAATGTCTATTTGAAGTTAGTTAATGGTTCATTAATGATGATTGTGTTATATGTTGATGACCTCCTCATTACAGGAAGCTCACAAGCTGAGATTGCTTCCTTAAAGGGTGCTATGAACCAAGCCTTCTCCATGATAGATTTGGGGCTCTTAAGTCAATTTTTGGGGCTTGAGATTGCTCAAACCAAAGATAGAATCAAGGTGCACCAGTCCAAATATGACTTGGAATTTCTGAACAAATTCAGAATGAAGGATTGCAAAGCAATCAAAACTCCTTTCCTTTCAGGAGTGAAGCTGGAAGAAGATGATTCTTCACCTATGGTAAACAATACACTGTATAGGCAATTGATTGGATGTTTATTGTATCTGAAACATACTAGACATGATATTTGTTATGCAGTAAGTTTGGATTCTAGATACATGGATCAGCCTCATGAGATCCATTGGAAAGCAGCCAAAAGGATCCTTAACTTTGTTTAGGGAACAAGGACACATGGGATCTTCTATACAGCAAAATCTGATCTTGAGTTGATTGGATTTACTGACAGTGATTGGGCAGGTGATAGCACAGATAGAAAGTCCACATCAGGATATGTGTTCATGCTTGCAGAAGGGCGAATTAGTTGGTCAAGCAAGAAACAGAGTGCCATTGCACTCTCATCTACAGAAGCAGAGTACATAGGAGTTGTTAATGCAGCAACTCAATGTTTATGGTTCCAGGGTTTACTTGGAGAGTGTGGATTCGAACCTGAGTACTCAACTACGATCTACTAAGATGACCAGAGTACCATTCAAATCTACAAATATCCAGTTTAGAAGCAGAGAACTAGACACATTGAGATTCACATGCACTACATCAAAGAGCTTGTGCATGATGGCACCATTCACCTACTCTTCTGTTCATCTTTAGAACAAGTAGCTGATATCTTCACCAAAGCATTTTGTGAGAAGACCTTCAGCAATCTCAAATCACTACTGGGGATTTCTGATCATGCTGTAAAAGCATGAGTGGAGACAAGATTCTACAATTTTGTTTTACAGTCCATGTTTAAGGGAGGATTTTCCCAAGTTGGTTTTGCCTCTTTCCTTGTTTAAATGGACATGCAGTATGTAAAGGGTGACTAAGCCTTGTTGCTAGGCCCTATATTTTTCTTATATATTACTCATAAGTCATGCTTAAGGGGGGGTGTTATAATAATCAACCCATAGTTTACCCACTTAGACATTAATTCCATTATTTTTGTCTTATTTGCCTAGTTCATGTGTCCCACCTTGTGCAAGTTGCTATTTGCCTATCCATAGAGGTAAAAATTGCACCATTTGACTCATGTAGCACATGGGAGAGATAAAGGAATCAATTCTGCTTTATTCATGGCCTCCTAGGTGCCCTTCTCCTTTTTCTGCTTTATTGCCTGCTTTTTCAGTGTTTTAAGGCAAAAGGAAAAGCTAGACTAGGTGAGGTTGAATTGTTTTTTGTCCTACACATCCTCCTCTCTTTTCTCCATGAAAAAGAATGTATAAGCTTCCATTCCACCACTCTTTATCTTGCCTATGCCTTTTTGCTAATTCGTGAGCTCCATGACAGATTTGGGATCAGCTTTTTACACCTATGGGGGATTTGCTTATTTTTGGTAAGCCTGCTTTATGCTAGATTTGGATGCCCCCTTATGAATTCTATTTCTTGATGTATTCTATTTATTCAGAAACCTATGTTATTACAGGGTTGGCTATTGTACACTCAGTTAATACAATTTAGTGTTACAGCTCCATATTCAGTCTCTTTTGTTAGCAATTTTGCATGATCAATTGATAATTGTTGTGAGTAAAATTAATCTATTGCTGGAATTAATTTCCACACATAGTACCTGGAAGATATGTAATTTTCCATGAAATACATCTTGAATTGCTCCTAGCTAATCCTCCTCTGATTAATTATTTTTCTTGCATGAGATTCTCCCACTAGATCAAAGCTTATCTGTTGAGGTTGTAAATAGAAACCATAACCTTCTCATTCTCTGTGTAATCATAAATCCTAAAATACATTTTCCATTCCAACAATGCATGCTTCTACTTCATGTCTTGTCTTGTTTTCTCAATCAAAGGTGGGAGTTCTTTCCTTCCTAATTTCTCCATGTGGAATTCTCTAGAATTTCCCTCCATGTACATATCTTCAGGAAGCACATTTCATAGGAGCTCAAGATCCATACAAGTCATATGATTTTCCCAAATAATATCATGATGAAGGTATCCTACATGCCCTACTTCCATTTCTTGGACTCATCGTCCTCTTTCTAGAACAGGCTCTAGAGAAAATTTCTATAATCCTTCCTTCTTTGTCCATATTTCATGGATTGGACTCAATATTAATATTTTGTTGCATATCAGTGAATCTCTCCAAAATAGTAGCATTAATTTGGCTATGTTCTTCCTAATCATTAATCATTCCTTCATTGAAACTTATCATTGTCTCAACCAAATTTTCAGGAGCGATTGTCTCTCTTTCCACATTAAACATTGTTTCAACATTTTCTTCCTACATGTTTTCTCCAATGAAATCCTCATCATTTTCATAAGGATCATTTACATCATTCATGGTCACCATTTCCTTTTCAAACTCTTTTCTTGCATTAGAGGAAATTTCAACTCAAAATGGGCCTTTCAACCCTAATTTAAATTCCATGTCATCATGTGTTAGCCAATGAAATTGATTTAAATTTGAAATACTGTAAAGGTATTAAACAAATTTTTAATATAAATTTGGGGATAGGTATCATGAAAAAAACTACTTTTTTTGTTCGTATTTTCGACATATCTCCTTTTGTTTTTACTCAAATTTCGATCGGGAGAGCTCCCTGGATGAGGAATTTTCCAAACTATCAACTACAACATCATGCATTTACATAAACAATTATTAGACAAATTAAAAATGTGCCAAAAGAATCACAATTATGATCCCTACTAGTTTATCAAATTAAGATCGCATGCACTTGTTGTGCATCCCTGATTTCTTGTAAGCATGGATATGACTTAAACATCTTAAGCATTGTAGCCATTAGCTCTGATACTACTTTGTATCATCCCCATCCATCTCTTTGGAATTTTCAAGAGACGAGAGATTATCATTACAACCTGAATTAAATTTTTATTTACCTGAGCCTTCCATGACCAAATCAATCTTTGGAAAAACATTTCATGGGATCGAGCTAACAATTTTTTTCCAATCCATTTAATTTTGATGTTTTAATCCTTAAACAATGCACAAGGATATTAATCACCCTAGTGTCAAATTATCATGACCTTAATTAACTCTTTAATCAATCCCAATTGTTGGAATTAACTTATCACTAAGAGGGGGGTATTAGTAATTGCGAAGATATGTATACATTTAGCTTATGCAGAATTTCACAGATTTAAAACTTTCCAACATCCACAAAAATAAGTAGATTAACACACAAATACTTGACAACAATTGTATATTATAAATATACAAGTACAATTAGATTAGTAGGAAATTACACTCTCCAGACTTGAGCACCCACTCAATTCAGGTGTTTACCTAATCCCAAGTGCTTTGCAGTCTACTGGCATCGACCTACAACAAATTCAATAAGTGTAAGAACCAACTCATGATATTTAGGAACTAACCTGGATGACTATCAATATTATGTCGCAAACTGTGAATTACAGCTCCAAGCTCTGGCATGTGGATAACTATGCTCTTTTGTTGTGGAAGCAACAAATTTCGTTCGTTCTCCATCACCATCTGGAAGGAGCCTACAACCCCCTGAATTTTATCTACACCAACATAAAGGATGATGCTACACCCTCATTATATTCTCGAATACCGACTGGAAAGAGTATGAAACCCCCTTCTCCTTGGATGTTATGACCTCCTTGATATTACCTATGATTGTATAGAAAAAACTTGTGAATAGAGAAAATACCTTATACTCAATACACAACTGTTATAACTTTATTGAGCTACATCTAAGTTTCTGCATCTAACAGAAAATTTCCCAAAACCACAACGTGTAAAAATATTTGTGATCCGTGTCTTCCTAGCTGATCTATTTTCGATGCTCAGTCGCACTTGTTTCACTATGATCTATGTGTTTACTCAGAAACAATCTTCACACATCCAAAATATGAGTAGCATTTTCTTCTAGCACACTTATTCACTATTCATCAGTAACTGAATTTGCACATTGCATCTTTTCTACATAAAGATAATCTCTTTTATCAATGATCCATTAATACCCCAAATAAATTCTAAAGCTTGTCAAACTTGTTTGAATTATTGTTCCATTCATATTCAGAAAATGAGTGCAATTAGATTGTACTATTATGTAGTGTAAAGCAATGAATAATACAGACTAAAAAAGACAAATTTCACTGGAAACAGATAAATATTTCTCAGTATAATTACAGTATAAACTTCATTAATCCCAACTAAATGCAATAGTGTTACATAAAATAGAATTCGGATCATGTGGATATGATTTGAATCTATCGACTCAATCTAACTTCGGGGCTAACTAGAAGTTTCTAAATCACTATTGGAGTACACTAGATCAACTCTAGTTGTTTAATTTAGTGTTTAAATCTGTATAATTAGTTAAACTAGTCTAACCAATGTGGTTGGTGAGAAATAGGTGAGAATATGCACCTACCCACATGCATCCATGCAAGACTAGCACTAACTGAACTGGAGGACATCTAACTAAATGGAACTAGAGCATAACTCAACTTGACTAATCACTTACTTGTTCGGGTACATAGGGTACTCCCAAAAGACCGAACACCTTCAGCAACCGCTTCACACAAATAGATCACATATCAACACACCAATATTTGTCACATGGTTAAAACCCTCAAGATGGAAATAGTCTGTAACCCTAGCCAAATAGCTACTTGGAGCAATTTATTATGAAAAAGAAAGAAAGTTACATGAGCTTCTCATAATCGATCAACTAGCCAAGGACCCTCCATGCTCTTTAAATATAGATCATGGACCAATTGGGTGTTAATCCACAGATCAATGATAGATATGATCTAAGAGAAGTTGAACCATCGTATCACTCTATGTCTAGAACATATCGTGACCATTGGATTAAAATATTTACAAATGCATACTAATGCATAGTAAAGAAACATAATTTTACCTAACAAATATATTACACAAGTTGATCTTAACTAACTCCTATGTGTCTAAATATCCTAACATCCCCCCTTGCAGACAACTTGGGATAGGATTGAAGGATTTACAAAAGTGACACTATTAGGAGAAGGAAGGAGGCATTAGAGCCTATCCCCCCTTAAGGACACATTCATGAACTTCTAACATAGACCAAAGTTTAGAAAACTTCGCTTCTGTAAGAGACTTGGTGAAGATGTCTGCAACTTGATCATCTATAGAGAAATAGAGCACTTCAATAACATGATCATGAACAATATTTCTAATGAAGTGCATGTGTATCTCAATGTGTTTGCTGCGCTAATGTAGAAATGGATCTTTGGCAAGATTGATGGCACTTTGATTGTCGCACCAAAGTGGAGTAGGCTGCTGCTGCTTGAATGCAAACTATGAAAGGATCTGTCAAAGCCATAGAGCTTCTTGACTAGCATTAACTATGGCTCGATGTTATGCTTTTTCTGAAGAAAGAGCAAGAGCTTGTTGTTTCCTACAATCCCAAGTGACAGGTCCAGATCCAAGACTGAAAACATAACCTGCAGTAGAATTTCCATCATAACATAATCTGAATCAGTGAAACCAACCAACAAAGGTTCCCCCCCCTGTATTGTAATGAATCCCAAACTGAATTGTACCTCAAATATATCAAAGTATTCTTTTTTTTGCTTTCCAATGAATTTCATGAGGAGTTTGCATATATTGGGAAACATGACCAACGACAAAGGAAAGGTCAGGACAAGAATGAGTCAAGAATAAAAGACTACCAACAAGCTGACGATACAAGGTGGCATCTGCTTCAGGGGAAGTACAAGTGGTACAAATTTTGACTCCAGACTGGAAGGGAGAAGGGGATGGTTTATAATCTTCCATGTGGAAGTGACGAAGAAGGTCACAAGCATTCTTAGACTGGAAAACAAATATTCCCTCTTTGGTTTGCAAGACTTGGAGACCAAGAAAATAATGCAAATGTCCTAAGTCTGACATTTCAAAATTTTGCTTAATACTTGGTTTCACATGGGTTATAAGTTTAGGGTCACTACTAGTAAGGATAAGATCATCAACATAAAGAAAAAGTATGATGAGATGGTTTCCTACTTTCTTGGTATAAACATTCGGGTCAGAATGGAATCTACAAAAAACTAGTGTCAAGGAGAAAGCTATCCATTTTGGCATACCAAGATCTAGGATCTTGCTTAAGGCCATATAAGGATTTCTTAAGGAGACAGATAAGGCTAGAGTCATCCTGAACATATCCATGAGGTTGTTCCATGTAAGTTTCCTCCTGTAAATCACCATGTAAAAAGGCAGACTTGACATCCATTTAATGGATTTCCCAGTCATGTAAGGAAACAAGGGAAAGAACAAGGTGGATGGAATTCATTTTTGTGACAGGATCAAAGGTTTTATTGTAGTCAATCCCTTCAACTTGGGAAAAACCATTGGCAACTAACCTTGCCTTAAATATTTAAACACTTCCATCTCACGCATACTTAGTTCTATAGACCCATTTACATCTGACAAGTTTTCTTCCTTTTGGAAGAGGAACACGATCCCAAGTATCATTCGCCATTAAGGAACGATATTCTTCATCCATAGCTGCATCCCAATCTAGATTTCTTGAAGCTTCTGCAAAATTTTTTGGATCATGATTCTCAAAAACTTGAGCCAAAAGAGAAGAGGATCACTGAAACTAAGAACGTGTTCGACGTTGATTTCTAGGATCACCGTTAAGATCACCAGCTGCATCACATGTTGAATGGACCCATCGAGGAAGAATTGGTGCTAGTGCAATTAGAGGAACATGAGCAGGCAAAGGTGGATTTTCATCCTCACTGTCATCATCAGAAACTGGAGTTGAAAACCTGTCAAGGAAGTTGGAAGAAGAAGAAGAAGGCACAATCGCCGAATCAAGCTCGTAGGCCAAAGATGGCACACCGACCAAGTTAGGCTCACGGGACAAAATATTTTCATCAAATTTAACATCTCTTCTAATGATAATATCATGAGAATGTGGCTTAAGAAGTCTATAACCTTTTACATCTTCAAAATATCCAACAAATATGCATTTTTCACTTTTAGGCTGCAATGCTTTCTGCTTTTCAGCCGGAATGTGAGCCCATGCTTCACAACCAAACACACGAAAGTGACTTACATATGGTTTGATTTTACTCCATGATTCTTCCGGTGTTATACCTTGTAAAAATTTAGTGGGTGTGTGATTAACTATGTAATTTGCACAATTTATGGCCTCAGTCCAATATTGAAGACTTAGTCCCTTAGATTGGACCATACAATTAGCCATTTCTTTTAAAGTGCGGTTCTTCAGTTCACCTACACCATTTTGTTGTGGTATATATGGAACAATGTATTGTTGTTGGATTCCTTGTTCATTGTAGAAAGTAGTGAACTTCTTGTTGACATATTCTCCTCCATTGTTAGATCTTAACTTAATAATTTGATGACCAGATTGTTTTTCAACAAGGGCCTTTTAGGCCAAGAACATGTTAAATACTTCACTCTTAAGTTTTAGGAAGTAAACCGAAGTGCATCTGGAGTAGTCATCAATGAAAGTTAATAAATATTTGAAACCATAAAAGGATGTAGATGGAAGAGGCTGACACAAGTCACTATGCACAAGCTCCAAGGGAATCGAGGCATGCCAAGAGGCACGTTTGTCAAAACTATCTCGATGATGTTTTCTGAGTACACAACTAGAATAAACACCATCCTTGCAAGATACCTTCAAGATACCAATCACCATATTGTCTTTACATGGTTGTTTCAATGAGCGATAATTTAAGTGACCAAATCGCTCATGCCAACGTTTGCTCAAGTTATCACTATGAGAAACAAAAACTGAAGGAAAAGGTAATGACCCAAAGTTGTTATATTTGTACAACCTGGTAGTATCATCAATAGTTCCAGTAGCAAGGAAATTTTGAGGATTTTTAAAATCCTTGATTACAACTTGGTGAGGTGTAAACGTCACAGTTTTACCTTCACCTGAATGAGAAATTTGATAGACCGATAACAAATTGCAGGAAATTTTTGGAACACATAGTACATCACTGAAATGACATTTTTCTACTGAAACTGTTCCATATCCTACAACACTTACAGATCTATCATCACCAACAAATATTTATTTGGTGTTATATTCATGCATAGTAGAAAAGAGGGCTTGATCCTTAGCCATATGATAAGATGCTCCAGAATCAATGAGCCATTCAATTGAAGTAGAAGAAGAAGATGCAGTATAAGAGTAACCAGAAGCACAAAGTGCATGTCCATGAGAGGTAGATTCTGAAGACGAATCTAGGCTGATGTGGTGCTTCTTCATTGTTGCTTCTTGTTAGAATAATCAACCCATAGTTTACTAGCTTAGACATTAATTTAATTATTTTTGTCTTATTTGCCTAGTTCATGTGTCCCACCTTGTGCAAGTTGTATTTTTCCTATCCATAATGGTCAAACTTTCCTTATTTGACCCATGTAGCACTTGGGAAACCTCAAGGAATCAATTCTGCTTTATTCCTGGCCTCTTAGGTGCCCCTTTGCTTTTTCTGCTTTATTGCCTGCTTTTTCAGTGTTTTAAAGCAAATGGAAAAGCTAGACTAGGTGAGGTGAACTAGTTTTTTGTCCTCTTCATCCTCCACTCTTTTCTCCTTGGAAAAGCATGTATGAGCTGCCATTTCATCACTCTTTAGCTTGCCTAAGCCTTTTTTCCAATTCGTGAGCTCCATGACAGATTTGGGTTCAGCTTTTTACACCTATGGTGGATTTGCTTATTTTTAGTAAGCCTGCTTTATGCTAGATTCGAATTGCTCCTCATGCATTCAAATCCCTAAAGTATTTTATTTATTCAGCAACCTATTATGTTACAAGGTTGGCTATTGTACACTGGGTTACTACAGTTTGGTGTTCAGCTCCGATTTCAGTCTCTTTTGTGAGTGATTTTGCATGATCAATTGTTAATTGTTGTGAGTAAAATTAATCTATCACTGGGTTCAATTTCCACATGGTATCAGAGCCATTGTAGATTGTTTCTCTCCTTCAAAAATTGTTTTGCAGGTTTGACATTAGTGACTGGGAGCCTTCTACTGAAAGCCATGACAGATTTTCTAAGCTATGGATCAATCACAGAAAACTATCTTGACTCCCTTCAATTTCTTTGAATGGAAAGCAGAGATGGAGATACTATTGAGAGTGAAAGGCCTCTACAGGGTGACTATGGCAATATAATTAGAGCCTAATGTAGCTGCAAAGAAGATAAAATGGCACAAGAGGAGGGATGAGGCCTATGGTCTCATGTGTCTGAGTATTTCCAGAGACCTCCTTTTCCATCTTGATGGATTGACATCACCAAATGAAGTATGGGAGAAGCTTGCTGACCTTTTTGGAAAGATAGATGAGATGAGGGGACATCAAATAAAAAATGAGCTGATTTCTCTGAGTCCAATTATCTTTTGTAGAAATTCAGGCCAGCAATAGATTAATTTCACTCACAACAATTGACAATTGATCATGCAAAATTGCTAACACAAGAGACTGAATATGGAGCTGTAACACAAAATTATATTAACTGAGTGTACAATAGCCAACCATGTAATAACATAGGCTTTTGAATATATAGAATACATGAAGAAATTGAATGCATGAGGAAGCATCCAAATCTAGCATAAAGCAGGCTTACCAAAATTAAGCAATTCCCCCATAGGTGTAAAAAGTTGATCCCAAATCTTTCATGGAGCTCACGAATTGGAAAGGGTGCATGGGAAAGCTAATGAGTGGTGAAATGGAAGCTCATAAATTCTTTTGCATGGAGAAAAGAGTGGATTATGAAGAGGACAAAAAACTAGTTCACCTCACCTAGTCTTGCTTTCCTATGTGCCTTAAAACACTGAAAAAGCAGGCAATAAAGCAGAAAAAGCAAATAGGTGCCTAGGAGGCCAGGAGTAAAGCAGATTTGATTCCTAAGGCTTTCCCAAGAACTACATGGGTCAAATATGGCAAGTTTGACCTCTATGGATAGGCAAATAGCAACTTGCACAAGGTGGGACACATGAACTGGGCAAATAAGACAAAAATAAATGAATTAATGTCTAAGTGGGTAAACTATGGGTTGATTATTCTAACACCCCCCCTTAAGCCTGAATTTATGAGTAATAAATAAAAAATATAGGGCCTAGAAAGAAAGGATTAGTCACCCTTTACATACTGCAAGTCCATTTAAAACAAGGAAAGAGGCAAAACCAACTTGGGAAAATCCTCCCTTAAACATGGATTGTAAAACAAAATTGTAGAATCTTGTCTCCACTCATGCCTTCACATCATGATCAGCAATCCCCAGCAGTGATTTGAGATTGCTGAAGGTCTTCTCACAAAATGGTTTGGTGAAGATATCAGCTACTTGTTCTGAAGATGAACAGAAGAGTAGGTGAATGGTGCCATCATGCACAAGCTCTCTGATGTAGTGCATGTGAATAGCAATGTGTCTGGTTCTCTGCTTCTGAACTGGATCTTTGTAGATTCAAATGGTACTTTGGTTATCACAGTATATGGTAGTGGAATACTCAGGTTCGAAGCCACACTCTCCAAGTAATCCCTGCAACCATAAACATTGAGTTACTGCATTAACAACTCCTCTGTACTCAGCTTCTATAGATGAGAGTGCAATGGCACTTTGTTTCTTGCTTGACCAACTGATTGGCCCTTTTGCAAGCATGAACACATATCCTAAAGTGGACTTTCTATCTGTGCTATCACCTGCCCAATCACTGTCAGTAAATCCAATCAAATCAAGATCAGATTTTGCTTTATAGAAGATCCCATGTGTCCTTGTTCCCTGAACAAAGTGAAGGATCCTTTTGGCTACTTTTCAATGGATCTCATGAGGCTGATCCATGTATCTAGAACCCACACTTACTACATAACAAATATCAGGTCGAGTATGTGTCAGATACAATAAACATCCAATCAATTTCCTATACAGTGTATTGTTTACCATCGGTGGAGAATCATCTTCCTCCAGCTTCACTCCTGAAAGGAAAGGAGTTTTTCTTGCTTTGCAATCTTGAATTCTGAATTTGATCAGAAAATACAAGGCATACTTGGACTATTGCACCTTGATTCCAGCTTTGTTTTGAGAAATCTCAAGCCCCAGAAATTGACTTAAGAGCCCCAAATCTGTCATGGAGAAGGCTTGGTTCATAGCACTCTTCAAGGAGGCAATCTCATCCTGTGAGATTCCTATTATGAGGAGGTCATCAACATATAACACAATGATCATTAATGAACCACTAAATGACTTCAAATAGACATTTGGATTTGATTTGCACCGAACAAAATTTAGAGATAGCAAGAAGCTATCTATCTTGGCATACCAAGCCCTGGGGGCTTGCTTTAGCCCATACAATGACTTTCTCAACCTGCACACAAGAGAAGGGTTAGTAACAAAACCTTGGGTCTGCTGCATATATATCTCGTCAGTGAGGTCTCCATTCAGGAAGGCACATTTTACATCCATATGATGTACCTCCCATTACCTTGAGGCTGCAATGGCTAGAACTAGCCTGATGGAATCCATCTTTGCCACTGGTGTAAAGGTCTCATTGTAATCGATGCCATGAACCTATGAGTAGCCTTTAGCTACCAATATAGCCTTATACTTCAGTGGTGAACCATCGGCAGCAAATTTGTTCTTATAGACCCACTTACACTGGACTAACTTTCTTCCTAGAGGAAGATCCACTAGCTACCATGTGTTGCTCTTCTGTAGTGAGTTGAACTCCTCCTTCATGGCAGATTGCCATCTTGGATCTCCTGCTGCTTCTTCATATGTTTGAGGATCAGACTCCACCATCAAATAGCATTTTTATCAAACATAGGGTCCTTCATGCATAGACCACTCTCAAATTGTGATCTAGTCCTCCTTGGGTCATTGGGATCCCTAGCTAGCTCTCCTGCTGCATGTAGTGTCTTGGCTGCCCATTTTGGCCTTGTGGGGCTATTTGGGTCTGCAATAAACTCATCTCCATCAGAAAAATCAGAATCAACATGTTCAACAAACTCTTTACTTACTTCTTGAGGTTCAGGTGGTGAAGAGGCTTCACCAACTTCCACTACTGCAAGGGGTTCTTCTTCAAACTGAACACACCTTTCAATGAAGGCTTTGTTTGTGCTCAAATTTATCAACTTGTACCCTTTTGAATCTTCAGAGTATCCAACAAAAAGACACTCTTGGCTTTGGGGCTGCAAAGCCTTCTTCTTCTCTGTTGGAATCCTAGCCCAAGCCTTTGAGCCAAAAATCCTGAAATGGGTCACATCTGGCTTGTGCCCACTCCATGCTTCGAAGGGAGTCATACCATCAAGTTTTTTGTGAGGCACCCTATTCTGGATATAGGATGCACATTTGATAGCTTCGACCCAGTACTTTGGTGGCAAAGTTTTGGCCTCCATCATGCATGTTGCCATCTCCTTCAGTGATCTGTTCTTCCTCTCAGCAACACCATTTTGCTGTGGTGTGTAGGGGATAGAATGCTGCATCTAAATACCTACATCTGCACAATAGTTAATAAAATCATACTTGAAATACTCACCACCATTTTCAGATCTGAGGACCTTGAGTTTCCTTCCACACTGGTTTTCAACCAAAGACTTAAAGACTTTGAATAGTCCAAAAACTTCAGACTTGTGTTTCATGAAGTGAACCCAACAATACCTGGAAAAATCATCAATAAAGGTCAATGCATATTTGGCCTGACTCATGGACATATGAGGGAATGGGCCAGCAATATCACTGTGAATCAGCTCGAGGGGTGCAGAGGTTCTCTCATGACTAGCTTTCTCAAATTTGTGCTCTGGGTGTTTTCCTAGGATACAACCTTGGCAGACTCCTTTGGAAAATTTTATCTTGGGAAACCCTATGACCATTTCTTTCTCACTAAGATCAGACAGATACTTGTAATTTAGATGGCCAAATATTTCATGCCATAGCTTGCTAGCTTCATTAGCATGGATAAGAAGAGCAGAGGGGTTTGAGTAAGGTAGGAAGTGTGAAAACATGTATACCTTTTGAGCATGATTTGCAACTCCTTTTGCAATGACTCTACCACTTGAGATTTCTGTGATCTCAACTTCATCAGGGGAGAATATGACTTTATTAGGAGACCTAGTGTGAGTCATCTGATACACTGATAGAAGGTTGGAGGCGAGACTAGGGACATACATCACATTGTTGAACTGACCATGATCAAGATCTATTCTTCTTTGCCCAAAGTTTCATTGAGAGAGTCATCTCCCAGTACAATAGATGGTCCTTTCGACTTGTCCAGTGAGGAGAAGGCCTCCTTAGTCGAAACCATGTGTCTTAAAGCTCCAGAATCAATGATAAAACTGGGTGAGCTTGATGTGCCAGCAACCAATGCATGAACTCTGTCTCTGTCATCTGAACTTGATCCTCCTTCTCTCTTCTTTGAGCTTTCTGGAAGGGAGATGCCATTCTTCTCTAGGAGTTGGGTCAGCATATCAATCTACTTTTTCATACAAGAGCTTTCAGTGTGATTGCCCTTCGAATAGTATGAGCACTTGTTCATTTCACCTTTGTTTTTCTTCTTCTGGGTATTTTTCTTGGGACCTTGTTGATCCTCTGGAGACTGCTTCTTGTCTCTCTTTTGCTCAGGTGGATTTTTAGCTTTCTTTTTGCTTTTTGAATCCACCTTTCAATCTCTAGCAACCAGTGCTTGGTCTTTGGATGGTTTGATGGTGCCCATCATCACCAGCTTGTCCTGTTCTTGTGTGAGAGATTCCATGAAATCTGCAAGGCTAGGCATATTCCAAGTTCGAGCTGTGAGTTTTGTGGCATAGAAGGTCGAAACAAAGACTAAGTAATTTGGTCCTAGATTCGAGAGGATGGCCAGTATGAGCTGACCATCTTTATTTTCGATACCACACTGCTTCAGCTGCAAAACTAGTGATTTGAACTTGGAGAAATATAGCTGCAGTGATTCAAAACTACTGGGACTCAGGGAAATCAGCTCATTTTCAATCTGGTGTCCCCTCATCTCATCTGTCTTTCCGAATAGATCAGAAATTTTCTCCCATACTTGATCCGGTGAAGTTAATCCATCGAGATGGAAAAGGAGGTCTCGGGAAATACTGAGACATAGGAGGCCATAGGCCTCATCTCTTCAATTGTGCCATTTGATCTTCTCTGCAGTAGCATTGGGCTCTGCTTCTGTAGCCATAGTCACCCTGTAGAGGCCTTTCACTCTCAACAGTATTTCCATCTCTGCCTTCCATTCAAAATAGTTGAAGGGAGTCAAGATAGTTTTCTGTGAATCCGTAGCTTTAGAAATTCTGTCCTGGCTGTCAGTAGAAGTCTCCCAGTCTTTGATGTCGAACCTACAAAAAAAATTTTGAAGGAGAGTAGCAACCTACAATGTCTCTAATATGATGTAGAAATTCAGGCCAGCAATAGATTAATTTCACTCACAACAATTGACAATTGATCATGCAAAATTGCTAACACAAGAGACTGAATATGGAGCTGTAACACAAAATTATATTAACTGAGTGTACAATAGCCAACCCTGTAATAACATAGGCTTCTGAATATATATAATACATGAGGAAATCGAATGCATGAGGAAGCATCCAAATCTAGCATAAAGCAGGCTTACCAAAATTAAGCAATTCCCCCATAGGTGTAAAAAGCTGATCCCAAATCTGTCATGGATATCACGAATTGGCAAGGGTGCATGGGCAAGCTAATAAGTGGTGAAATGGAAGCTCATACATGCTTTTTCATGGAGAAAAGAGTGGAGGATGAAGAGGACAAAAAACTAGTTCACCTCACCTAGTCTTGCTTTCTTATGTGCCTTAAAACACTGAAAAAGCAGGCAATAAAGCAGAAAAAGCAGATAGGCACCTAGGAGGCCAGGAATAAAGCAGATTTGATTTCTAAGGCTTTCCCAAGCACTACATGGGTCAAATATGGCAATTTTGACCTCTATGGATAGGAAAATAGCAACTTGCACAAGGTGGGACACATGAACTAGGCAAATAAGACAAAAATAAATGAACTAATGTCTAAGTGGGTAAACTATGGGTTGATTATTCTAACACAACTTTGAATCCATGTAGCTATATTTCTCCAAGTTCAAAGCACTAGTTTTACAGCTGAAACAGTGTGGGATCGAAAAGAAAGATGATCAGCTCATCCTGGCCATCCCCTCGAAGCTAGGCCTTGACTATTCAATGATTGTTTCGACCTTCTATGCCACAAAACTGATAGCTCAAACCTAGAAGATGCCTAGCCTTATAGATTTCATGGAATCTCTCACACAAGAACAAGACAAGCTGGTGATGATGGGCACCATCAAACCATCCAAAGATCAAGCTCTGATTGCTAGAGATTCGAAGGTGGATTCAAAAAGAAAAAAGAAAGCTAAAAAGCCACCTGAGCAAAAGAGAGACAAGAAATAGTCTCTGGAGGAGCCACAAGGTTCCAAGAAGAAAAACAAAGGTGAAATGAACAAGTGCACATACTGCAATAAGGGAAATCACTCTGAAAGCTCTTGTATGAAAAAGCAAATGGACATGTTGACCCAACTCCTGGAGAAGAATGGCATCTCCCTTCCAGAAAACTCAAAGAAGAGAGAAGGAGGATCAAGTTCAGATGACAGAGAGTGAGTTCATGCTTTAGTTGCTGGCACATCAAGCTCACCTAGTTTTATCATTGATTCTAGAGCTTCAAGACACATGGTTTCGACTAAGGAGGCATTCTCCTCGCTGGACATGTCGAAAGGACCACCTATAGTACTGGGAGATGACTCTCTCACTGAAATTTTGGGCAAAGGAAGGATAGATCTTGATCATGGTCAGTTCAACAATGTGATGTATGTGCCTGGTCTCACCTCCAACCTCCTATCAGTGTACCAGATGACTCACACTGGGTCTCCTAAGAAGGTCATATTCTCCCCTGATGAAGTTGAGATCACAGCGATCTCAAGTGGTAAAGTCATAGCTAAAGGAGTTGCAAATCATGCTCAAAAGGTATACATGTTCTCACACTTGCTACCCTACTCAAACCCCTCCGCTCTTCTGATTCATGCTAATGAGGCAAGTAAGATTTGGCATGAAATATTTGGCCACCTAAACTATAAATATCTTTCTGATCTTAGTGAAAAAGAGATGGTTATAGGGTTGCTCAAGATAAAATTTTCCAAAGGAGTCTTCCAAGGTTGTATCCTAGGAAAACACCCAGAGCACAAATTTGAGAGAGCTAGTCATGAGAGAACCTCTGCACCCCTCGAGCTGATCCACAATGATGTTGCTGGCCCATTCCCTCATATGTCCATGAGTCAGGCCAAATATGCATTGAATTTTATTGATGACTTTTCCAGGAATTGCTGGGTTTACTTCCTGAAACACAAGTCTGAAGTTTTTGGCCTATTCAAAGTCTTTAAGGCTTTGGTTGAGAACCAGTCTGGGAGGAAACTCAAGGTCCTCAGATCTTAAAATGGTGGTGAGTATGTCAAGTCTGAGTTTATTAATTATTGTGCAGATGCAGATATTCAAATGCAGCATTCTATACCTTACACACCACAGCAAAATGGTGTTGCTGAGAGGAAGAACAGATCACTGAAGGAGATGGCAACATGCATGATGGAGGCCAAAAAATTTGTCACCAAAGTACTGGGCTGAAGCTATAAAATTTGCAGCCTATATCTAGAATAGGGTGCCTCATAAACAGCTTGAAGGTGTGACTCCTTTCAAAGCATTGAGTGGGCACAAGCTAGATGTGACCCATTTCAGGATTTTTGGCTCAAAGGCTTGGGCGAGAATTCCAACTGAGAAGAGGAAGGCTTTGCAGCCCCAAAGCCAAGAGTGTCTTTTTTTTGGATACTATAAAGATTCAAAAGGGTACAAGCTAATAAATTTGAGCACAAACGAAGCCTTTATTGAAAGGTTTGTTCAGTTTGAAGAAGAACCCCTTGCAGCAGTGGAAGTTGGTGAAGCCTCTTCACCACCCGAACCTCAGAAAGTAAGTAAAGAGTTTGTTGAATAGGCTGATTCTGATTTTTCTGATGGAGATGAGTTTATTGCAGACCCTAACAGCCCTACAAGGCCAAAATGGGCAGCCAAGACACTACATGCAGCAGGAGAGCTAGTTGGGGATCCCAATGACCCAAAGAGGACTAGATCTCAATTTGGGAGTGGTATGTGCATGAAGGATCCTATGTTTGCTGAAAAATGATATTTGATGGTGGATTCTAATCCTAAAACATATGAAGAAGCAGCAGGACATCCAAGATGGAAAGCAGCCATGAAGGAGGAGTTCAGCTCACTCCAAAAGAGCAACACATGGGAGCTAGTGGATCTTCCCCCAGGAAGAAAGTTAGTCCAGTGTAAGTGGGTCTATAAGACCAAGTTTGCTGCTAATGGTTCACCAATGAAGTACAAGGACATATTGGTAGCCAAGGGCTACTCACATTTTCATGGTATAGATTACAATGAGGCCTTTGCCCCAGTGGCAAAGATGGATTCCATCAAGCTAGCTCTAGCCATTGCAGCCTCAAAGCAATGGGAGGTACATAATATGGATGTAAAATGTGCCTTCCTGAATGGATATCTCACTTAATAGATATATATGCAGCATCCTCAATGTTTTTCTACTAACCCTTCTCTTGTGTGCAGGTTGAGAAAGTCATTGTATGGGCTAAAGCAAGCCCCCAGGGCTTGGTATGCCAAAATCGATAACTTCTTGCTATCACTGAATTTTGTTCGGTGAAAATCAGATCCAAATGTCTATTTGAAGTTAGTTAATGGTTCATTAATGATCATTTTGTTATATGTTGATGACCTCCTCATTACAGGAAGCTCACAGGATGAGATTGCTTCCTTGAAGGGTGCTATGAACCAAGCCTTTTCAATGACAGATTTGGGGCTCTTAAGTCAATTTTTGGGGCTTGAGATTGCTCAAACCAAAGCTGGAATCAAGGCACACCAGTCCAAATATGCCTTGGACTTGCTGAACAAATTCAGAATGAAGGATTGCAAAGCAAGCAAAACTCCTTTCCTTTTAGGAGGTTAGTTGGAAGAAGCTGATTCTTCACCTATGGTAAACAATACACTGTATAGAAAATTGATTGGATGTTTATTGTATCTGACACATACTAGACCTGATATTTCTTATGTAGTAAGTGTGGCTTCTAGATACATGGATCAGGCTCACGAGATCCATTGGAAAGCAGCCAAAAGGATCCTTAACTTTGTTCAGGGAACAAGGACACATGGGATCTTCTACAAAGAAAAATTTGATCTTGATTTGATTGGATTTACTGACAGTGATTGGGCACGTGATAGCATAGACAGAAAGTCCACATCGGGATATGTTTTCATGCTTACAGAAGGGCCAATCAGCTGGTCAAGCAAGAAACAAAGTGCCATTGCACTCTCATCTACAGAAGCAGAGTCTAGAGGAGTTGTTACTGCAGCAACTCAATGTTTATGGCTGCAGGGATTACTTGGAGAGTGTGACTTCGAATCAGAGTACTCAAATACCATCTACTGTGATAACCAGAGTACCATTCAAATCTACAAAGATCCAGTTCAGAAGCAGAGAACCAAACACATTGAGATCCATATGCACTACATCAGAGAGCTTGTGCATGATGGCACCATTCACCTACTCTTCTGTTCATCTTCAGAACAAGTAGCTGATATCTTCACCAAATCATTTTGTGAGAAGACCTTTAGCAATCTCAAATCACTGCTGGGGATTGCTGATCATGCTGTGAAGCATGAGTGAAGACAAGATTTCCAAATTTTGTTTTACAGTCCATGTTTAATGTTGATGTATATGTAACTTCGGAATGTATTCTTCTATGTATTGTAACCCGATGTTTATTCTGGGATGTTTCTATTATGTATTTGAGTCATGTGGTCATGCCCTGATGTTTCAATCGGGAGGATTAATAATGTAATCAAGTCATATCAAGTCATTAGGTAAGTCCCCACGGTTTCGGGGCACTTGAGTTATTATACACTAATTAAGGTGTAGGCTCGGGTAGTAATTATTAGGTTGAGCCTACGTGCGAAAAGGAAATTCAAGTGAACGGATGAATATAAATAGAGAGTGAGAGTCTCTCTATTTATCACTTATGAAATACATCACTTGCTCTCCCAAGTGTGGCGCACTACTGAAGAAGGAAATTTTGGGACTAGACAGAAGACAGAAGACTACTGCTGTTTTGGGAGTTCTCTTACTGTTTTGGTGTTGATTCTATCTTAGAGGAAGTTGTGGGGTTTTCTCCTTTATGGTTTCCCCAAGGAAAACTCTTTGTGTCGCTTGTCTCTTGTGATGTGCTTATGTTTTATTGTTGTGCTTGTAATTCTCTCAGTGAAAAGATCCTAAGATCATAATGCTAGCTTAATGTGATGAAAAACTAACATGGTATCAGAGATGACCTGAGAAGAATACATTGTGCAGCTAGGGCTTCCTAGTTTGTGGATCTTCCTCCACATATTTTCAGCAAAAGTATGCTAGGATGACTCTCCATTGAAGGTTGCATCTTTCTGTCGATGTGGAATTCAATTTCAAGCATTTTCAGTTTTGATGTGGAAACTAGGGCTTTCTACAGAAGATGAATTTTTGAGTGAGATCAGCATAGGATTGTTCTCCTCACCAAAACCGAATTTTAGAGACCTGGATCAAGAAATTTGGTTGGGTGAAACTCTAGGAAAGTCAAACGCTAGTTTGACCCTGAGCTAGGAGAAACCCTAAATACTAAAACTGCTAAGTTTTGGTACAGTCGCTATATTCTGAGATTGGAAAAGTCTCAAAAGATGAAAATTTCAGGGGCCGAAGATGAAATCCGGATGAATCCTATGTCCAAAAATCAGACTCATATTCACTATACTCCAGGAGATACGATCTCTCCAAGTTAGGGTTCCATACTCTTCCAGAATTCATCCCTAAACAAGACATCTGGGGAGATCTGCAATATCTTGAGCTACAGAGGTCCAAATGGAATTCCTGAAGATGTCTCAGAAAGGGCAGGGACTTTAATTTCAGTGTTCTAAATATCGGACTCAGAAGATGAACCAGTGACATGTGGCATGCCGTACAACTTTGCTATTCCGAACATGTGAGGTTACCTTAGTAATAAATTTTGGACTTATAGGATCCGTAATTTCGGACATATCATAGAAACAGTAATAGGAATTTCTGTAGAAGAAATCATAAAATTAGGGCTTCCTGTTTCGGGAGCTTCCCTCCACTGTTTTCAGAAAAGGAGTACATTGGACAGCTCCATTTGAAGAGATCTATCTGTTTGTCCAATCAGATCTAAAAGTTTCCAAATTTTGAAAATTAGGGTTTCTGCGACAAACCCTAGATCAGCGAACTCAGGGACAAGGGCGGACACCTCAAATCGGTAAGATCTAATCCTTTGCTATTTCCATTTGAGGTTCTCATTTCAATATGATATATCGCATCAGCTTGGTGATAAGCTTGGTGAAGTTGACAAATTCCAAGCATAGAAGTATTTTATCTCTCTGGATTAGACACCTACATGAGTATAGAGGTTCCAGTTTCAGAGGGAGACGAGGCCAAAAAAGACATCATGCTCATGCTGCAAAGGATGATGAACCATCCAGAAAGAGATCCAGATATGAAAGTTAAGATCCTTCAAGCGAGGATGAATATGTTCTAATATCAGCTCTCACAGGTAACATTACTCATGGAAGTGATGATTGGCTTATAGACAGTGGGGCTTACAAACATATGATGGGATTCAAGGAATCCTTTGTAAGACTGTCAGAACATGAATCACCTCACAAGGTGAGACTAGGAGATGACTACCAATGTCCAATAAAAGGTAGTGGGGAATATTCATACAAGCTAGACTCTGGTAACTCTCTAACAATGAAAGAAGTATTGTTTGTGCTAGGATTGAAGAAGAACCTTCTCTCCATTTCAGCATTGATGCAAAAGGAATGCGGGATGCATTCATATATGGTCAGCTTATCATATGGCCAAAAGGAAAGACTATCGATGATGTGGTAGTGATTGAAGAACAAGAAGGAGGCTTGTACAAATTGAAGGGATGTCCATAACAAGCCTTGATCCATGACACAGTAGAGCCAAATGAGCTTTGGCATAGAAGGCTTTCACATGTGCATTGCAGAGCACTACCTATTGCAAGCAAAGCTGTTGAAGGTCTTCCAAAATTTCAAGCTATTTGAAGGGAAGAACAAAATCAGAATATGACCTAAAGAAACCAGTTGAAGAATGTGAAGATCTAGAATGCAGAGACCATGCAGTCATAAGAGTCTCTCAAAATCAAGAACAACTTGAAGCAGAAGTGAAGAATGCAGAAGTGGTGATGGCCACCTTGAATGGCCTCCCAGGATCGTGGAATTCATTTATTCAAGGAATGTGTTCCAGAAGGAAGTGATTACTTTCAGAAGACTTTGGAAAGAAGAAGAAGCTTGAATCATAAGAAGAGAAGAGAAGATGGGAGCAATTGAAGATCAAGATCTTTCCATCCAAAGAAGATCCCTCAAGCAATGAGGAATATGAAGAACTCAACTCTTGAAGAACTTCTTATCCACCTTAGCTTTTGGACAAGAAACGATGCTATTATGAATGAAGAAGCCGATGAAGCTGAAGGCTCAAGAAGGAGTCTACCCTCGAAACAAATAAAGATAAGTATTCAATTGTCATTTCATTATATTATTTTGTTATGCATTTGTTTATATTCAATTATTGTATTATGCATGATAGAATGTTTGCATTAATGACATAATACTACTAATATGCATGTGATGGGTAAGTAGCTCATGGTGCTAAACAAATTCTCCATTGCTACTTATCTAGAATGAAACCTCTTTGCTGACATATTGGATTAGTGCACAATCTCAATGTTGTCCTGGTAGAAATGGAAGGCATCTAGAAAGTTTCAGTGAGATATGGATGAATGTTGTATTGGCTAAAGTAGTTGCATGATCATATATTTATGCATAATAACTTGCCAATATGAATATTCCTTATGAAATGTTCTAACCATACAAATGCATTTGACTTGTAGGAAAGACCGCATACATAATCGCCTACAAGCAAAGAAGAATGAAGACTTGTTTCGAAGGAAAAGTGACGACAGTTCAAAGACAAAGAATAATATGACGAGTGCAGTGACATCATTGATGCAGAACCTTCCAGCCACCAAGAAGAAAGGAAAGACCAGTTCAAGAAGAATGATGTCAGAGTGCAGTATCGAGACCTGAAGAGAAGTTCATAGTTCCATCATGCAGTAGATGGAAACATCGTGGGATACAAAGCAAGATTCGTAGCATAAGGCTTCTCATGAAAGGAAGGCCTAGAATACGAAGAGACATTTGTAGCCAGTAAGAGTTGAAACACATACATGATGAGCTTGATGAATATCTTAACCTTTGCTACAAGGTTGATATAGGATGACAAGCTCACAGATGGGTGCAAGATGAACTGTTGAAGAAGTTCAAGATAGAAGATCTTAGTATCCAGTGATCCTAGATGGATACTACTTGTCACTCCAGTACAGAATGATTTAGTGCATAGAGTACGGAAGATGGAGGGAGTATGATGCTCTGCTTCAGAGGGAGTGATTGCAGAAGATCCTTATGTTTGACATGGTATGACAGGATGGGAAGATTACTAATGATTCTAGGCTTTACTGATAGTAAAGTGGATTTCAACCTTTGCTTCAAGGTTGAAGACAGAAGACCAGTGATGCTCCTGTTATGTGTCGATGGACTATTGTTCTAGGCATGGAGGTGTGGCAGAGTACAGATGGGATCTTCCTTGGACAAGGGAAGTATGCAGTAGAGATCCTGAAGAGATTCAGGATGATGGAATGCATGACCACACCTATGGCATCGAACCTGAAGCTATTGAGTGATGCTTCGTCACAGTCAGTTGATGCTACAATGTATCATCAAATGATTGGGTCCTTGATGTACCTGAGACCAGATATTTGATTTGCTGTGAACACATTGAGACATGTTCACCTGATGGTTGCAAAGCATGCAGGGGTACAGTTTATTATGGGCCCAAGTACGATGCGAATCAAAAGATTAACCTGGAGGGTTATGTTGATTCAGATTGGGCAGGCAGTTCCATCGACAGGAAGAGTACTTCAGGATGTTGCTTCAGTATGGGATCAGGTATGATCTCTTGGTTTAGCAGGAAGCAATCCCGTGTGGCACTGAGTACAGCTGAAGCAGAGTATGTTGCAGCTTGTTCAGCTAGTTGTGAGGCAGTATGGCTGTGGAAGTTACTGTTTGATATATTGGATCTCCAGTTGGATGCTACTTGTATACATTGTGACAACCAGAGTTGCGTGAAGTTGTCATAGAATCCAGTGTTCCATGACAAGTCGAAGCATATTGAGATCAAGTATCACTATATCGGGATATGGTGCAGCGAGGAGCAGTGAAGCTCCTGTATGTTGCGACGGAGGAACAGATAGCTGATGTGTTGACGAAGCCATTAGATAGAGTGAAGTTTGATTACTTCAGAGAGAGACTTGGTGTTCTCCAGATCGAGGCTTCCTCCCAGAGAAAATGATGAGACACATAGCCATTCTGACATGGTGAGAGGATTGGTTCTAAGGGCTGAGCCATTCTGTCATGGTGAGAGGATTGGTTCCTTCCATGTCAGATATGAGTACTGAGATCCATAGCCATTCTGACGAGTAGGTTAGATATAAGGGCTGATCCACTCTGTCATGGTGGTAGGGTTGCTCCATTCCATGTCAGATATGAGTGCTGGCCATTCTGTCGAGCAGGACAGATGTAAGAGCAATTGCCATTCTAGGAATGGAGGCACCTGGTCAGTTACCAGGAACACTCAGTGTAAGAACTAAGTAGCCATTCTGATGTGATAGAGGGATGTGTTCCCACTTGATCAGATGTAAGGGATGAACCATTCTGTTAATGGCTAAAGGATTAAGTTCCTTCCATGTCAGATGTGAGTGTTGGCCATTCCAATGAGCAGGTCGGATGTAAGGGCAACTACCATTCTCTAAGAGAATGGAGGCGCCTGGTCAGTTACCAGGTAGCTCAGTCAAGGAGGACTGGGGGGCATTCTGATATGATTGTTGGGATGTGTTCCCCTCATGATCATATATGAGTGCATGCCCTTCCATCATTGTGAGCAGGATGTGTTCCCGCCTGGATGGATGTAAGTGCTGAGCCTTTCCACATATGGTAGTAGGTGTGTCCTAGCATGCTGGTGATTGTAAGTGCAGAGCCTTTTCACAGATAGTAGTAGGTGTGTCCTAGCATGCTGGTGATTGTAAGTGCAGAGCCTTTTCACAGATAGTAGTAGGTGTGTCCTAGCATGCTGGTGATTGTAAGTGCAGAGCCTTTTCACAGATAGTAGTAGGTGTGTCCTAGCATGCTGGTGATTGTAAGTGCAGAGCCTTTTCACAGATAGTAGTAGGTGTGTCCTAGCATGCTGGTGATTGTAAGTGCAGAGCCTTTTCACAGATAGTAGTAGGTGTGTCCTAGCATGCTGGTGATTGTAAGTGCAGAGCCTTTTCACAGATAGTAGTAGGTGTGTCCTAGCATGCTGGTGATTGTAAGTGCAGAGCCTTTTCACAGATAGTAGTAGGTGTGTCCTAGCATGCTGGTGATTGTAAGTGCAGAGCCTTTTCACAGATAGTAGTAGGTGTGTCCTAGCATGCTGGTGATTGTAAGTGCAGAGCCTTTTCACAGATAGTAGTAGGTGTGTCCTAGCATGCTGGTGATTGTAAGTGCAGAGCCTTTTCACAGATAGTAGTAGGTGTGTCCTAGCATGCTGGTGATTGTAAGTGCAGAGCCTTTTCACAGATAGTAGTAGGTGTGTCCTAGCATGCTGGTGATTGTAAGTGCAGAGCCTTTTCACAGATGATAGTTGGAGTGTCCTATCATGCTGGTGACTGTAAGTGCTGTGCCATTTCATAGATGATAGTAGGTGTGTCCTATCATGCTGGTGAATGTGAGTGCTAGGCCTTTCTGATGGGATTGTAGTTTACTACATGATCAGATGTGAGTGTTGGGCGTGCGTTTATGATGAGAAAGTCAGATATAAGTGCTGGGAGAAGACCTACATGAGGGTAGGCCTACAACCAGCATGAAAAAGGGCTGGTTCTATAGAACTTCCTATGACGAGAAGAATCATGAGATAGCACCAGTTTTGATCCAAATCGAGTGATGATCCAGATCTAGTAATGATGATCCAGCAGTGATGATCCAGATCGAGTGATGATCCAGATCCAGTCCAGTGATGTTGATCTAGATTGAGAGATGATCCAGATCCAGTGATGATGTTTTATGTTGATCCAGATCGAGAGATGATCCAGATCCAGTGATGATGTTCTATGTTGATCCAGATCAAGAGATGATCCAGATCCAACGAAGATGACTTGAAGACGAAGATGACTTGAAGACGAGATGATCCAGCTGATACAGAGAAGAAGACCAATGCTGAAAATTGTGTCGAAAGAATGCCTTCCTAGTTAAGAGGGAGTGTTGATGTATATGTAACTTCGGAATGTATTCTTCTATGTATTGTAACCCGATGTTTATTCCGGGATGTTTCTATTATGTATTTGAGTCATGTGGTCATGGCCCGATGTTTCAATCGGGAGGATTAATAATGTAATCAAGTCATATCAAGTCATTAGGTAAGTCCCCATGGTTTCGGGGCACTTGAGTTATTATACACTAATTAAGGTGTAGGCTCGGGTAGTAATTATTAGGTTGAGCCTACGTGTGAAAAGGCAATTCAAGTGAACGGATGGATATAAATAGAGAGTGAGGGTCTCTCTATTTATCACTTATGAAATACATCACTTGCTCTCCCAAGTGTGGCACACTACTGAAGAAGGAAATTTTGGGACTAGACAGAAGACAGAAGACTACTGCTATTTTGGGAGATCTCTTACTGTTTTGGTGTTGATTCTATCTTAGAGGACGTTGCGGGGTTTTCTCCTTTATGGTTTCCCCGAGGAAAACTCTTTGTGTCGCTTGTCTCTTGTGATGTGCTTATGTTTTATTGATGTGCTTGTTATTCTCTCAGTGAAAAGATCCTAAGATCATAATGCTAGCTTAATGTGATGAAAAACTAACATTTAAGGGAGGATTTTCCCATGTGGTTTTTGCCTCTTTCCTTCGTTGTATGGACATGCAGTATGTAAAAGGGTGAATAAGCCTTGTTGCTAGGCCCTATATTTTTCTGATATATTACTCATAAGTCAGGCTTAAGGGGGGTTGTTAGAATAATCAACCCATATTTTAATACCTTAGACATTAATTTAATTATTTTTGTCTTATTTGCCTAGTTCATGTGTCCCACCTTGTGCAAGTTGTATTTTTCCTATCCATAATGGTCAAACTTGCCTTATTTGACCGATGTAGCACTTGGGAAACCTCAAGGAATCAATTCTACTTTATTCCTGGCCTCCTAGGAACCCTTCTACTGTTTCTGCTTTATTGCCTGCTTTTTCAGTGTTTTAAGGCAAATGGAAAAGCTAGACTAAGTGAGGTGAACTAGTTTTTTGTCCTATTCATCCTCCACTCTTTTCTCCTTGGAAAAGCATGTATGAGCTGCCATTTCATCACTCTTTAGCTTGCCTAAGCCTTTTTTCCAATTTGTGAGCTCCATGACAGATTTGGGTTCAACTTTTTACACCTATGGGGGATTTGCTTATTTTTAGTAAGCCTGCTTTATGCTAGATTTGAACTGCTCCTCATGCATTCGAATCCTTGATGTATTTTATTTATTTAGCAACCTATTATGTTGCAGGGTTGGCTATTGTATATTGAGTTAATACAGTTTAGTGTTCAGCTCCGATTTCAGTCTCTTTTGTGAGTGATTTTGCATGATCAATTGTTAATTGTTGTGAGTAAAATTAATCTATCACTGGGTTCAATTTCCACACTTCTAAGGCTTCCATCTTCTTGAAACACTTTGATTCGTCATGATTATCTTTCCCACAAAAATTGCAATGATGCTCAGTCTTATTTCCTTTTGGCTTGGATCTTTTGTCATTTTTTAAAGAAGGAGTTGACTGAGAGGATTTAGGACCCTTTTTGTTTGGATTATTATTATGAAAATTCTGTTTCTTGGGAGACTTGGACTTTTCTTTCTGTTCGGACAATAAATATTTCCCATATGTATCGGCCTTGTTAATTATTCCAAGATGAATGAGCTTATCTTGTTCTCTAATTAAGGAATCACAAAAGGATTCAAGACTAGGCTCTTGATAGCTAGTTGCAGTCAATGATTCTTTCATGGAGTAGAATGTAGATACAAAAAATAGAATATGCAGGTCCAAGTTTGGAAAGAATGTGATAAATACATTGTTTGTCTTCTTTGTTAATCTTGCATTCTGCACATAAGAGTCTAAGTGTTTTATACTTAGATAAATAGTCTTGAATGTATGAAAAAACATTTGGATTCATGGAAATCAACTCATTCTCAAATTGATGACCCCAAATTTCATTGTGTTTACCAAACACAAATTTCAACTTTTCTCAAGCTTGATCAAGTTCATCAATTCCAGATATGTGGAATCATAAATCAGTAGAGATTGACATCCCAATCAATCCACAAGCTTTATCACATCTATTCGCCCATTTAATTTTTTTATCATCAGTGGGTTCTATTTATTTCCATGAGGTTATCCTGAGAAGTCCCCTACTTCACAAAACATCCTCCATACGATATTTCCATGAGAAATAGTTAGAACTTGTAAGTATAATATCACAAGGGGTGGCCATACTATAAAATAATGGATGAAAGAATAGAAACCAACTGTCTAGATGCAAAGAGCTCGAAAAAATATGTGGTTTAAAAAAAAAACAGCACTGAAAATTGATTCTAGATGATGAAGTTATGCTTGATGAAAGAAAATGTTGAAGATGTCCCCAATAGTGACATGGCAGATATCAACTTGACCAACTAAAAAAAAGAACCCCCTTTTTCCCAAGATCAACCTTTGAAAATCACTTTACAATAAAGTTGCTTTTAAGTGAATCGATGTTGCAGAATATGTGATGTTCACTATTACAATAATGTTACTTTAAATAGTGCAGCAATAAATTAAAAGACTTAAGTGACTCACTTTTTATTTTATTTTATTTAAGTGAGATGCACTTTTATAATAAAGTAACTTGAGAATAGAAATTGCATACACTAAAAAGTAGCTTAATAAGACTTAAACTCAAGACCTATTAAGGAATAAAACAACTTGGACCAAGCGAGCTAAGCTTAAAAGGTACTTAAAAAAATGGAAAGAGGAAGGGGGCTTTTTTTTTTACTCTTCTCTCTCGTTCTTCATGCTTGCCTTTTTTTTCCTGCAAATCACAAAAAAAAAACATTTTCCACACAATGGGTTTAGATCTTGGTTAGCTTACCCAGAAAGTCTATGTTTTCAAGTTTTCTCGTTGTTTCTGATTTTTCGTGATCGCACAAGGTGCACGGCAAAGAGCATACGTAGCTGAGAATACAAGAAAAAAAAACTTTCCCTTTCTCTTTCTAATTCGCCGTGATCGCACAAGGTGCACAGCAAAGAGCATACGCGACCATAGAAGGCAATAGTCTGCGACTAAAAAAATAAATATCTAATTATAAAATTTATAAAATATGAGAGATATAAAAAAAAAACAAATCTATCACTGTAACATTATACCTTTAGATTTGCGAAAATGGGTGTTTCTGGATCAAACGAAAATGGTTTTCAGTAAAATGAAAACTATTTCCCAATGGAAACGATGCTCTGGATGCAATGGAATAGATCCCACAGGCCACAAATGCATAAAACTCTAGAAATATAAATCCTTTCAAATTTTCGGCAACACCAGTTCTAGATCTTAATCAAAACCGAATGCGACTCTTCATAAATGCTCTGATACCATGTTTGGGTACATAGGGTACTCCCAAAAGACCGAACACCTTCAGCAACCACTTCACATAAATATATCACAAATCAACACACCAATGCTTGTCACATGGTTAAAACTCTCAAGAGGTAAATGGTCCACAGCCCTAGCCAAATAGCTACTTGGAGCAATTTATTATGCAAAAGAAAGAAAGTTACATAAGCTTCTCATAATCGATCAACTAGCCAAGGACCCTCCATGCTCTTTAAATAGAGATCATGGACCAATCGGGTGTTAATCCATAGATCAATGGTAGGTATGATCTAAGAGAAGTTGAACCATCGGATCACTATACGTCTAGAACATATTGTGACTATCGGATTAGAATATTTACAAATGCATACTGATGCATACTAAAGAAACACACTTTTACCTAACGGATATATTACGCAAGTTGATATTAACTAACTCCTAAGTGTCTAAATATCCTAACAGTACTACCAACAACTGAAGGAGGTCAATGTTGGCACTCCACTCCTAGTGGCTCCTAAATTCTAGGGATTGGTCTAGGAGGCGCATAAATTAATGAATGATGATGTATTTAGTTGAATTATTGCGACATTAATATTCAGGCAATGAGTGCAATTAGATTTTATTATTATGCAATGTAAAGTAATGAATAATACACACCGAACAAGACAAATTTCACTAGAAATAGATAAGTATTGCTCGGTATAATAATAGTATAAACTTCATTAATCCCAGTAGTATACAAAAGTGTTACATAAAGAAGAATTCAAATCATACAGATATGATTCGAATCTACCAACTCAATCTAGTTGCATGGATAACAAGAAGTGTTTAAATCACTATCAGAGTTCACTAGATCAACTCCAATTGTCTAATTCAGTCTCTCAATTAGTTATAATCAGTTAAACTAGTCTAACTGGTGTGGTAGGTGAGAAGTAGATGAGAATAGGTGCCTACCCACATGCATCCATGTAATATTGGCACTAACTGAACAGGATGGCATATAACTTAATGTAACTAGAGCATAACTAAGCTTGACTAGTCACCAATTGACAACAACTGAAGGAGGTTGGTGCCAACACTCCTAGTGGCTCCTAAATTGTAGGGATTGGTCTAGCAGGCATATAAACTAATGCATGAAGGTGAAGTCAGTTGCAGTTAACCTCTATCTGTGTTCCCCACACTCTAGTGACTAGTACATGTGGCCCCATTGACCCAAGTGGACCCAATAATAAATAAATGACTCCTAAGTTAGGCAAATATAATATAGTAGACTAGTTTGGATAAGGGAGGATTATAAATCCTAACACCCCCGCTTAATACTAACTTGGACAAATGCGGGCCCTGGAAACAAGGCTAAAATTCACCCATATACAATCTAAAAGAATTAAAAAATGTTTCTTAATAAACCAAGGAAATAATGGAAAACCTCATGGGAACCCCTCCCCTCAAAATAAGCAAGAAGAAGAAATACAAGCAATTTTAGATGAAAAGAAGCTTCCTCCTTAGAAAATAAATTGCAACAACTCTGCTGCAATTTGCAGCACTATGCAACAACATGGTTCTTCTGTGCAATAGAATCCTAAAGATGTGCATGTGAACCTCTCAATGTCCTTTTGAATTGATGGATGTTGTATGTGTTTCTTTTGTATGGAAGAGGTATAGAGTGATCAATTTTCTTCTTATGTGGGCCAAGTAGTTGATCATTCACTATCATCATGTAGCACTTTCCTGGAACCTTGTTGCACCACTCTATAGGGAGCGAATCTATGAGAGAGGGAGAAACATGCTCATTCTAATATTGGGACCTAGTTCTTCTTCTCTCTTTTGGATTCCCAACACTATCCCCAGTTGCATTATTGAGCTTTTAATCCCATCTAGAATTAGGTTTTTTGTTTGGAATGGATGTTGGATTGGGATCTAGAATCTCATGAGGTTCAACCTCAATACCAAGATCTTGATTATCTTGGTCCTCTTGATCTGAATTTGAAAACTGTAAGAAACCGGCATCATCAAAAGGTAGTGGAAGAGTGGTTATACCTTCTTATGCTTCAGATAGTGGTGGATCACACAACTGGACTACTTCAAACTGAACATTGTGATCAATGAAACATTTCCTACTTTCAACCTTCATCTACTTGTATTCTTTTACATATTTTGCATATCCTAGTAGAATGCATTCACTACTCTAGGCCTGGAAGGCCTTTCTCTTATAAATGGGTATTTTGGCCCAAGATTTGAAACCAAAAACTATCAAGTGAGAGACATTGGGATCATGCCCATGCAGTGCTTCAAATGGAGTGTCCCCAACCAGTGATTTATGAAGCACTCTATTATTTATAAATGAAGCATAGTTTACAGCTTCTTCCCAAAGAGAAGGAGGAATATTCTTGGCATTGAGAAGACATGTTTCCATCTCCTTCAATGATCTATTTTTCCTCTCAACCACACCATTCTGTTGTGGTGTGTATGGAATCTAGTGTTCCATTCGAATCCCCTATGATTCACAATAATGTTGGAACTCTCTTTTAATGTATTCCCCTCCCTTATCATATATTATGGATTTAATATTTTCCTGAAATTATTGTTAACCATATCTTTAAAAACTTTTAAAATTTCAAAAACTTCTGATTTTTGTTTCAGGAAGTATATCGAGCAGAACCTAGAACAATCATCAATAAAAGTAAGGAAATACCTACAACAATTAATTGATGTTGTGGGAAATGGTCATGCACACCAATATGTATCAAATCAAGTATAGAGGTAGAAATATGTGCCTTCCCAACTTCATACCTCTTCTCTGGATGTTTATCTACCAAGAAACTAGGGCATACTCCATCGAAAGTTTGGACGAGAGGAAAACCTTCAATCATTTTATCATTGTGGAGTTGCTAGAGATATTTGAAATTGGTGTGACCAAATATCTCATGCCATATCTTACTGGTGTTGTTATCATGATTCAATAGATATGCAGGAGGTGAGACAGGAAAAAAATGTGAGAACTCATAAGCCTTAGTGGCATGGTTAGCAATACCTTTCTATATGAGCTTTCCATTATTTTTTTTTGTGATTTCAAGTGAGTTAGAGTCGAATGTAACTCTCTTGGGAGAGCTTGTGTGGGTCATCTGATAAACATACAACAAATTAATTGTAAGGGAGGGAACATAGAGAAAAATTTTGAACTCATCATATTGTATTTTAACTAAACCTCTTCCTGCTAATGGAATTTGGGAGTCATCTCCCATGTGAATGTTGGTTCCCTCTGATATATTGAGAGTGGAAAAGGATTCCTTGGAAAGAACCATGTGGTTGGATGCTCCATAATCAATCAAGTAAACTTTCAACTGAGTAAGGACTTCCTTCAAGGAATGGCATCTCTCATGCTCTTCTATCTGTGATCCAGCATCAGAATTCCTCGCTCCATGTGGAAGAGCAATGTTTTTCTATTCAAGGAGGATGGACAGTTAGTTGATATTATTTTTCATGCACTGATTTTCAGGATAAAACCCCTCATACAATAAGGACACTTAGTCTTTTCAATATTTTTCTTATTCTTGGATCCTAAAGCTCCTTCAGAAGACTTCTGACTCTATTTTGGTCTCGAATCATATGCTTTAGGCTTCTTCCCCTTGTGCTTCCATTTATCTTGCACATTGGTAGAGTCTGGCACCAGAAGAGCTTGGTTCTTGGAAGTTTGGAAGACTCCCGTTTGGACCAATTTGTCCTACACCTGTATTAAAGACTCAACAAAGCTGTCAAGTGAAGGCATCTTCCAATTGGCAATGGATCTTCCAGAATGGAAGGTAGAGACGAATACATAATACTCATAACCAATTTTTTTGAGCACTCAGAGGACAATTTTATCATCCTTCCTCTCTATTCCACACTACTTACATTGTAGTGCAAGAGACTTGAATTTAGTAAAAAATTGTTGTATGGTATCGAAACTGTTGAAGTGCAATGATATTAGCTCATTCTCCAGAATGTGTCCCCGAAGCTCATATTTATTTCCAAAAAAGGACTTGATACTATCCCAAGCTTATTTTGGAGTCTTTAATCCCTCAAAATGAAAGAGGAGATCCCTAGAGATGTGAGCACAATGGAAGCCAAAGGGTTCCTTCAACCGGTTTAAGAACTTGTTTTTTCTCACCAGGATGATGTGGTTCTATCTATCCTCCCATGGTCATCATGTATAGGCCAAGATTGCACAAGGAGACATGCATATCTACCCTCTAATAAACATAGTTGAAGGGTGTTAGGATGCGAGATAAGAAATCTTGAGAATCCATCAATTCTCCTTCTGATCAGTCATTTTCTTCAATCAAGGTACGTAGCACCTATAACAAAACACTGCAAACACAAAAATAATTCTCATTATGTGAGAATCAATCCTTCCATATCAACATGTATACTTTCTTAGGGTGTGTCAGTCCCACAGATACTTCTCTGAATCAATCCAGAGTTACCAATGCACACTTTGTGGGACTTGTGTGGAAAGATGATTGCTTCTGGTGTACAATGGAGAATGGATAGACTTGCTTGTTTTCTGAGGAGGATCTGATACCATGTTTGAATTATTGTTCCATTTCTATCCAGGAAATGAGTGCAATTGGATTTTATTATAATGCAATGTAAATGAATGAATAATACACACTCAATAAGACAAATTTCATTGGAAACATATAAGTATTGCTCAATATAATTATAGTATAAACTTCATTAATCCTAATAGTATACAACAGTGTTACATAAAGGAGAATTCAAATCATGTGGATATGATTCAAATATACCAACTCAATCTAACTGCATGGCTAACTAGAAGTGTCTAAATCACTATCGGAGTTAACTATATCAACTCTAGTTGTCTAATTTAGTCTGTCAATTAGTTATAATCAGTTAAACTAGTCTAACAGATGTGGTAGGTGAGAAGTAAGTGAGAATAGGCACCAACCTGTTGGAAATGGGTTGGAGATAAGTGAGTTGCGCAACATCTAGGATGTTGCGCATACTCACATTGCACTGCGCAAGGAAAAGATAGCGCGATAGGTAGAAAATAGTCCACTTCTTGATATTTTCATGTCACTTTTTGTACTTATTAACCATTTCTTTAGAATATTGGTCCTTAGTGGTAAAGTTAGTTAGAAGTTTGTTAGAAGTAGACCTTGAATGTAAAGGCGCAAGCTTATAAATAGAAGAATTCTACATGTAAGAGGAACAATTTTTGGAGAAGAGATATATGGTGAATGAATTATGGATGTAATACTAGATCAATGTCTGTTTTGATCTTTGATTTGTTCTATGAATTTAATATAATGTGATGTGTGTTGATCTGAGCTTCTGTTGCCGCTTTTCTTTTCCTATTTTACTTTGTTGTGATTTTAATGGTGAATGATGAATAGATCTGCATATGAATGGACAATGCGATGCTTTTATCTTATGATTGTTGTCATATTTTAGATCTATTTTTTCCATTGGTAGATCTGCAATAATGATGAATGACTAAGTGCAACATGATGAATGGTTTAGTAAGTAAAGTATATATGGAAATTAAGTTGATGAATAGTCGATGCCCCAACCTTCCTTTATACTGTGGAAACTTGGTTTCGACAGCTCTCCCTTGAACATTTGGGGTGATACCTCATCTGCTCTGCAGGTGTTGCTGGACAGGGTAAAAACTGTCTGGGACGATGCTAAGGGAGATTGCAGTTTTTTGAGCATAGACAGAGTGGAACCCTTTTTTACTGGTTTTTGTTTGTTGGGATTGCGCCAACAAATGGTTCTATTTTTGCGAGCTCGTTTCCATTGATAAAAGGGCATGTGGAACTCTACAAATGGCTACCCAACAATGGATGTGGCATCTGACGCAACCAAAACTTCAATATTGGTTGGATAAAAAGCTGAGAGAATTTGCCAAGGAATAAAATCAGAACCCTAGGTTGAAAACAAATGAGTGGTCAACAAGATACATCCACGAGGGCCCGCAAAAATACTTCTTCGATGAGTTTCCTATGATATTGTATGAGTGACTAGCACAATTCACATATAAGAAGACAAAATTTCAAGAAGGAGAACCAACGACCTGGACCCCTGAACTACTCCAAAAGCTGCAGGAAATTGATAACACAGCGTCATGCTTTGTTAAGGTCTGGTTGGATAGTATCCTAGAGGGATATATCACCGAGTTCACTTTTGACACCAATAAATCTTACAGTGAAGAAGAGAAGGAATTCTTTGTTAGTTTTTCAACATTTAAGCTAGCATTATGTTAAGATCTTTTCACTGAGAGAATAACAAGCACAGCAATAACATAAGCAAATCACAAGAGACAAGAGACACAAAGAGTTTTGATCGGGGAAACCATAAATGGAGAAAACCCCACAACTTCCTCTAAGATAGTATCACCACAAGATGTGAAACCCAAAACAGTAAGATGTACTCCCAACACAGTAGCAGCCTTCTGTCTTCTATCAAGCCAAAGTATTTCCTTCTCCAAAAGTGCGCCACACTTGAGAAAGCAAGTGATGTATTCCACAAGTGATAAATAGAGAGACTCTCACTCTCTATTTATATTCATCCGTTCACTTGAGTTGCCATTTCACACGTAGGCTCAACCTAATAATTACTACTCGAGCCTACACCTTAATTAGTGTATAATAACTCAAGTGCCCCGAAACTGTGGGGACTTACCTAATGACTTGATATGACTTGTTTACATTATTAATCCTCCCAATCGGAACATCAGGGTAAGACAACATGACTAAAATGCATAATAGAAACATCCCAGAATAAACATCAGGTTACAATACATAAGATACATGGAAGAATACATTCCGAAGTTACATATACATCAACACTCCCTCTTAACTACGAAGGTATTCTTTCGACACGATTTTCAGCACTGGTCTTCTTCTCTGCATCAACTGGATCATCTTCGTCTTCAAGTCATCTTCATCTTCAAGTCATCTGGATCTAGATCATCTCTCGATCTGGATCATCATAGAACTGGATTTGGATCGTCACTCGGTCTGGATCATCATAGGACATCATCACTGGAATGGATCTTGATCATCTCTCGATCTGGATCATCACTGCTGGATCTGGATCATCACTCGATCTCGATCTCTCGGAGTCATCATAACTGGATCTGGATCATAGCTCAATCTAGATCTCCTCTGGTCATCATCATGTGTGAACTATCTCGTCATAGGAAGTTCTACAGATCCAACCCTTTTTCATGTTGGTTGTAGGCCTACCCTCATGTAGGTCTTCGCCCAGCACTTACATCTGACTTGCTCATCAGAAAGGCAAAGCCAGCACTCACATCTGATCATGTAGTAAACTACAGTCACATCAGAAAGGCCCAGCACTCACATTCACCAGCATGGTAGGCACAATCAACTACCATCTGTGAAATGGCTCTGCACTTATATTTGACCTACTCGTCAGAAAGGCACAGTACTCACATCCATCCAGGCTGGAACACATCCGTTCACAATGATGGGAGAGTTCTGCACTTCCATCCAAGCTGGAACCACATCCGCTCACAATGATGAAAGAACTCTGTTCTTTTCACCCAAGCTGGAACCACATCCACTCACAATGATGGAAGACTCTCATCCAGGCTGGAACCATATCCACTCACAATGATGAGAGATTTTCTCACTTTCATCCAGGATGGAACCATATCCGCTCACAATGATGAAAGACTCTCATCCAGGATGGAACCATATCCACTCACAATGATGAAATATTTGTGCACTCACATCTGACCTGGTAGAAACTGAATCCTACACCCTCGTTAGAATGGCCCCCAATCCCTGACTGAGCTACCTAGTAACGGACCAGGAACCTCCACTCTCCCTAAGAGTGGCAGTTTCCCTTACATCTGTCCTACTCGATAGAATGGCCAGCACTTATATCTGACATGGAAGGGAGCAACCCTCTCACCATGACAGAATGGCTCAGCCCTTACATCTGACCTACTCGTCAGAATGGCTATGGATCTCAGCACTCATATCAGTCATGGAAGGAACCAATCCTCTCACCATGACGGAATGGCTCAGCCCTTACATCTGACCATGGAAGGAACCAATCCTCTCACCATGTCAGAATGGCTATGGATCTCATCACTGTCTCTAGGAGGAAGCCTCGATCTAGAGAACTCCAAGTCTCTCTCTGAAGTACTCGAATTTCATCCTAGCCAATGGCTTCGTCAATACATCAGCTATCTGTTCCTCCGTTGCAATATACTAGAGCTTCACTGCTCCTCTCTGCACCATATCCCTGATATAGTGATACTTGATCTCGATATGCTTCGACTTGTCATGGAATACTGGATTCTCTGACAACTTCACCCAACTCTGGTTGTCACAATGTATACAAGTAGCATCCAATTGGAGATCAAATATATCAGACTGTAGCTTTCGCAGCCATATTACCTCACAACTAGCTGAACAAGCTGTGACATACTCTGCTTCAGCTGTACTCAGTGCCACATAGGATTGCTTCCTGCTAAACCAAGAGATCACACCTGATCCCATATAGAAGCAACATCCTGAATTACTCTTCCTGTCGATGGCACTGCCTGCCCAATATGAATCAACATAACCCTCTAGGTTAATCTTCTGATTTGCATCATACTTGAGCCCATAATCAATTGTACCCTTCAAGTACCTCAGAATATGCTTTGCATCAATCAAGTGAACACTTCTCGGATCTGTCAGGTACTGGCTCAAGGTGTTCACAGCAAAGCAAATGTCTGGTCTCATGTTCATCAGGTACATCAATGACCCAATCATCTGATGATACATCGTAGCATCAACCGACTCTGATGAAGCATCACTCAATAGGTTCAGGTTCGAGGCCATGGGTGTAGCCAAAGCCTTGCTGTCGATCATCCCAAATCTCTTTAGGATCTCTACTACATACTTCCCTTGCCCAAGGAAGATTCCATCTGTACTCTGCCACACCTCCATACCTAGAAAGTAATGCATCATCCCCAAGTCCTTCATCTTGAACTCAGCAACAAGCTTTCTCTTCGTATCAGCAATCAACCCATCTGTACCTGTCACAAATAGATCATCTACATACAGTAGAAGCATCACTGAGTTGCCATCTTCAACCTTGTAGTAAAGGTTGGAATCTGCTTTACTTTCGGTAAAGCCCAAACTAGATAGAAAGCTGTCAATCCTGTCATACCAGGTCCTGGGTGCCTGTTTCAAACCATACAAGGCTTTCTTCAATCTGCATACATGAGACTCTCTGTCATGTGTCTCAAAACTGAGTGGCTATTCTACATACACTTCCTCTTCTACTACACCATTCAAGAAAGCTGTCTTGACATCCATCTGGTGTATCTTCCACTTCATCACTACAGCCAAAGCAAGTACTGATCTAATGGAAGTGTATCTGGCTATAGGTGCAAAAGTCTCTTCATAGTCTATTCCCTTTTTCTGAGAGAATCCTCGAGCTACAAATCTTTCCTTATACTTTTCAATGCTATCATCTGCAGCATGCTTGATCTTGTAGATCCATTTGGAAGTAACAACTGACTTCCCTTTTGGTCTTGGGACAACATCCCAAACATCATTCTTCATGATCGATTGATATTCTTCGATCATCGCGTCCTTCCATTCTTTCTAATCTACCGCTTCTTCATGGCTGGAAGGTTCTTTATCAATGAAATCACATAGTAAAGCTACATACCCGTAATTTGATCTGGTCCTCTTTCTTTCTCTGTGATTCTCTTCTGGAGCCCCATATCTTTCTGCACCTTGGATAAGTTCACATACCCAAGCAGGTTTCCTGTTATGAGGATTCTTCTCCAGAGGTGGATCTATAGGTCTTTGTGGTTCCTCGAATTCTCGATCTTGTTCTTGAGCTTCTTTGTTCATGATTGTATCATGGATTTTGGGTGCTTCTGCTTCTGCCTCTTCAGTTTCTTCAGCAGGTCTCTTTCTGGATTTGCTGTAAGCTGTGCCTTCATCAAATGTCACATCCCTGCTGATGTCAATCTTCTTGTATCCTAGAAAGTAGATTCTATAAGCCTTCAAGCTTTCATAGTAACCCACAAATATACCCTTCTTTCCTGAAGGATCTAATTTTGTTCTCTTCTCTTTTGGAATATGTATGCAAATTGGACAACCGAATATTCTAAGGTGGCTGACTTCTAGTTTGTTACCAGAGAAGACTTCTTCTGGAGTCTTGTTCTCAAGTACTCTATGTGGAGTACGGTTCTATACATACACTGTTGTTCTGGTAGCTTCAGCCCAAAGATGCATAGGTAGATCTTGATCATGAAGCATAGCTCTTGCTGCTTCCATGATAGTTCTGTTCTTCCGTTCTGCAACCCCATTCTATTGTGGATTATAAGGAGTGGAAAACTCCCTCTTAATCCCTGATTATTTGCATAGATCCTTGAATTCATTTGAAGTGAATTTTCCACCATTATCTGAATGGATGGTCTTGATCTTCTTCTCAGTATGGTTCTCAATCAGGGCTTTGAATTCATTGAACTTGCTGAATACTTCATCTTTTTTCTTCATAAAATAAATCCATTTCTTTCTAGAAAAATCATCAATAAAAGAAACATAGTATGCATACCCGCTAAGTGAGTTTGATGACATAGGACCGCATACATCGGAGTGGATGATTTCTAGAATGATTTTGGCTTTGCTTTCGCTGCTTGGAAATGTCTTCTTTGTATTCTTTCCTTTCGCACATCCTTTGCAGAATCCTTCATGTTTTTCTTGAATTTCTGGAAGACCTTCGACAGCTTTGCTTGCAATAGGTAGTGCTCTGTAATGCACATGTGCAAGTCTTCTATGCCAAAGTTCATTTGTCTCTACTGTGTCATGGATCAAGGCTTATTCTGGATGACCCTTCAATTTGTACAAGCCTCCTTCTTGTTCTCCAATTACTACCGCATCATCAATAGTCTTTCCTTTTGGCCACATGATGACTTGACCATCTATGAATGCAACCCGCATTCCTTTTGCATCCAAAGCTGAAATAGATAAAAGGTTCTTCTTGAGTCCTGGAACAAACAATACTTCTTTCATTGTTAGAGACTTACCAGATTCTAGCTTGTATGAAGATTCCCCACTACCTTTTATTGGATATTGGTAGTCATCTCCTAGTTTCACCTTATGAGGTGATTCATGTTCTGATAGTATCACAAAGGATTCCTTGAATCCCGTCATATGTTTGGAAGCACCACTGTTTATGAGCCAATCATCACTTCCATGAGTAATGTTACCTGTGAGAGCTGAAATCAGTACATATTCATCCTCGCTTGAAGAATCTTCACTTTCATATCTGGATCTCTTTCTGGATGGTTCATCATCCTCTGCAGCATGAGCATGATGTCTTCTTTTGCTGCTCTTCTTCATCTTCTTCTATTTGTTAGGACAATATTTTGCAAAGTGTCCTGCTTCATCACAAGTATAACATATGATCCTAGACATGTCTCTTTTAGTATTATCTTTGTGAGAGTGCTTACCTTTGAAGTGATGAAGCCTTTTTCTTTATGACTTGGAGTGAGTCTTGGAGCGTACTGTGAGAGCTTGGTCTTCACTACCCATCTTCTCTTCTCGAGCTGCTATTCGATCTTCTTCTTGAGAGCATTCTTCCCATAGTTTGCTGAATTTGACTAACTTCTTTCTAGCACATATTCCTTGAATGAATGCATCCCATGACCTAGGGAGGCCATTCAAAGTAGTCATGACAATCTCTGCATTTTCCACTTCTTCATCAACAACTTCTAATTGTTCCTTGATTTGAGAAACCCTTGTGAAGTATGAATGGATAGTTTCTGCATTCTGAATCTTCACATTCTTCAACTGGTTCCTCAGGGTCATCTTCCAATTGATGTTCTTTCCTTCAAACAATTTGGTTAGGGCATCAAACATAGCTTTAGGTGTCTTGAGAGAGGACACCTGTGGGATAAGATGATCCTTGATAGAATCAGCAATGATCCTCTTTGCCATAACCATCTTCTTCTTATGTAGGGCCTTTTCCTCATCTCCCTCTGGAACTGGAATCTCCTCATGAATGTAGGAGTCTAATTCATTCTCTTCCAGGACCAGGGAGATCCTATACTTCCAAGCTCGAAAGTTATCAGCCCCCTCAAGCTTTTCATCAAGCTTGGTATGATGAGACATCTCTAAATAAGAACCTCAAATGGAAATACAAAAGATTTTAGATCTTACCAGGTTCAAGATGTCAAATCTGAAGCTTGAGCTGAAATCCTGCAGAGCTGGTTCAGGAGCAACTAGGGTTTTTCTTTTCTGGAGTTCTGTCCACCCAAATTCCCTCAAATTTGTTCCTAACTTTGATTTTGTGGAGGAGAACAATCCAGGTCTGGGCTCACTGAAAAATTCCTCTTCTATGAAAAGCCCTAATTTCTGACCCCAGTGACAGGTCCAAAACTGAAAAACCTCAGAATTGAATTCTGTTTCAACAGAAAGATGCGCCCTAGGGAGGAGAGTAATTCCACCTTACTTTTGCTGAAAATCTGTGGAGAAAGATCCATAAACAAGGAAACCCTAGTCTCCGCAGCTGCACAGCGTCTTCTTCTCAGGTTAGCTCTGATACCATGTTATTTTTTCAACATTTAAGCTAGCATTATGTTAAGATCTTTTCACTGAGAGAATAACAAGCATAGCATTAACATAAGCACATCAGAAGAGACAAGAGACACAAAGAGTTTTGATCGGGGAAACCATAAATGGAGAAAAACCCACAACTTCCTCTAAGATAGTATCACCACAAGATATGAAACCCAAAACAGTAAGATGTACTCCCAACATAGCAGTAGCCTTCTGTCTTCTGTCAAGCCAAAGTATTTCCTTCTCCAAAAGTGCGCCACACTTGAGAGAGCAAGTGATGTATTCCACAAGTGATAAATAGAGACACTCTCACTCTCTATTTATATTCATCCGTTCACTTGAGTTGCCATTTCACACGAAGGCTCAACCTAATAATTACTACTCGAGCCTACACCTTAATTAGTGTATAATAACTCAAGTGCCCCGAAATTGTGGGGACTTACCTAATGACTTGATATGACTTGTTTACATTATTAATCCTCCCAATCAAAACATCGAGGTAAGACAACATGACTCAAATGCATAATAGAAACATCCCGGAATAAACATCGGGTTACAATACATAAGATACATGGAAGAATACATTCCGAAGTTACATATACATCAACATTCTTCAACGAAACCAAAGGTAGGTTCTTATTGTCCCTTCAATTGTCGATTAAAATACTAGTATGCAAAAAGGGTATACTCAAGATGCACTTAGAGTAGTAACACCTTGGTGTGCAGAGGCTGTGGATACCATTACCAAGGGGGGAGACATATGAGAACATAAGGGGTAGATGGGTGTAAGTTTCAACGATATTGTGAGGCAAGCTAAGGAAGGAAGCTAAGGGAGGAGCAAGGTTTCAACTAGAGAAGAGGCAGAGGATAGGGGAAGGTCTTGCCACAATTGGGATGCAAGACTACGAAGGAAAACCACACAGGACAAAGCGACCGTATAGTTAAGATGAGGATGACCAAGCTGAGGCTACACCCATAACGATGATAAGATCAAACCCCGGTAGCAACGTACCCACACCTCCGCGCACTACTCCAAACTTAGGAAAAACACCAAGTCCCACGTTGACTTATTTGACGTGCCAAAAACATTCTAGTAATAAATAAACATCTATAGGAAGGTGGACTAGGATGGCAGGCAACAACATGAAGCTATGCTTGTTCCATGGAAATGGGACCGATGATCCTTAGTAGTACTTCTTTTTATGTGGGACACTATGGACTGTTAGAGAGGCCACTGATGATGATGTAAAGAAAGGACAGTTAACAACTACTCTGAGGGGTCGCGCACTCGATTGGTTTATGAAATTTATCCAAGTTCCTTAGGGGACTCCAGTGAAGACATTGGATGAGATCCAAATGGGACTAATCAAGTAATTTAGAAAACTAAAGTCAGAAGAAGAATATATTACATAGTTGAAGGAAATTAAGCAATTCTCTAATGAGACCATATGGCACTTCGATCAATGGTTGAAAACACTGATGTTCAGAGTCAGTGTTTCTATGAGTGATGTCCAACATAAAGAATGGTTTATCATAGCATTGGTTTCTCATATCCGACAACCATTGATGCAACAAAAGATAGCGACATAGAGAGAAGCCCTGGAGATTGCGATGAAGCTCGAAGCTTCACCTATCAGGCAGAGAGAAATTGGGATAAATCAAATTCAAGAGTAGCTAGAAAACCTCACACTCCTACTATAGGATATCAATAAAGGTAAGGAGGAATGCGTAGATCTTTGGTGTACTCGGTGTCACGCAGATGGCCACACCAAAGATACTTTCCCCGAATTTAGAAGCTACCTATTATCTGGAGATCTGAACCCATTGAGTAGTGGTAGTATACCTTGGTGCCGCATCTACCAAGTCTATGGACATCAACATGAGGAATGTATCTATATGCAAAAGATGGTGTCAAATCCCACCAATTTATACGGTTGATTATGTCGCTCAGTCGAGCATGAGGATAAAGACTGTCAGGCATATGATCTGCTTCAGGAAAGAACTTACTATTCATATTTCGTGAAGAGCAAAGGCCACCACACAGTCTAGCAACCGGAGCCACAGCCACAGTACACACTGCCACCACCAATGCAGTTTTTGCCACTACAGCATGCTGTAGACACAACAGGTTCATGTTATTTAAAACAAGGGAGTCCCAATTACACATAATAAGGTAACAATTTGAATTTCTTAAATCATTTTAAAGGCCCCTATCACATTTATTGTGGTTTCTTTATAATCTAAATTAGTCAAAATTTTGAATCTATGCATGATTTGTGTGTTTTTGATGAGTTACGGAAGACTACCTTTTATTTAAATTGTTTCATCCCACAACTCGCATCTCATAACCCACAAGTTGTGGAATGCAGGATGCTGTTGTTTAAGTATTTGAAGTTTTCCATCCCACAACTTGCATCCCAAAAAATGCAGAATGCGGGATGCGGAAAAGTTTTTGTGTGTGCAATTTGGTCATCCCACATCCTGAAAAATGTTGAATGCAGGATGCGGAAAAGTTTTTGTGTGTGTGATTTGGTCATCCTACATCCTGCATGTGAAAAATGTGGGGTGTGGGAAGTAATTTATTTTATGACTTTTGTCGCGTGTACCTACAACCCGCAACCTGAAAATTGTAGAGTGTGGGAAGTAGTTTGATTTATGATTGTGTTGTGTGTTTCTGCAACCCGCAACCTGCAATTGCGAATTGTAGATTGCCGAAAGGGTGTGTATGTTTGCGAAATAAATGCCTGCAACTCTTCTCCCGCATTCTAGATCTTTGGTATTATTTGGATTGTTTCCTTTCTTACTGATATCTAGCTTATATTTTATCTTTTATTCATTTGATTTGGTTCTATTATCTTCATGGTTAGCTTACCATGTTATCTTTCACATTCCCCACCTAAGCTTGGTCTTCACTACACAAACTGATTATTTGACATAAATGTTGGTTATTACCTTCGATCTGGGATTCGGATTGATCTTATCATTTATTCTTTCATCCTTTTGTGTATTGCAATAGTTTGATATTTGGACTTGATTGAGTTTTATTTTCCCTTTTGAATTCCTAGAATTGTAATGTAAATATTTTAAATAATATTGGTATTTGGGTTATTTGCTTATATTAGTTTAATGTTTTTAATGTTTGGTTTAAGCTTATTGAAATATTTTAAATATTAATGGTTATGTTTTGATTTTCATTAACTTAACATGTGTATTTCATTAAATCCATATATTAAATTTATACACAATTGCATGTTATGAAAATTATAAAAAAAACATGTTTTAGTTTGTTTGAATCCTAAATTTCCTAATTTCTTTGAGATTTGGTTTTATGATTATTTGAAAATTTGTGGAATCAGAATATGTGAAATTAGTTTGATCATGGTTAAGTCTTTTTATGTTCAATAAGTTAATTTTATTTTGAAAATATAACTTCTATTTTTTCATTTTGCAATCTAAATGGATTTTCATTTATTATTACACAAAAGAAAATATTATTTTCTAGGTTTTCTATTCTTGAAAAATGATTATGTTAGGAACCTATTTATGGTATTCATTAACTCTCGTGTATTATAGGAGTGATTATTTAACTTGTTTCCAACATTTATTTTCTTAAGAATTAAAAAGTAATTGGTTTTTATAATTTGTAGGTTTAAGGTTTTCGATATTGGATTTTCTTTCATTTTGTAAATATTTATAGATTTTTAATCTTTTCTCTATTATTGTTTTATTTCAATATATTTCATACAACCTTAAAGAATTCTTTTTTTAAAAATCATTTTTTAAAGATTTCCAATCATTTGTATGCGTTTGCGGAACCTTTAATTTTACTAAAATTCAACCTTTCCGCAATTCCTTCATGCAACTTGTGGAATTTGGATTGTACCATGGAGTAAATAATATTTTGATATTTTGTGATAGTGCATCCCACATCCTGCAAAGCTGCGGAAATCACTTTTTCACATTTTCATTCCCACGTCTTTCCGGACCCTATGTTTATCTTAGGTTATAATTTAATTTGATTTTGGGTCCGTAAATTTTGGTAGTTTTTTTTCACTTAGGGTTTTAATCTGGTATTGGATCTTTGGTTTTTCCCGATTTGTTTAAATGATTGTTTTAAACAAATTCGAATTTTCTTCCCGACATGTGATTTCTGATTTTGTTGGGAATATTAATTCTGTTTTTGTTTAGTTTTATTTATTTGGAAAATAATTAACATGGAAGAATAGATTTGATTGTTAAAATCAATGGCCACAATTCACTTTGCAGTAAAATCAATGATTACTGAACCTTAAATTCCAAGAGAATAATCTTGAGGTAATATACTATTTGTATCAAAACATTTTAAACTGAGGGATTGTTGAATGATGATATTGATCGCGAGAAAAAGAAGAATTCTACATTATTTAAAAAAAATTATTACATTCTACCTTGGTTAATGAACACTAATTGATATAATTTTTTGCAGGTTTGCAGGGATTCTAATTCGTGCATATTACCAAAGATAATATAATCAAACAATGGTTGTGCTACCAATTTGAAGTTTGATGAAGCTAAATCGCACCTGAAGAGGGAGGCAAATTTCTGGCTCCATTTGTTGTCAAACCGTGAAGAATCTGACAAACCTGTTGAAAACCCACTTCACAAATGGGGTCTTTTACTCCTAATCATGGGCAGTTTTGGAAATATCTCAACTAATTTGGAGAAAAAAATGCCCGAATAGAGGAGTATTTTCAGAAGTTGGTGGCGGCCGGTTTTGATGGGAGCTGAACGAACCAGAGTTCTTGTGGTGGGATCTTATCCTTCCATTTCTTTTCTCTTCTATAAAATCGACCCAAATGTCTAAGAGAACATGGGGGAGTGCTTGACAGAGATGTATATATTTCTCCTTTATGCTCTTAAAATGATTCCACCAGGGGGGGCTAGGCAGGCATAAAGGATTTTTATTTTGAATGTTCTGAAATGTTGCTACCTCTGCAGAGCTGGGAGTGCTTGATAGTGCCAGAATAGATTTTTCTTTCAGGTTTAATGGGACACTGTCAGTGAGGGATTTTTGAAGGGGAAATATTCAAACAAGAGACTGGAGATACCTATTTGTAATTAAAGTTTTATGTATTTTTACAGGACTCACTATTAATAAAGTGTTTTTATTTTCACATCTCTTGTTATGAGTTCCATTAAATTTCTTTAATAGGTCTCATGTTTTCCTTGTTTCAAATGGACAAATGATGATGTTGTTTATTTCCAATCATTAAATGAATTTATTTGTAACTTAGATTTCTCTTTGTTATTGATTCATGAATTGATAAAGCTTTAAGGAATTTCTTCTTATAACTATCTTTATCTGTTTCTGCAAATGATTGAACAGTGAAACTTTACAATAAATATGTTGGTTTTTCAATTGACATGTGTTATGCAGGTTAACTTTGAATGATATAATCTAAAGTTGTTGTCAATTGGTTTTTATTAATTGATTGTAAGTTAGGTGATAAGTTCCTAATCTAATTTACATTTCTGTTGATTGGATGAAAATACTTGTCTGTTTTACACCTCTGGTTCACCTGCAAATCAATTCACCATACTCTTTAAGTAGCTTAGATTTAGATCATGTTTTCTTTTACTAGTTAGATCTGATTTTCATTTTTCTTTACATCAACCACCTTGTTTTCCAATCTTGGAAACATATCCTTTGTGGATCAAACTCACAAAAGCCAACGGAGGCTATTGAAATATCCATGGGAGATCACTACCTTAAATAGCTCGAGGATAAAGAAATACTTGTGCGGGATTACTTGAAGCCTTTGGATGGGTTTTCTTCCTATGTTTTAACTCTTAGATACCCTTTTTAGCCACATACACAACTAAGGCTTCAACACAATTTTCTTCGTATGTATTAATTCTTGTACATGATCTAGGAACTAAGAATCAATCTAATGAAAGAATAATCAACAAATACTCATGAATTGGTGTTAATTGGAACCGAAATTGGTTTCCTTTCTGTATATTTAATAAATAATGAATGGTTACAATACCAATGTTAAGCAATCGCTTAACTCCATGAAGAATTCGAATACCTAAGGAGACAATTCGAATTCAATGAGTGAGTCTAGCTTAACTGACTCTTAACCATTGGTTTACACTTAGCTAACCACTTGACCAAAACCCTAATTGACTCACCAAACCCTAACTGAATTCGGAGTGCAATAAATGACTGAATCTCAACTGAAGGAGATCAAACACATGTCATAGCAAGCCAACCATCAAGTGCTAGTGCTCCATGACTTCAACGAACTCCGATGAGGTTAAATGAAGCTGAACTCACCATCAGAAGTTGGTGGAGGCACCTTGTTGAATCTAGATCATTAAATAATAATAAATAATCATTAAATAATATATTTAATGACTGGAGGCACCTTAACTGACTAGTTGGACCGATTGTAACCACCAGTTAGCAATTAGGTGCATTAATGTCACTCAGATCACCCCCGGAGTGCTCCAGTTAGCCTCCTTGACTGTAGGAGAAGGCTAAGTTAGCCTCCTTGACTGTAGGTAGGTGTGGGTGTGACTGGATGATGGAAATTAATGCTCCACTGATGTCAATTAATGTCAATTATACTTAGGATAGTGGTTTAACTAGGCGAATTTCACCAAAAGAATGTGTATGATGGTAAATGTCTCCAACACCCCCCCTTAAGCTATACTTAGGAATAGTTAGAAAACATAGATGCATAAAATGCTAGGGCCCCAACAACTAAAGCCATATGTCACCCTGTACAATGTTGAAACTGAAACAATGCTCAAAACAAACTAAGTGGGGAAAAGAGGGAAAACCTAGTGGGAAACCCCCCCCCCCTCTCAAGCTGAACACTGAAAGTAGTCTAGATCACCCTGATGAAATCACCCCCAATAGTGAAAGGAGGTAAGTGAAATTTTTTGAAAATCTCTTGGTGAAGATGTCTGCAACATGCTCATCAGTCGGGCAGTATTGCAGAATGATGGTCCTGTCATGCACTAGATCCCTGATGTAGTGCATGTGAATATCTACATGCTTGGTCCTCTACCTGGTAACTGGATCCGTGGATATATTAATAGCACTTTGGTTGTCACAAAACAGGACAGTGGACAAAGTACTACCAAGATCAAACTCTGAAATAATGCCTTGCAACCAAACTGCTTGGATGCAAGCATTCACCACTCCTCGATACTCGGCCTCTGCTGAGGATAGTGCTATGGCATCCTGCTTTCTACTTTACTAGAAAATAGGGCCACCACCAAACATGAATACATATCCGTAAGTTGAATTTCGATCAATAGAATCACCCACCCAATTGAAATCTGTGTATCCAACCAGCTCTAGCTTGGAGTCTGCAGCATAGTGAATATCGTAGGTCCTGGTTCCCTGAATGTACTGGAGGATCCTCTTGGATGCCTTCCAATGAAGATCATGAGGTTGTTGCATGTATCTTGATACAACATTCATGGAATAACAAATATCAGGCCTAGAATGTGTCAAGTACAACAAGCTACCAATCAGCTGTCAATAGATAGTGCAGTCCATGGGAGGTGTGTGTTTTCCTTCTTCAAGGACGATCCCTGAAAGGAAAGGGAATGGTGTAGGCCTACATTAAGCCATGTTAAACTTGCATAACATGTATGAAATGTATTTGGACTGAGTGACCATAATCCCATCATAATTTTGCTTGATTTTGAGCCCAAAAAATTGTTTTAGAAGCCCCAATTCACTCATTTCAAAGGCATTGTGGAGAGCAGTTTTGATGGCTGAAATGGAGGCAATTGTGCTCCCTGTGATCAGTAAGTCATCAAAATATAAAAAAATTATAATTAGATGACCATCATGCTTCTGTAAATACAAATTTGGATCTGATCTACATCTCTGAAAGTTTTGTGAGAAAAGGAAGGCATCCATCTTGGAATACCACTCTCTTGGGGCCTGTTTTAACACGTATAGTGACTATTTTAGCTTGCAAACCAAAGATGGGTCAGTGATGTATCCCTCAGGATACTTCATGTATATCTCCTCATGAAGGTCTCCATGTAGAAATACTGACTTAACATCCATGTGATGCACCTCCCAGTGCTTGGATGCGGAAATAGCCAAAACAAGGTGGATGGAGTCCATTTTTGCAACCGGTGCAAAGGTCTCATGGTAGTCCACTCCTTGGACCTAAGAGAAACCTTCTTTTGCTAGACTTGCCTTATATTTGTAGGTGCTTCCATCAGCATCAACCTTTGTCTGAAACACCCACTTGCATTGAACCAATTTCCTTCCCGGAGGAAGAGAAACTAGCTCCCAAGTAGTGTTTTTCTGAAGATAATTCATCTCTTCATCCATGGCAACTTGCCATCTCGGATCATTCTGAGAATGGTAATAGGATTTTGGATTTGAAATAATCATCAAACAGCAAGTTTTGGACAGCAAATCATCAGAAAAAGAGAGCACAATACCTGCTCTTTGGAAATCAGACCAGGTTCTCCTTGGATCATCTGTATTTCCAATGTTGTCTCCTGCAGAGGAGAGTATCTTTTGGGCCCATGTAGGAAGATTATTTTGCACTTCAGGTTATGAAACTAGCTCCCAAGTAGTGTTTTTCTGAAGATAATTCATCTCTTCATCCATGGCAACTTGCCATCTCGGATCATTCCGAGAATGGTAATAGGATTTTGGATCTGAAATAATCATCAAACAGAAAGTTTTGGACAACAAATCATCAGAAAAAGAGAGCACAATACCTGCTCTTTGGAAATCAGACCAGGTTCTCCTTGGATCATCTGGATTTCCAATGTTGTCTCCTGCGGAGGAGAGTATCTTTTGGGCCCATGTAGGAAGATTATTTTGCACTTCAGGTTATGATTCAGGATCTAATGATTGCTGCACAGTGATATCAGAAATCAAAGAATCCAAATCAGGGTCATCACCCCCAATTTCATCATCCAAATATTCAGTGGTAGGAAGGAAATTCAGCAGTTTTCTCCTTCACTAGTTCCACGTCCTGAAGAGGCTCATCGAACTTGACAATTATATCGATGATGATCTCTTTGGTATTGATATCTAGAAGCTTGAATCCTTTATATTCATTAGGATACCCAATAAACAGACATTCTATTCTCTACAGTTGCAAATCCCTTCTTTTATCAAGCGGAATCTGGGCCCATGCAGTGAACCCAAACACCTGTAGGTTCGACACATCTGGCTTGTGTCCAAAGTATGCTTCAAAATGAGTCTTTCCTTTCATAGATGAATGTGGCACCCTATTTTGAATGTATTCTATAGCATGCATGGCTTCAGCCCACAAATTTGCAGCAAGCTTCTTTGACTCCAACATACAGGTGGTCATCTCCTTGAGAGACCGGTTCTTCCTTTTCGCTACTCCGTTCTACTGGCGAGTGTAAGGAATTGAATGCTGGAACTGAATACCACTTTGGGAGCATATGTAAAGAAACTCATTATTGACATACTCCCCTCCATTATTAGGTCTCAAGATCTTGATCTTAATCCTAGAGGCATTTTCGATCAAGGCCTTGTTGCACATGCAACAATTTCCCAAAATTCTAAAAAAAATTTGGGACCCTCCTTTGATGATTTAGCTTGTTTTTCTTCCCTACTTTGATGCAATGATTTATCAGAATGTTTTAATGCCTGATTTTCTCTACTTGCTACCTTGGAAGACCTTTGGAAACTAGCCGGATTGCTGCTTTTAAATTTACTTGAATCTTGTTGGAATCGGAAGTTGTGTTGCTTGAGTTTTCCGCCGTTGCGGCTGTTTTGAAGTTTTGGCCTTCCGATTGCCGATCCTTCCAATTGCCGATTTTTTGTTTGCAATGAGCGCTTATCTAATTAGAAATCAGATGATCTTTCAATCTTTCATCCCGCCATTGTGAAGGCTTGTGAGCTCTCGCCATCCGATGTGAGATCCTCCCGACGTCCGACGCGTGTAACAAAATCGGAAGCTTTCGCCATCTCCTATGCTGCCGTTGCGGCTGAGTCTGAGCTTTCACCTCCCGATTGGGAATCCGCCTGATGGCTGATCATCTGATGTTTTACCCGCTATATGCTTATACCCGGCGTGATGAACGTTGTGCCCATCCACCATTGCGGAGGGACAATCATTCTCGGCTGCCGATATGAGAACCCTCCGATGCTCGATTGATGGTCTCCTCGCACGTGTGGTTTCTTTTTATATATACGGGGACAGGATTTCGGGTATTGTATTGTTATTTTGGGCTGGATCTGTCGTGATCCTCTCCGTGCTATCGATCCCTCGAACCCCGTGGACTATCGTGCCGGTGCTTGCGTCTAGGTGTCAGTTGGAAGCTCAACCGTCCTTGCCCCGTCAGCTGCAAGTCGCTACCAGGTAGGCCATTCTTGCCATGTTTTGTTCCTTTCAAGATTTGTATGCTACGGTTAGGTGTTCAGGAAAACCCCGTTTACATATGTGCAAGGGTCTACCGTTGTTTTGGTTTACCATAGTCGATTTCTCTTGCCCGCCCGGCGTTTTGCGCCTTCATAGTGAGATTTTCCGTTAGGTTAACTAGTGGCGGTTAGGAGGGAGGGGCGTTTGTTTTCTTTTCATTTAAAACCCATGTATTTATTAATTGTCGACCTCGGCCGCATTGTTTCACCTGCGCATAGTGGATGAAGACACGGTGCAGGTGGTTGTTATGCCGCCTGCACCTCGTTTTCCCTTATAATGATGAGTTCAGGGGAGAAGTTTTGATGGGGTTTTGATGGTGATTTGTCAATGGTTCCTTCGCTGGTCAGTTTCCCCAATATGTTTTCCTGGTTTCGAACCCCAGCCTCTTGCCCGTGCCGTCCCGCGCAGTCCATCGGTCTCGACTATCTGAAACCCTAGGCTGCACCGCTGTAGTGGTTTGCGATTTGAGGACAGCATGGATAGTGGGTTCGATGAGAGCGTCGTATGCAAAAAAATGTTGTTAGAGCCCGCAGTGTATTCTCGAAGTGATGTAATCACCTCCCACGAACATCATTGTGGTCAAAATGTTTAGACGGCTAGCATGATCTTTATATGTATAACCCGTTTCTTCATTTGCTGGGCAATGGACCACATTTATGAATTGTTGGACAGTACATTTGCACTTTACTTTTAAAGATCCATGCATTTACATTGGGAATTGTTTTAATAGGAGGAACGGCACTGCCATATGATTGCCCACTGTATTGCATAGTATTTAGTCTTTTATGCTAGTAATTCTAATAGTTAGGGCATTGTTGGATTGTGCATACATGCATTGGTTTCTATGCCTGCTTTCACTTTAAATAGCACTCTACATATGGATGTAATCTTATTACTGTTTTGAATATGGGTGATGGGATGTTGTAAATATCATACAAAATGTTTTGCATCATATAAACAGAAGCACGAAGTAGTGTACGTCTGATTAGTCAAATGTGCAAACTTATATTATAGTTTCATCTACTACGTGCTGCCATGATGTACATAGATAAAATAAAGGGTTGCACTTCGTATTGTAAATGTGTGCACCTTAAATGCTTAATGTCACAATGTTATACATGGCAGGAAGAACTTACAATGTCCAAAAGGCAGAAAAAGAAGGCCCATATGGTCGAAGAACAATCAGCAATAGAGGTCGTCTCATAGACCGAATATATATACGAAGACACCCAATGTATCTCTGGTGTGGAGCCTGAGTATAAATGGGGTGACATATACAGATTGATTTCCCGTAGGGAAGTTCCTGACATGGGTCTTGAAGAAGAACCCATATATGCGAACATAGAAAAATTCGCCATCATGAAGGTGGCTATGAGACCAGAGTTGTTCCCTTGTTCTGAGGTGATTAGATGGATTATACCCCATACAAATACAGCCTCAATGCTCATAGCAAATGTGGAAGGCCAGGGTTATGCTGCATTTAACCCAGGATATGTGGCATTGGCCTATCATCTGCCAGAACCTCAAATCTTTATATCTGATGCTTGGCTGGATAACATCATAATGGACCTAGTGGAAACCCTGAAGAAGATGCTCTTGTAGGGAAAGCTTTATCGCTACAGAACATCTGGTGAATATGACATAGCTAGCTTGAGGGCTCCTTATAGATTTGTGGCCCTGATGCTTAACAGAATCTTTGGGAGAGCTCATGGAAGACTCTTCAAATTCGAATGGATACCCATTATGTTCCACGCAGCGACCCAAGGAACAGTCTTTAATTGGGCCAGCCTGGTATCAAGCAGTCTTTCTTCTTGTTTGGCTACACCACAGGGAGGAGAAGCCAAGAAAAAGTCTGAATTCTTCATGAGTTCGATATTGGTAGATTGTATACTAAGCAACCAGCCTTTCCCAGGTCTCAAGTGTGTCTAGGATAGGTAAAGGATGCCTGTATATGCCGCCTACAGACCATTATGGGCTCAGCAGTACCATAGCCACTACAGGGAGGTCTGCGAGCAGTTCATCATGCCACTCTACACACTCATCTTCCGGAAGGAATGTGACTGTATGTCAGAGGAGGCTATGCAGGTAATAGAAGAGCATGCAGACTATTTCCTGACTGAGAATGGCATGTACGTCAGAATGTTTGGTGGCACAAAATGCCCCTTACTGCTTCCCAAATACGCAACAGATTATATCATTCATAAAGAAGCAGTCAGGCAGGTATTCATTGATGGAATAGGGAATTACCTTTTTGAGCAAAAGAAGGCTACATATCCTCTGCTGCCATTCAAACTAGGTAGCTATAGATTTTCCAAGGTAAAGCAAGCTGTGGAGTTCATCGAAGAATTGGGCAAGTTCCATTTTGGTGAGATGTCGTTCTGAATGAGTGATACTCATGGTAAAATGGCAGAACACTGCAAAGAACATAAAGTACATTTTGAGTACACTCACCACTTTGACAAGGAAGAATCTGTCTTCTGAAGTGCCCCTAACTTGACAGCTCTGAGAAGGAGGTTTAAGCCTAAGAACCCCACCAAGGGTGGAAAAGGGGCTGAGCAAGCCAGAGCTGAGCAGGCCAGAGCTAAAGAAGAGGCCAAGAGGATACGGGAAGACGCCTAGAAGCTAGAACAGGAAGCTGCAGAATGGTTGCAGAAAGGAGAAGAAGAAAAAAGAAAAGCTGCCCAAGAAGTAGCTGAAAAGGAACAAGAGGCAACCAGATAGGCAACTGAGGAAGCAAAAAGAAAGCTAGATGAAGAGCTCAAAAAGCAGGAGGCTGAAAAAACAGAGCTGCCACAACAATCAATCGCTGAAACATCAACAGGGGAGACCCAGGAGGAGGCAAACCCCGAGGTACAAATCCTTCAAGTACCTGCTGCTAACACCCTGGTGACTCCTACACTCCAGCTAGTACCTTTCATCCAGAAAAAAGGTGAAGAAGTCCCCAACTTCAATACTGTCTATTATGACAAGGCCACCAAAAGAATAATGAGGAGAGTAGAAAAGAAAGTTGAAGCGAAAGACCTATCAGGAAGGATGGTAATAGATACAGCTGTCATGCTGGGGACAGACAAGGATCATAGGCTCACGATAAGATCCGGGTCTACACTAATTGATGCCTCCACAGATAACATAAACCAGATAATGATTGAACTAGATTCAGTTAAGAAGACCTCTGGCCAGCTAAAGGACACACTGAGAAAAGAAAGAGATGAGGGTAATAGACTCAAGAGGAAGTATGAACATATGCAAAGGGAACTGGAATCCTCAAAAGGTGAATTCCATACTCTTCAAGTGGAGATGCAAGCCAAAGGAATAGCACAGGAGTCCCTAGAAGACATAAAACATGAAGCCCAAAGTCTAAAGAAAGAAAAGGAGCAGTTACTGTCAAAGGTGATAGATCTGGAAGAACAGTAGAAGATCATCTATGAGGCCAGTGATTTACAGGTTCAAGAGCTGAAAGGGAAGCTAGCTTCTCTGACTACTGATCTAGAAGCAGCCAAGGAACAACAAGTCGATCTACAGCCATTTAAAGAATATATCCTTCAGATTGACAGCAGGCTAGAAGAGATCATGGAAACGTCCTCATACTTCGTTGATCGATCTCAGGAGGTTCTTGAGGTTTTGATTGCCAGAATGGTAAGGCCGGAAGAGGATGCCGAGACTCCAGAAGGGCTACCAGCAAAAGACCATCAAGCCCTCAAGAAAGATCACAACCTGGTAGAGTTCGCCATCAGTACTGCAGAAGACTTTAAGAAGGCTGTAAAAAAGATGCATGGAGCATGCTCAGAGTATTTCAGAAGGCTCCTGAACACATACAACTGATGTCAAACAGAGGCTGAGCATAGACTTGAAGAGTTCCCGGACCATGAGGCCTTCATGGAAATATTACAGAAAAGATATCAAGATGCGGAGGCCAGAACGCAGCAGGTGAAAGCCATTGAATATCAAGTACTGAAGGATGAAGTAAGCCACGCAGCCGTTAGCATGTAGTTTTTAGAAGATCAGCTACGGTTGTGCCCAGCAAGAATCGAGGCCATCAGGAACCAAGTCAAGAAGTTTGACATAAACATTCAGTTCCTGGAGCCATGCGCTTTTGAAGGCCTTGCTACTGAAGTAGCAGCATGGAAGAAGTTCCTAGAAAGTCAAGCGGGACCCTCCTCATAAAGGACCAGTCAACTTTGTGCTATTTTAAATAATTTTGTAAAAGCTTGTGCAGAAATGAAGCATTGGGAGAGCAAAAGGTTGGGAAGCCCAAAGGTCACTTTGGGAAACCCAACCATTTTGAATTTTTGTATAAAAGTAGGAAACATAGAAGGAATAGGGGCTTTTTTCTCGAGTAAGACTGGTGATGACATATTGTAAGAAGAACTATTTCATTTTGCAATAGAAATTACAGTTTTCCTGTTGAAAGAAGATCGGTGGGATTTCAAATGTTTTGCCATGGATAATTGAAAGATGAACTACTTTGTTTTTCAGCATTGTGTCCATGAATCGTGAGATCGTTCTAACTTATGACCTATGTCTTGTTTAAATGATTTTTGATTTATTTTATGAAATAACCACCATAAGTAATGCATGCTTACCACAAAACAATTAGTTATCTGGTTGTGGAAATATCCTTTCATGGTCCATTCTTGTAAAAGTAAATGTCAGCTATCTGTAATTGCTTTTATCATGTGTGCACATCCGCATTGCTCATCGTTATTAAATACAATTTGGCTCCCCGGGGATAGGTAGATAGAGATAAATAGATAGACAGATAGCTAGGTCAGTGCATAGATGCATGTGTGATTCTGGTGCTAGTGAGCCTAAGACTATAGGTAAGAACCTACGCATCACATTGTGACTGCTCCACGCATCCTTCACCACCCTGCATGTTTAGTTAGATTTTTTGCATATCATTCTTAAGTTAAAATACAAATTCCGGTGGACCGGGCCGCAACCCGTAAAACCTTTGTTTGTGTTGGACCTACGGAAGCCGGACCGCAAAACCGGACGGATTCCCTATACCAAACAATCAACGGGATAGTTGGGAACATTGGTTGGGGAGAATCCCTTACTGTTTCCGCCTGCGAATTTCTAGGCCTCAACAGGCCTTCAATTCAAAAAAATTTGCACATACTTCTGATTTCTTTTTGAGAATGAAAACCCATGTATACCTTGAAAAATCATCAATAAAAGTAAGGAGGTACCTTGATACATTCATGGATGTGATAGGCATTGGACCACTGATATCAGAATGTATCGTTCCCAATATGCTTGTAGCTTGGTTTGCCTTCCCCCGATTGAACTTGTGCTCAGGGTGTTTTCCAATCACACAGCCCTTGCAGACTCTCGTGGTTTCCTTAATGACCGGAAGGCCTTCAACCATGGAGTTTTTATGTAATTGCTACAAATATTTGAAATTAATATGGCCAAACCTCTCATTCCACAGCCTACTAACCTCATTTCCATGAGTTAGCAGAGCGGTGGGCTTTGCATCCGCAACAAAGTGAGAGAACTCATAGGCTTTTGCATGATGATTTGCAAAGCCTTTTGCAGTGAGTTTCCCAGATGCAATTTCTGTTATCTCAACATCATTTGGGATGAAAGACCATCTCTTAGGAATTCATGTATGTGTCATCTAATAGACAATAAGGGGATTTGCTGCTAGAGACAGTACATACAAAACATTAGAAAAAAAAACATTTTCTAGATCTATAGTATCTTGTCCTTCGGAAATGATGGTGGAGTCATCTCCCATGTGGATGGGGATGGATTTTCCAGTCTCCAAGGATGAAAAGGAGTCTTTTTCAGCCATCATGTGATTCAAAGCTCCACTTTCAATCAGCAATGCTTTGGACTTCAAAGTGCTTTCCATGAGGGAATGACCTTTCTCATGCTGTGGTTCCCGATCTTGGTGATCTCTCCCCCAAAAGCTCTCCGGAAGATTGATGTGATTCCTCTCAAGGAAAGAGGTTGCTTCATCAAGATTTTTCTTCATGCAGGCATGTTTAGGGTGAAAACCCTTCCTGCAGTAAGAACACTTGACTTTTTCTTTCCCATTGTTCCCTTTTCCTTTATTCTTCCTTGAGCCGGAAGATTCATCATGCTGCTGATTTTCAACTCTAGGCTTGGGAGCATCAAATTTAGTTTTCTGATTTTTCTGCTACTTTGCTTTACCCTTCACATCTTTGGGCCCTGAGACATGGAAGGCTTGATAATGGGAATATTGGATGATCCCCATCTAGACAAGCTTGTCATGTTCATTAGTTACGGACTCAATAAAGGCATTGAGTGTAGGCATCTTCCATCCAGGGGTTGTGAGCTTCCCTGCATGGAATGTAGAAACAAAAACTGAACAATCAGCCCCGATTTTGGAGAGGATGGAAAGGATGAGCTGATCATCCTCCTTCACCACTTTGCATTGCTTCAAGAGGAAAAATAGTATGCTTGAACTTTGTAAAGAAATCATTCAGAGTCTCGAAATTGGAAGGTTGGAGAGACATGAGTTCATTTTTGAGTTGGTAAACTCTCAAGTCATCATGCTTTTTGTATAGAGATTCCAATTTGTCCCATATTTCTTTTAGTGTCTTTAGATCCATAAGATGGAAGAGAAGGTCATCGAAAATAGAGAGGCACAAGAAACCGAAGGCTTCATCCTTCTTGTTCAAGAATCTTGATTTTTCTATGGCAGATCCAGGCTCAACTTCAATGTCCATGGCGACTCTATGGAGTCCTTTGGAGTGCAACTGAACCTCCATTTTATTTTTCCATGTGTGGAAATTGTATGGAGTCAAGAGAGGTACTGAGGAGGCCATCTGGATATGCTGTAGCGAATGCTTAACCTGTAGAAACCTAAAAATCAAAACAGAAAGGGAAAAATAAGGTTAGATAGCCTGCATATTCTAGGCTTTCATCACACCCAGCATAGTCAATCAAGCAAGCTTGATCAACAAGTTCTTTACTTGGGATATTGAGTGGTAAGCCTTGGCTTCTGTTGCAAAGCTGAAATTTTGAGCTATTGCTCACTTGTCATGGAGAAATCTGTCAAAAATCTTGTTTTTGAGAGATTAATCTTCATCCTACCGTATGCTATGATACCATATTAATTCTTGCACATGATCTAGGAAGTAAGAATCAATCTCATGAAAGAATAATCAACAAATACTCATGAATTGGTGTTAATAGGAACTGGAATTGGTTTCATTTCTATATATTTAATAAACAATGAATGGTTACAATACCAATGTTAAGAAATCACTTAACTCCATGAATAATTCAAATACCTAAGGAGACAATTCGAATTCAGTGAGTGAGTCTAGCTTAACTGACTCTCAACCATTGGTTCACACTCAGTTAACCACTTGACCAAAACCCTAATTGACTCACCAAACCCTAACTGAAGTCAGAGTGCAATAAATGACTAAATGTCAACTGAAGGAGATCAAACACATGGCATAGCAAGCCAACCATCAAGTGCTAGTGCTCCATGACTTCAATGAGCCCTGATGAGGTTAACTGAAGTTGAACTAGCCATCAGAAGTTGGTGGAGGCACCTTGTTGACTCCATATAATTAAATAATAATAAATAATCATTAAATAATATATTTAATGACTAGAGGAACCTTCACTAACTGGTTGGACTGATTGTAATCACCAGTTAGTGATTAGGTGCATTAATGTCACTCAAATCACCCCCGAAGTGCTCCAGTTAGCCTCCTTGACTACAGGAGAAGGCTAAGTTAGCCTCCTTGACTTCAGGTAGGTGTGGGTGTGACTGGATGATGGCAATTAATGCTCCACTGATGTCAATTAATGTCAATTATACTTAGGATAGTGGTTTAACTAGGCCAATTTGACCAAAAGAGTGTGTATGATGGTAAATGTCTCCAATAAGCCACAGTTCGCACCACAACCGCAATTCACACCACATCAGACATATAATCAAATGTTGATGGTCCAAGAGTAGCCATAGTATGTTCAATAAGCACACTTTGTTCAGCAACAACCAAATCCCCCACCACAACAGGTAGTTCAGGTGTAGTACCCACATCAAGGGGGATTCCGTAGAGGATTCTGAGGCAGAGGAGGAGGTTTTGGACGAGGAGGGGGACGAGGTTGCACATATGTCCAATGCTATAATTGTGGAGTATTTTGAAATTATCAGAGAGACTTTCCACACTTGCAGGTCTCATGCACATACTCTCCAGCAATTTATCATACCGTGGAGAACTATCTGCAGTTAATCTCAAGATGGAAAACCGAAAACATTTCGTAGTTACAGAATCAATACTAGTTGCAGAATCAGAATCAGCTACCATCCCATAACCAATTACAAGGTGAGGCCCAGAATCAAGTACCACTCGAAAACCAAATCGTGAATCAACCAATGAACCCACCAGTGAACCAAAATCCACCACTGGCTCAGACTCCATCAATGAACCAGACTCAAGGTCCAATAGTTGCTATGATTTCTGCAGAACCTAGAGCATAGGATGTCGATGTCGCCATTGTCACTCGCAGAAGTGCGACGACAGGAGATGATGGAACTCGGCCGCAAGTTCGATTAACTGGGAAGAAGAAAGCGACGTTTGATATTGCGACTAAAAAAGAGACATTTTTTGAAACTTGGGATGTGATAGGATGAAAGTTTTCTGTCTATGAAATGCCATCCTCTTTTGATTCATCCTTAGAAGAAGAACCATTGCGGAAGCATGGAACCTTGTAGCAGTTCCTTGAGAAATGTTTAGCAATGGAGGGAGATCTTGAGGCTCTTGTTAAGCTAGAGAGGTTGTTGTACCATTCAGGGAAGGAGCTGAAAGACTCCACAATGAAATCCTTGTAGAAAAAAAATGTAGGTAAAGAGATGCGTATGAATATCCATATTGCCCACTATGAGGTGGATTCAGTCATCCTGGACCTGGGATCAGATGTGAACATCCTGACTAAGAAGAACTGGAAGAAAATTGGGAACCCAACATTGGGTTGGTCCCCTGTGTAGCTACGATTGGAGAATCAAGATAAGGTGCAACCCATTGGATGAGTAATGAACTTGGTTGTAGATGTTGAAGGTATGAGAACACGAACTAACTTTGACGTGATTGAAGTCGTTAATGGAGAAGGTTCCTATCCTACGTTGTTGGGGATTAGATGGGCTAATGAGAGTATGGCTGTGATAAATTGTAAGAAGCGCATGATGACATTCAAGAACCAGGAAATTCGAATCATTGCACCCATGGATCCGAGAAAGGGCTGCAAATACATTAAACCTATTAAGGATGAAGTTGTCAAGGGGTGGGATCATGCATACAACATCTCTGAAGACTATATCCACTCGACTACAGAGGGGGAACTTGGTTGGCCAAACGCTAGCTCTGCCTCCTCTGACTCTGATGATGCGATAAAAAACTAGCAAAACCGCATGCATGAGGTATCCTTTAGGAAGTTTGGTCATATTACGCAGTCTCTATGCCAAGTTGCAACTGAAATTGTTGAATTTCCAGTGTATGAAGGGTTACCCGAGTTGTCTACTTTTTTAGAAATATTTGAAGAAAGAATCTCTGTCATAACCCCAAATTTTCACAAAAATTTAAAATTTTGAGATGACATAAAATGTTTACAGTTGCAGTTAGATAACTGCTAGCAGCTATTATAATATATGAAATAGACAAATAAAAGTAACCATGTAACTTTAGCACATATAGACTAATGTTGTTTTAATTTTTATATGTAATGTAAGTAATTTGCATTCGATTATTTAGCTCTACTGATAGTTTGAATGTCAAGTCGGTGAGGAGACATTTTCTAGCTGGGGCTTACTTAGCGATTGCTAACGTATCTAGATTCTTGGATCTTTACAGGCTTGACAGGTAATTTTTGACCCAGTAAAAGTTTATTAATGCAATAAATCAGATATATTTCTCTTAGCATAGAATATACTGCTAGAGTAAAAGTTCTACTTAAAAGACTCAAGATTCTACAAGGTAAAGTAATGTTTCTTTTACTTAATCCACAATATTATTTTACTTAATCTTTGTTTCATAGAGGTTATTAATGTCGCCCTACTGTTTGTCTCTTAACAGTAAGATCTTTAAGATAGATAAAAAATATCTTCTAACTTTACTCTAATTGATTTCCACTTCTTAAAAGAGTTCATGATAATATTTCAAAACTCTTCCTTAGGCATAAGAGTCTATTGCTATTATCATCATAACAATTAAATCATTTCTTATCATTATACAAATAGGCCTAAGTCTTTCGGAACATAAGCCTATTGTATTCTTTTCAACTCTATTTTAATTAGGAGTCAGCGTGGTTAAATTATCAGCTTAACATCACTTGTAGTTTATGAGATGTCCTCTACATAAAAATCGTCAAGATCATGGTTGGAAATCCCATTTTCTTCATGAACAACATAATGTGACAATTTCACAATACCCTACTATTTATTTAAATGTAAAAGTAATGCAATAAAATCCTAGATAGTTTACTATCCTAAACTTTTAGATTCTAATTTAACCTTGATTCGATTTGTCTTAGAACTTGGTAAATATTATGGAGTTTAAAGATCATGTACTTGTAGGTTTAATATCCTACATCCAGTACTTTAGATCCCTCTTAAGAGTGGGAGATATTCTTGTGTATAATTGTTACTATATCTACATACACTTTATTAGTTTAATTCCAATTCTTGTAGCTTAAACAATCATAGTTCATGATTATAAGGAAAATTCATTCAAAGCATTAACACCCTATCCAAGCTTCTACTATTCTCTTAATATTTTTTTTACATGTATGATTATGAAAGGTTATAAGATCCTCATTAAAATTAGGCATCGAAAACATACATAAAACCTTTGAGAAACAAGTGCATTGAATCCATATGCAATTTGGCTCTTTACTAAAGGCATTTATAAGGTTAAACATTATGTTTAAATGTTGGTATAACACTTGTTCATCGTCGAGGCTTGACTTTGTTTGGAAATGACATGATTTGGACTTTATGTGATAACACATTGTTATTACAAGATTAATGTAATTGATTTAACAAATAATTGGTTCAAATGATTGCAGTGGTGACTATACAAAAGAAGCCATTGTGAGGTGAAAAGATTTGTGTATATGTGGAGCTCTTCTCACCATGCAAATCGTGATTTATAAATTTTACTTTGCAACCCTATCCTTCATTGTTCAGCGAGGGTTTCGGTCTCTACAATGTTGGGGTTCACTATGGCCATTGATGGCTTGCAGTTGCTTGCCTCCAGCTCAACTGTCTGCACCCTTTCTTTGAAGAGCCATTGTTTAGAGTGAGAGTTATATGTCGTAGCTCGTGATAGAATAGTTTTCTGCAAACACCTTGCTATGCATGAGGGTTGATTTACACAGTTGTTAGTTATAGTGTTGAAGTCATGGTTTTGCCACTGCCTTGGCTTTCTCTTGCTCCAGTTGTTGATGTAGTTGAAAACTCAAATTCAGCTGCCCCTTCTTAGGTGAACACGAAGGTTGTTGAGCTCGTGGTGTCGGTCTACCTTCTTCTTGACCTCAGTTTCCAATGTTATAGGTATGCATCGCCTTAAATAATTTGAAACTATAACAATTTACAGTTTTAGTTCTATATACATGTTTTAATTATATTTTGATTTCCATTTGTGCAGGTGACAGTTGGCATAACCTTGGGAAAGAACCTCTTCATAAAAAGGACCAGTGTTCAGTTTATGGGTAAGCCCCGGTTACGAAATGGCTCCCCTTGCCTGTTCAGACTATATGGGAAAGTTTGCAGTTGGAAGAAGTTACGGCATGGTGTTTCCCAGTCTTGGGTTGTTGTTCTTCAGTTTATTAGTTTTGTTTTTTATTTTAAACCCTTGCTTTCAGCAGGGTGACTTCGGCACAATTCCATGACTTGTAAATCTCTCTTCTTGTGTTATGGGATTTAAAAAATGTATGTTTTATACTTGGTCTATTATTTTCGCAATTTAAAACCCCGTATTACAATATGGGTGCACTGGCTTTAAGCTAGTTTTTGCACTTTGTTTAAGTTTTAAGCCTTACGACCTATCATGCAATACATAGTTTTATTAGAAGCAAAGAATTATTCTTCAAGTTAGGACTCAGTTTAACTTAATGCTATTAATATGACTATGTGAACTTAGGTTTTGTACCCTATTCGGCCGTGTAATAATAATTTTACTGTGTTTTATTTGTTTGCGTGAAAATATTATTAGTAGCTTGAAGATTGTCACTCAGTCATATTATAACAATGTTTTACTTACAAGCTCAACAATTTCGAGCTAGGGTTTCCTGAATGAAACTCTGGTTTTGAATAATTCCTTTTTAATTTATTTAAATAAGTTTTTGTTAGCTGTAAAAAAAATAATTCTTAAGTTATTATTATTATCTGTATATAACGAAATTTATTAAATTTCTTCTGTATATATATATATATATATTATCATAAATACTGTAACCAATCTTCAATAGTTCAATTTGTTTAATAAAAACGCTTCCTATATTAGAATTATAGCTTATTGTTTTTTTGTTATTAAGATAAAGAAATTAAAAGAGGGTTTCGACCCTGTAGTTACTTTTCCTGTATAAGCCTGTTAATAATTTCAGAACAGTTCTTACATAGATATGTATTTCATTTATGAATTTATTATTTATCATGTTCTTATTGTTTAATCTACTAAGTTGACTAGTTGAAAATACTCATAACTCAGCTTCTGTAACTTAGTTTAGTTTGTTCTTTATATTCACTATACTTTAGTAATATACTACCTGCTTATTAATAAATATTAGATTTAGTTGAGTTAATATTATTAATAAATAATCTATAAGAATAGTATTTGTATCCTTAATGAATTGAATGTAAACAAGTAGTTTAAATACATCTCTTTCACTGTTTAAGCAACTAGTATTGAAATAAACATAAAGAAATTATGAATACAACATAACATTGTTTACCCTCCTACATATTTTAATTTGAAATAAAAGTATAATATATTGTGTATAAACATGACATCCTAACTACTAGTGTATTCTCTTATCATAATAAGTCTTCTATCTGTAATGGAATACTGCTATTTTATTATCACTACATTTTAAAAATAAAGAACATAAATAACCAGGTTTTTTGGTCCTTTTCATAAAAACCTATATACTGCAATAAATTACTTTGCTATTATGAAATGCATATTACATCTATTCGTTTCAGTTTATTATCATTTTCGTCATCTAATTTAAACACTGTTCTTGTGCTGGAGTACAGTTTGGTCCTTCCAGATGTGAAAAAACACAGGTTAGAATTATTTCCTATCTATTCTAGATTCATTCCTACAATAATCTAACATTTTATAGGTAAACATTTTTCATTCATTTAATAGTCAAAACTGGCATTTAACTATATAACACAGTAAAACAAAAAGATTATAGAACCTAATTAAGCTGGACAACAACAGTTTTAGGAGGTTTTTCCTCCCTACCAACTCCTAGAGAGCGCCCAAACAACATTTCCTCAAGACTCTCGAGCCTGTTCTCGGTCTCCTTGGCTGAGAACTGGTGGAGCAAGAAAACAATAGACTGGTCTAATGATTTAGTAATCACTCTACACTCAGCAGTAAGATCCTTCAGCTGAATAGTTGCACTAGATCACTTAGCAGTTAACCCCTCAAACTCTTTCAACAAATTCCCTTGCCATTGAATTTCTCCGAAGTACATTCACCTGAATGAACACTTCTCTAGAATGAGTAGCCTCAGCTCTCTTCAATGGGTATTTTTATAAATATTGCCTAGGTCTTTTGGGTCAATTGTCATTAATTGAGCCACCTGCTCTGATCCCACTTTCTTGGGGGATCATGACCCCAAATGTAGGGAGGTTTCCCGCTGCAACAATTGGAATTGCTTGAGGATGATTCCACATGTCTATTTTCTCTCCACCCAGTCTCCTCCACCAACTTGACCAATAACACTCTTTTAACAACTCTCCTAAGCTATTGTCTCCACTTTTATTTATCTATAATTAAAATATTCATAATTACATTCAATATCCTTGAATCTGCTGAGTCGTAAATTACAACTTAGCATAAAATTTAACATCTTGTCTTTAAATAAAATGAAATAAGATAATATTATTTTTGCAAAATTGGGGCATGTGAAATACACACCCCCTTAGAACATAACATCGTCCTCGATGTTATTCATTCTTAATCCTCAGAATTCCCTTGGAACAGAATTGGATATGTACCTCGCATATTGCTTTCCAATTCCTAGGTGGCTTCCTCTGGACTAAGGTGCTTCCATTGCACCTTCACCTATCCAATGGTGCAGTTTGAAAGTGTGATCTCCCTCTGCCCGAAGATATAGTCTGGTTCCACCAGAAAATCTCCTTATGTTTCCACCTGTACATCATTCAAGTTAACAACATGAGTAGCATCATTAACATATTTCTTTAATACAGAAATGTGAAAAACATTATCTACTCTTAAATTTGGTGGTAATGCTAATTGATAAGCTACTTGTCCAATCCTGGATAGAATTTCAAATGGACCACGGTAACGAGGTGCTAGTTTTGCACAACTCCCCAATCTTATAGTGCTCTTTTTTGGCCTTAACTTGATGAACACATGTTCACCTTCCTAAAACTCCTTTGGATTTAATTTTAAGTCTGCTTGACTTTTCTACCAATCCTGTGCAACTTTCAGATTACCTTGTACCTGTTTTACAATTTCTTCCATTTCCTTTAATAGTTCAGGACCTAATACTAATCTATCCACCAGATTACTCCAAGAGATGGGAGTATTACATTTCCGTCCATACAAAATTTCGAAAGGAATAAATCTGGCTGATGTCTGATAACTATTATTATAAACAAATTATACCAGATGCAAATAATTCTCACATTTACCCAGCTAGTCTTTCACATACATTCTTAATAGATCTTCTAGTACTTGGTTTACTCTTTCAATTTGTCCATCTATTTGAAGATGGAAATAAGTACTAAAATTTAATGTAGTGTTTAACCCTCTAAACAAAGACTTCCAAAAATTACTTATAAATTTAGGATCTCTATCTGAGATTATTACTTTCGGTATTCCATGCAATTTGAAAATTTGTTTTAGAAAAATATCAGCTATGTTTACAACTTTATATGTAGTTTTAACAGGTATAAAGTGAGTTGCCTTACTTAACTTATCAACTACTACCATGATAGAATCATTTAAATTCTTATTTCTAGGCAGTCCTGTAACAAAATCAATACTAATTATCTCCCATTTTCGGCTAGGAATGGGTAATGGCTGAAGTAATCCAACTGGGTGTTGATGTTCAGTTTTCACCTGCTGACATTCAAAACACCTAGCAATATATTCTGCTACTTCAGTATTCATATTTGGCCAAAAATATTCTTTTCTTAACATACTTCTAGTCTTTTGATAGCCTAGATGACCTGAGTATGGATTTTTATGAATTTCATCCATAATTAACAACTTAACTTTAGGTATGTTAGGTACATACATTCTATATTTATACAGTAAAAATTCTTTTGCATTCAAACTATACCCTTTACTTATGCTTTCTGTTGGATTTCCTTTAATTTTATCTTGGAAATGTTGGTAAATTTCATCTTGTTATATTCCTACTATAAGTTGTTCATCCAAATCTGTAGTACAAGTGCTGATAGCTGCTGCAAAATTCATCCTTGCACTCCTACTTATTTCATCAACAACTTTATTTTCTTTACCTTTAATGTGCTGCATTTCGAAATCATACTCACTTAGAAAAGCTAACCACCTAGCTTGTCTGGCATTTAGATTAGGCTGGTCTAACATATACTTCAATCCTTTATTATCAGTCATTAAAATAAATTTTCAGCCCATTAGGTGATGTCACCACATCTTTAAAGCATGTATAACAGCTGCTAATTCCAGATCATAAGTTGCATAATTCTTTTGATGAATTTTTAATTTTCTGGACTCATAGGAAATAACATGCCCTTCTTGAGTCAGAACACCGCCGAAGCCATCATTGCAGGTGCTAGTGCACACTACAAATTATTTATTAGGATCAGTTATTCTTAAAATAGGTGCATTGGTTAATAAATTTTTTAACTTTTTAAAGCTTTCTTCACATTTTTGGTTCCAATCAAAATTCTTTTCTTTCTTCTGCAAGTAAGTTATCAGATTCGCAATCCTCCAAAAACATTCAATGAATCTCCAGTATTAACCGGTAATGCCCATGAAAGATCGAACATCCGTTACATCCTTAGGAACTGGCCAATATTTGATTGCTTTTATCTTTTCAGGATCTACTGAAATCCCTTCCTTAGTCACCACATGACCTAAATACTGAATCTTATCCTTGAAGGAATCACATTTACTAAACTTTGAAAAGAGTTTATGATCTCGTAACTCTTGCAAATCAATTGTTAAATGCTCCTCATGTTCTTCCTCAGTTTTTGAATAGATTAAAATGTCGTCAATAAATATGACCACAAACTTATCTAAATACTTATGCATAACGTTGTTCATTAAACACATAAAAATAGTTGGGGCATTCGTAAGCCCGAATGGCATGACGACAAACTCGTAATGGCCATATCGAGTTCTAAAAGCTGTCTTAAAGATATCTTCATCTTTAATCCTAACTTGATGATATTGTAGAAGGAGCAAGTCGACAAAGTCGACTTGAACGAAGACCGACTTAGTCGATCAGTCGACTAAGTCGATGGGCCGACTTAGTCGATCAGCCAACTAAGTCGGTCGGCCGACTAACTAGAAGATTAGTCGGCTAAACTAAAAGTTGTGTCGGTTCACCGAATTGACAGGTAGTTATTTTGTAACTGTCTGTAAATTGGATATATTAGGCTGTTGAGCCAAACAAAGAACTTAGTTCAATTCTCTGCTTTGTATGAACTCAATATAATAAAATAATTTGTTTCCTTATCTGTTCTTGTCTCTTGTTTCTGATTTATAGTTATGTATGTTTTAGTATGTATTATTGGTAACCTTATGTGATCTGTGAGATTACAACATTGGTTCCATTACTGGTAGTACATGTCTAAAATATATGTTCACATATGATACCAGAGCAAGAGATTAAGGACTGGCGGGAGTGTAAAATTGCCAACTACTTGCAAAATTATGCCCGTAGGAACATATTAACAGTCACTGAAGCCAAAGCAAGATTTTTCACAGAGACACATGAAAAATTCATCGAATCAGTGCCCCATCTATTGAAGCAACTTCGGGATGAGAAAGACCGACGCAACTAAAGAAGAACAATTGCTGGAAAAACTGATCCGAGGGGGCTGAACAAATTTGTCGGAGTGGTTTGAGAAAATCACCGACAACTTCTATGATGAGCAAGCAGTCGAAGATATAACATCCATGGAAACTATCAAAGCGAAATTCTACATAGATTTCACTGAACAATTTTTGTGCTCCCTACCGACATTGCTGTTCAAATTCTTGATAGAGAACAGAGCAGGCCACATCATCGAACCTCGACCATCGCTGTGCGAATAGCCACCAAATACCAACTAGGCGGAGAAGCAGAGGAAGTGGGAGAAATTTATTGTATAAAGGGAGTGGGAATACTTCCAGAGCAAATAGACCGGACTATCCGAGCCTTCTAAAAGCGTCGGGTAGGCTATGGAGGGGTAGTTGGTCATGTGTCGGAGATAGAGCATAGTGGATCCTAGTCGGCCTGAAGGAGATAGCTGGCACCAGTAATGAAAAGTTGACTGTAGAGGACCTCAAGATATAGTATTGTACAAAAGTATGTCAGACATTTAGAAACAAGAAAGGCACGGAAGATATCATAGAAGGGAAGAGAGACGTGAAAGAGCCATCGGGCTGCACAGAGAACAAAACCCTATGGAGACTGACCGCAAGGAGAATCTGCTAGAGTCGGGTCATGACCGACAGGAAGAGGGCGTTGAGCAAGAGGTGTCCCCTACGAAGGAATAAGTGTGGATAGAGCATCCATAAGCTCTCCAATTAAGAGCTCCCAACGACGGAATAACCCTTTCCCCAACAAATCTGCATACCAGAATACAGGCTATTGTCGAAGACGACCTCCGAGTACGAGCTGGTGACTTCATTATATGGAGCCGACTAGGCGACGAAACGTATACTGGTCAACACCTTATCATACATCGACCACTGGAGGGAAACTGGGTGACGTTTCAGGCTGCACCCTCCCTCCGAAGTATCCACTTTCTCTTACTGACACATGAAGGAGCACCCCCCTCGCCAAATATAGCTCTAGAAGAAATCAAACAAGCAGACCTATGAACACAAAGTTGCAGTGGACCATTGACAGCCAAAGTCGACCCTAATCGACTGCAAGTCGATGAGAGTACAAGTTTCGTCGACCAAAATTCCGCAGGAACGACAATAACCCCACCACTTTCACCACCACCCCCACCTCCAACCCCGCCAACTTCTGAGAGCAGTGAAAGTAGTTCAGACATGGGTCACAGATCGGCTCACATTCCTCTCTACGAGGGGGATGAAGACCCCAGATGACTTTGGTTCATTTGCGAGTCGACCTGGGAAGCAAACCAGGTCACAGATGAAGACCGACAAATGGCACAGTTCACTGAAGCCTTACGGAAAAGGGCCTTGACATGGTACATGACCTTTTCTGAATGAAAACCCAGAGCAGCGAAAGCCAAGATTAAGGTGCAGTTCTTATCCTTTTTCAAAACCCCAGACGCCAAGCACCTGGCCGGCAAAAAGCTTAAAACGACGTCACAAAAGGCAGGAGAGACAGTCCGCGACTACGACAAACGTTGGAAGAACCTATTAAGCCAGTTATATTATGTTATCGATGAACAACTACTAATTCAATGGTTCTTTGCAGTATTATCACCGAAAGTACGTCGACATATCAGTCTGGAAATATTCAAAACATATGAAGATGCGCTAACCAAAGCTCTGCAGGTGGAGATGGATGAAGACATACTTTCTTATCCGACGGACCACAGATTGGAGGAACAGCTTGAGAATGTGTAGAAGTATTTGAAAGAACTGACCCTCAAGAATCAAGAAATCTGGTGTACTAAATGTTCTACGGCCGGTCACTCGAAATATAATTGTCGACATGAATATAGCCAACAAGACGTCCGCTTCATACAAACTAAGTTATTTTGCGACATCTGCCAGGATCACGGAGAACATTCTACAGCAGATTTCCCATTTAACATGAAAAATAGTAATTCTTCCTGGTGTGCCATCTGTGAGACCAAAAGCCACAATACCCCCGACTGTCAGTTAAACCTGAAAAACTGACATAACTATCAGGCGGTCTACCAGACAAATGCAGTAGCACAAAACAATGATCAAAGTAATACAAACGACCAGAATGGGCAAAGATACGACGACCGACGATATGAGTGCCGGTATGATAATCGACGAAAAGGATATGAAGGCAGAGGTCGATTCGTCGAGAATCACGACATATGACCACGTCAATCCACCCAGTGCTTCATATGTCATAAAGAAGGTCATCGATACGCTGACTGTCCATACAAGGACAGAACTGATCTTAAATTCTGTAACCATTGTGGAGTAGGCGATCACTCTCTAGATGATTGTCCTACCATGTTAGAGAAAATCAATAATAAGAAAATGTTAATGTCTTGTCTTGTGTCTAGAAGCATGATGTATTAACTACTAAAAATCTGCATATTGTCACTCGACAAGGCACAAAAATAGGCCCTGATAATCCTGAAATTAGTAAGATTAAAAACCCAAATGGTTATCCTGATCCTACGAAGGAGAAACAAACATATCAAGAAGCCACACACATATTCCAGGACATTGCACTCCAAGAAAGCAGCGTTAACAATCGGCCCGACATAATACATCAAATCATCCAACTGGTTCAAACCGACAAATCAGTATCTCAGTTTGTAGACTTATTGCATGAAATAAAACACACTAACCCTGAAAAGCAAACCAAAAACATCTGTATCCTAAACCAAAAAGACAAAAGCGATGCCGACCCACTTGTCGACCTGGAAATCGAAGGTTACCACGTCCGACAAGTCATGCTCGACTTTGGGTCCCAAGTGAACATCATGACACGAGATACATGGGAACAAATGGGAAAACCTTAACTCTATGAGTCAGGCATTTACCTAAAACTCGCCGACCAAGGCCTTATTGAACCCATTGGGGTTTGGAGAGATGTCGACACAACCATCAAAGGAATCTCGACCAAGGTTGAGTTTGAAATTATTGACCCAAAAGAAGGATCTAGCTCCTTCCCATCCCTAGTCGGTTGACCTTGGGGATGAAAGATGAAAGCCTCCATCTCCTTAGACAAAGAACGAATCAAGTTAAAAGGAAATGGTCAAAAATTTATTGTACCAATTCACCCATCCCAACGACAACCTTGGGTGGATTTGATTGATGAGGAGGTCGACGTTAGACAACTTTACCAGATGCACAACAATTCGGACTATACAAAACCAAACATCCATGGGGAACTTCACTTAGGTGACCAAGACTCAATTGGGTATAACTCAGATGCTGAATTATATGACTGGGAAATGGAAAATTATGAAACACAAGCAAGATGGTGCTTGAATATACAACAAGTACACAAAAAACCCTCCCGATAGTGCTTCATAGTATCTATTATCCCTAAAATCTTTGAAAAGAAAGTCAGGGAATGCCCTACCTTACAACCAACCAATTTCAACACTACACAATTAACCAGGTATAAGGAGAGGGAATCCCCAGTCATGCACGTCGAATAAGTATCTAAAAATATTGGAGAACATGGCTGACTTCAAAGCTTAGTTGAAACATTTACAGGTCAAGCAGCTAGATGGTGGGATACCCATCAGACAAAACTACAGACTTGGACAACTGCTTCGAATTTCTTTGTCAAGCGGTTTGGTGGAAAAAAGTTAACCCATGAAGCTCAAATACCTATCTTTATCCAAGGTCAAAACCCATAAGAACATATCAAGACTTGTGAAAAAGAGTGGTGAAGACTTGGATATAAAGATGAGCGAGCCTGGCCACATTTGTTTCCCTCAACCCTAGCCGACTTACCCAGTAAATTGTATAAGATGGAGGAAGCTAGAGGAGAAACCTTCTTCTGGCATGAACCGAGGGAAAATTTTATCCAAGACTTCAAATTCATACCTCAAGATAAAAACCTGCTTGAGACAGCACAACAAATCAAACAATTTCTCCAATCGGCAGAAAAACAACCCTCCCAAGACCATCGACAAATCAAGGACTGTAACCATGTACAAATGGAGTCAAAATCATAGTCGACATGTTTACACTTAGAAAATGAACACACAGAAGGCAAGAGCTTCAGATGGAAGACCGACCACATTGAAACAACAAAACCTATCTACTCACTCCTGAAAGTCGAGACCACCAACAAACCAGATCTTAACAGAATGACTACAACTGACTTTCCTGCTACATTCTCACAGTTCAAAGAAGGAAGCCGACCGATCAATGAAGCTAAAGCACCAGAGTGGCTAGATGCCAAAGTGAAAACTAAGGAGGTCGACATTTCAAATGACGATCGACCAAAAATCACCAAGATTGGTGACTACTGGAACGAACAACAGACCACCGAAATAGTGAGCTTACTTAGAGAATTCTAGGATGTCTTTGCAAGGGACTATAAAGACTTAAAGGGTCTAGTACAAGAAATGGGTGAAATGAAAATCGATACTAAACCTGATGTCCGACCTGTCAAGAAAATACCGTATAAACTAGCTCATAAGTATAAAGAAATAGTTAAAAAGGAAATCAACAACATGTTAGCAGCAGGGATCATTTACCCTATCGACCAGTCGGAATGGGCAAGTCCCATGGTCGTACATCCCAAGAAACATGACCCGACAAGGTTAAGAATGTGTGTCGACTATAGGGAGCTCAACAAAGTCACACTGACAGATCCATTCCCCACACCTTATGCTGACGAAATCCTGAATGAAGTGGTAGGCCATGAGTGCTATTCATTTACAGATGGATTCTCCGGCTATAACCAAGTACCAATAGCAAAAGAGGATCAAAAGAAAACAACATTTGTATGTGAATTTGGGTCCTTTGCTTACCAATTTATGCCTTTTGGGTTAAAGAATGCACCTACAGTATTCTCTTGAATTGTTGTCAAAACATTCAAAGAGTATATATATAAAACCATGGAAGTATACTTTGACGACTGGACAATCTACTCCACCTTAAAGGATCACTGCACATGGCTCTGACTTATGTCGGAAAGATGTCGACAGATTCAACTTTCCCTCAACATTAAGAAATGTATTTTTATGACTCCCATAGGCACACTCTTAGGGAATATTGTCTATAAAGAAGGCATCAAGGTCGACTTTGCCAAGATTAAGATTATTCTCGACCTGAAACCTCCAGTAAACCCCAAACAAGTCAGGGTATTACTTGGCCATACAGGATATTATAGGAAGTTCATAAGACACTATTCAGACATGACCTACCCTTTGGAAGAGCTACTAAAAGAAGATCAAGAATTTAAGTGGATAGAGGAATGCCAGATCTCCTTCGACAGACTGAAAATAAAACTAGTCGACGCCCCCATACTCAAATTCCCAAACTGGTCGACCAAATCTCATGTGCACATTGACACATCAGGCATAGCAATAGGAGTAATCTTGACTCAACCAGGGGATGAAGGGATGAATTACCCTATAGTTTACAGCAGTTGAAAACTAAATAAGGATGAAAAGAACTACTCGACCACCGAGAGGGAAGCCCTAGGTATGGTCTTTTCCCTCCAAAAGTACTGACATTACCTCTTAGCCAACCCCTTCACATTTTACACTGACCATCAAGCTTTGAAGTATATTTTCAACAAACCCCTTCATCATGGGAGAATTTGTCGATGGCTACTTCTTTTTCAAGAATTTGAGTTTGAAGTCATTGTTCAACCAAGAAAGCTAAATGTTGGGCCCGACCATCTATCTTGTATAGACACAGGGGAGGAACCAACCGAGGTTGATGACGACTTGTCAGATGCACATTTATTTGGCATAGAAGCAGTGCCAGAAGAACTCGAAGAAATTGTTCAGTTCTTAGAGATAGGTTAGGCACCAGAAGGAATGAACACCAAGAAAAAACAAATCCTAGCTATGAAGGTTGCACCCTACAGCCTCATCAATGGATTTCTGTACAAAATGGGGTTAGATGACATTCTCAGAAGATGTGTACTCGACCATGAACGAGACCAAATCATGCATGAAGCACACTATGGACCTATAGGAGGACATTTCCAAGCAGACACAACTGCCAAGAAAATCCAGCAATTAGGATTATGGTGGCTAACACTCCACAAAGATTGCAAAAAATTTGTTAGTCGATGTGATAGATGCCAATGACTTGGTCGACCACTACCGAGCACAGAAATTCCCTTGATATATGTAAACCCTAGTCTCACATTTGAAATCTAGGCTATAGACTTCATAGGACCATTTGCTATCCCAGCCAGACACTCAGGTGCATGATATATTATCACTGCAGTAGAATATATCACTAAATGGGCAGAAGCTGAACCTGTCGATACATGTTCAAGTGAGGTAGCCTCTAAGTTTATCTATGAAAACATCATCACTAGATTCGAATGCCCACTAACATTGATCAATGACCAAGGGTCACACTTTATCAACAAAACTATCAAAAATTTAACCGACCAATTCCACATCGACCACCGACGAAGTACGGCATATCACCCTCAGTAGAACGGCACGATTGAAGCTTTCAACAAAACATTAACAAAAGGGTTAACCAAAATCTGCAATACTGACAAAGATGACTGGGATGAGAAAATACCTGCATATTTATGGGCCTACAGAACAACCTATAAATGGTCGACCGACCACACTCCCTTTCGACTAGTTTACGGACAAGAAGCAGTCATCCCCCTACATTTTTGACAGCAAACACCTATTGTAGCCCAAATAATACATGTCAATGTCGAACATGCCACAAAGGATCGACTATTTCAACTTAGTAAGCTAGAAGAACACAGAATCATGGCCATACAACACCAAGAGATTCAGAAGCAACAACAGAAAGCATGGCACGACCGTAACATCAAAAACAAAAACCTGTCGGTTGACGACCTTGCCTTACTTTATAATAGGAGTCAAAGGAAAACCCAAGAAACTTCACACAGAATGGATGGGACCTTACGTTGTCGAAGAAATACACCCCAATGGTTTAGTCCAACTAAAACATTGCAGGGCCTAGTATTTTGGAAGCTCGTTAATGGAGCCCAACTTAAATGTTACAGAAACTGAAAAAAAAAAATCAAATAACGACCTTAATGGTCAATCAAAACCGATAAAAATATACCAATTCCAAAAACCAAATTATACATTCGACACAACAAACCATGATAGGAACTCACTACTTCGACAAACAACATCATCATCTTCGACCATCTTCATCGACCAATCCAGCTGACCATTTTCACCACTGACGCCGACTGACGACCTCAAAAGTCCCATCATGCATTGATGGCCTTGAGCACTGCACACCTTCCTCCATTAAGTCCCACTGGAGTATTACAGCCAGACTGTCTAGTCCACCATTAATACGCTCATCCCCGCATGCAACCACACCCGCGTCTATAAATACGGGACCATCGTAGGTTCATTCACCACACCATTTACCCATAGAGCACCTGCAACCTCAGTCGACCAAAACCCATGAACCCTGTAAAAACTTTGACCAATCCGACCAAATGGCCACCAAACTAACCTAAGAAGCGACCAAGGAAAAAGAGCTACAGGTTGAGGATACACCCTTGATTCGCAGGCTGAAAAACATCAAGAACGCCAAAGTGCAGGAGGGTCAATGGCAGAAAATTTGGACTGAAATCCAAGAGTGGGCCTACGTCGACAAGAGAATGGCCCAGGCCACTAAAAAGATATGAAAGAGAACCATCTTTAACTATCCCAACACACCACTAATGGCAAGCTTTGGTGGGATGAAAGACGCAGCTATTAAATTTATTATCAGCCATTACCACAATGGCCGATTCTACTTCGACAAGACAATTGACATCACCGGGGATGTTATCTCCAAGCTTACTGGCCTGTCTAAGCAAGGAAGCCCTATACCCATTAGGAGTAAGGAAGGATTGGTCGAAGAGCTTACTGGCTCCCCGTCCAGGAAAAACTCAAAAGGGTGGATGATTGGGAAAATCACAACTCGTATGCCACAGATTGTGGCTAAAATCATAGCAATAACACTTACATTAACAGGTCAAGGCAACGACCTCAAGCTGGAGATGGTGGACGCAGTCGACACAATTTTCATCGATGGACGCATCTACAGATTGGGATACTATGTCGCCGACAAGGTCAAAAATGTCTGTGAGCGATGCTAGGAGACAGGGGGAATCAACAAGTTCCCCTCCCTTATACTCTGGATAGTTATGTATCACATTTGTCTAGAAGGCAGTCCAGTCTTCCGAGATCCGACGAATTTTGAAATGAACCGCTTTAAACCCTTCTCACAAAAAGGAACCCTGCATGAGCTAGCACAGGGAAAAGTCTTTTTAGAAAATTGGTTTCATCAGTTGAAGGTCCGAATGACGAGATGGAGGGTGCCTCAAAACATCCGACAAAATCTCCCAGCAGATTCCCATATACAGTTGGAGATCGACCATACATCAGTCTGGTACATGCAAGGTCAGGACCCCAAAGCCCAGGACCTCAACTACTATCCGTCGGTCGACCAGATCTTTCAGGAGTTTACTCGACAGGTGCAGACAAGAATACCAATACCAGAAACTTCCAAACAGGTTGACTTCTCCATCATAGAGCCACATACCAACCAGGAAAAAGAGGAAGACTACGAGCTCAACCTCTAATCAGCACATTTGTGTCGGAGGACACCCCGACCGAGCCCACCAGTCAGGTACACATCACTGTCAAACCTCCAACTGCAAAGGTAGTCGACCCACAGCCGTCAGAACAACAACAACCAATAGTACAACCACCACAACAAACAACCAACCCGGCTCCAGCAGCTGTCGACCCAATTAAGATACCGACAGGTGAAGTCGAGGACGCCGACCCTCAGTATACTTTAACCCAAGGCATCATTAAGAAACTGGCCAAGGAGATAGCTGCTGCTAGAAGGAGACTTAAAGCTCAAAAAGTACAACAAGGCAAGGGTAAATGCAAGCTTCTCCTTCCTGAGTTGTCCGACGATGAGGAGGAGCTAGTAGCTGCAGCCGTCGACATTGTAGAGGATGCTGCCGCAAACAAAGTGCCAGTTGAAACTCAGTTTCAACAGTTTTTGGAAGCAGATGCCCCGGAGGGTCGGCCAAAAAAGCAAAAATGACACCGACGCCTAAAAACATTGTCGACCTTGTGTTGACCCCACCACCCCCATCATCGACACCAATGGTTAAGGAGCCAGCACCAGTACAACAGGAGACCAGCTCTGACAACATATATCAAAGAGCAATTTCGGAAACAATAAGATCCAAGTTTGACAAGGACGCCAAGCTTAAAGCTTTCTTTGAGATGCTGCCTACGCTATTTAAATCAGCTCAGAAAATTCAAACGACGGATCCCCTCTATGCCAGCAAAAATATCTATGCAAACATTACGTCGACATTCACCTGAACCAACCAAGAAGGCCACGTAATTGGAGCAACACATTCTGTCATGAAGCCCATCAACCCCGAAACCCAGAATGACCTATCCACTACACCTTCGAAAGAAGGTATCTCTTCTGACAGAAGCCTACAACACACTCAAGCAAACCCATCTACCCCTGTTCATTCGCCCACCCCATCACCACCACAACCACCATCACCACCCCCTCCACCTCCACCGGATTCATAGCCAGACCTATCACGACCACCTACATCTTCACAGCTGGAAGTGGTCATAGCACCTCCCCAACTAGATAAACCCTCAACTTCCATTCCCCCAACCACAGACCCAACCTCAACCGCTGCAGGTACATAGGAGAAAGTGGCAGACACACAAAATAAGAAGAAAGAACATCATCCACGAACGTCTAGCCTATGGATCAGCCTAAGAGATGCAAGCTCGCTGACCGACACAGAGGTCGGCCAATTACTCAAAACCGTGGCCAAAGAATGAAAGAAAAGGACAGTGAGAAAAGCTAAAGAGCTCACAGACAAAAATGTAGAAGAGGTCAAGTTTCTTGGCAAATGCAAGGATCTGGCTCAGTCTGTCGTTCTAGGTCCTATCGAAGTCGGCACAGATAGACCTATTGGAAAGGGCATATCATCTTTTTGAGAGCATGGTGTCGACCATACAGGCACATCTCCAAGAGACTAAGGAAGAACAGAAGGAAGAGATTGCCCGACTACTCCTAGCCCAGCACACTGCCTTTTCAGAAGCATACAAGGTTCTACAAGACCACATGGAAGAATCAATTGTCACTAAAGAAGTCTTATGATATTGGCCTACTCACTATGGGCAGGTCTATCAGCAGACCCGACAGACACGACAAGGCATTTAGGCTTTGGAGGGCTAGAAGGTGACAGAGGCAGCATGTAGGCAAACAATTGAAGAACAGATCATGCTCGAGACCAACAAACTACAGAAGCTGGAATGGGAAGCACATCAATGGGTTCAACAGGCCCTTCCCAATTTAGAGAAATTCAACATCATCTTCCCACAGATGAAACGCCTCATCAACGCCGCACAAGAGCAGAACCAGTTTTTGGGCCCCAACATGGAAAAATCGCAGAAGTACCCATTTCAGAAAAGATGTCGATCCTATCAAGTCTAACAACATTAACGATCGACATCCAGAAATCTTTGCAGAGTTGGACGGATTTTCATCATCACCTTGCCATCACAGCTCCGGCTATTGTCAAGATCTGCGTCCAGAGAAGACCGACCATCCGTCTGCACAGTCCACCACAATAACATGTTGGATGCTTCCACACAAACTTCATTTTTGTACCTCCCTGGTTCTTTGGGAGGAAGAAACGTTTTGTTCATGGGGGAGATGTAGAAGGATCAAGTCGACGAAGTCGACTTGAATGAAGACTGACTTAGTCGATCAGCTGACTAAGTCGATGGGCCGACTTAGTCGATCATCCGACTAAGTCGATTGATCGACTAACTAGAAGATTAGTCGGCTAAACTAAAAGTCGTGTCAGTTCACCGAACCGACAGGTAGTTATTTTGTAACTGTCTGTAAATTGGATATATTAGGCTGTTGAGCCAAACAAAGAACTCAGTTCAGTTCTCTACTTTGTATGAACTCAATATAATAAAATAATCTGTTTCCTTATACGTTCTTGTCTCTTGTTTCTGATTTATAGTTATGTATGTTTTAGTATGTATTATTGGTAACCTTATGTGATCTGTGAGATTACAATAGATATCCAAACCTTAAATCTATTTTCAAAAACACCATGGCTCCACGTAGTTGAACGAACAAATCATCTATGCGGGGAAACAGATATCGATTTTTAATGGTCATCTTTTTCAAGTGACGATAATCTATGCAAAGTTGCATGGTTTCATCCTTTTTCTTAACAAAGATAACAGATGCCCCCCAGGGAGACAAACTAGGTCAAATATAATTTTTATCAATTAGTTCTTTTAATTGGGATTTTAACTCATTAAGTTCAAGTATGTTCATTCGATAAGGGGCCTTTGAGCTAGGTACTGTACTAAGTACCAGCTCAATGGTGAAATCCAATTCCCTTTCTGGAGTTAGTCCCGGAATTTCTTCAGGGAATACATCAACATATTCTCTTAAGACTGGTATGTCTTCTACTTTTAACTTATCTATCTTGATTAGACTCTCCTCATCAGTTATTTTTACGGCATAAGCTTTACATCCCTTCCTAACAACTATGTAGAGCATAAATATGCCTTATAGCAGTTTTTCTAGGGATTCCTTTTACACTTACTAGTTTTCCATCACTGTTTAAACATGTGAAGGTTTTATCATAACAATTTAAAATTACCCTATGTTGTTCTAACCAGTCCATACCAATCAGTAAATCATAAGAACCAAGAGGCAATACATTAATCTTGACAACAGTTTCTAAATGATCCATAACTACTGCACAGTCTTTTACAAAACAAGTTACCTTTCTTTTAGCACCAATGGCTAACTGAACCAACCAAGAATTTTCAAAATTTTCAACAGGCAACTTACATTTTTCTACCATTTTAGGTGCAATATAACTGAGACTATCTCCATGATCAATTAAAATAGTTGCAGGGGTTTGATTTATCATACCTTCTACTTCTACCATGGAAGTCTGATATTCTGCTTGTCAATTCTCCAACGCTACGTTGATTCTGGTCATAGTCCTCACTAATTATTTAACAGTCATCTCCTTTTGTATGGTATGAGTATTGTGGATAGTCCTTTTTCGATTAGGACGGACTGAAGCATAGTGTGGGCCATTACATTCCCAACACTTTATAGGTTCTTTGCACTCAAATTTCTTGGTATAATTAACATGGTTATTAGCAAATTCTTTACCCTTGGAACTATTTTGATTGTTTGGAGAATTATTCTTATTTCCTTGGAAGTTCTTATTATTATGATAATTTCTAGACTTATTGTTCTTAGAATTTATGTTGGGAACAAAATCCTTCTTCTTTTGTTCATACTGATTATTATTTTTCTTGACCTTCCAGTTGGCCATGCTTTCTTTCTTCCGATTCCGTTCAAAACAAAAGTTAGCTTTCCTCATAGATTCTTCCAAAGTATTTGGATTGTCATAGCCAATCCTATCATTAATAAGATAAGGTACGCAGCTGAGGAATCGTTGTACCTTTGGTTTCTCATCTACAAGGTATGGCACATACCTAAGTAGACTTAAGAACTTGTTGTTTACATCTTTCATTGTTAGTATGTTTCATCTTTGTAAAATTATGTTGATGACTTGTATCTTTTGATTCAATTCTTCTACCCCTACCCTCAGTTTGAAACGTTTCTGTTAGGATTTGATTCAGCTCCTCCTGAACCCTCAAAATCCTTTCATTCTCTCATTTTACAGACTCCATTTCAAATTTTAGGTCTTTTACAATTTGTAACAGTTCTGAGGAATTGGTAGTTAAATCCTCTTGTATAGGATCTCTTGGTAATTTTCTTGGTTCAGTAACTGGAGATTCCTCCTCTACATATTCTTCCATCCTTTCCATACCTATTTGTTAAACTTCAAAAAACAATTTCTTTGTTGAATAACATTTAAAAGAAAATACAACAACATAATAATTCAATTTACTATTTAATAAAATCTAGTTGGGCTTCATCAAGGCCTAGTGTTTGAACCTTGTGCTCTGATAGCACATGTCCTAACCCCAAATTTTCACAAAAATTTAAAATTTTGAGATAACATAAAATGTTTACAGTTGTAGTTAGACAACTGCTAGCAACTATTATAAGAAATGAAATAGACAAATAAAAGTAACCATTTAACTTTAACACATATAGACTAATGCCCTTTTAATTTTTATATGTGATGTAAGTAATCTGCATTCGATTATTTAGCTCTACTGATAGTTTGAGTTTCAAGTAGGAAAGGAGACATTTTATAGCTGGGGCTTACTTTTCGATTGCTAACGTATCTGGATTCTTGGATCTTTACAGGCTTCACAGGTAATCTTTGACCGAGTAAAAGTGTATTAAGGCGATAAATCAGATATATTTCTCTTAGCGTAGAATATACTGCTAGATTAAAAGTTCTTCTTAAAAGACTCAAGATTCTGCAAGGTAAAGTAATGTTTCTTTTACTTAATCCACAATATTATTTTACTTAATATTTGTTTCATAGAGGTTATTAATGTTGCCCTACTGTTTTTCTCTTAACAATAAGATCTTTAAGATAGATAAAAAAATTCTTCTAACTTTACTCTAATTGATTTCCAGTTCTTAAAAGAGTTCATGATAATATTCCATAACTCTTCCTTAGACATAAGAGTCTATTTCTATTGTCATCATAAAAATTAAATCGCTGCTTATCATTATACAAATAGACCTAAGTCTTTCGGAACATAAGCCTTTTGTATTTTTTTCAACTCTGTTTGAATTAGGACTCAGCATGGTTAAATTATCAGCTTAACATCACTTGTAGTTTATGAGATGTCCTCTACATAAAAATCGTCGAGATCGTGGTTGGAAATCCCATTTTATCCATGAACAACATAATGTGACAATTTCACATTACCCTACTATTTATTTAAATGTAAAAGTAATGCAATAAAATCCTAGATAGTTTACTATCCTCAACTTTTAGATTCTAATTTAACCTTGATTCGATTCATCTTAGAACTTGGTAAACATTATGGAGTTCAAAGATCATGTACTTGTAGGTTTTATATCCTACATCTAGTACTTTAGATCCCTCTTAAGAGTAGGAGCCATTCTTGTGTATAAATTGCTATATCTACATACACTTTATTAGTTTAATTCCAATTCTTGTAGCTTAAAAAATCATAGTTCATGATTATATGGAAAAGTCATTAAAGGAATTAACATCTTGTCCAAGCTTCTACTATTCTCTTAATGTTTTTCTTACATGTATGATTATGAAAGGTTATAAGATCCTCATTAAAATTAGGCATCGAAAACATACATAAAACCTTTGAGAAACAAGTGCATCGAATCCATATGCAATTTGGTTCTTTACTAAAGCCATTTATAAGGTTAAACATTATGTTTAAACGTTGGTATAACACTTATTCATCGTTAAGGCTTGACTTTGTTTGGAAATGATATGATTTGGACTTTATGTGATAACACATTATTATTACAAACTTAATGTAATTGATTTAACAAATAACTAGGTTCGAATGATTGCAGTGGTGACTATAAAAAAGAACCCATTGTGAGGTGAAAAGATTTGTGTATACGTGGAGCTCTTATCACCATGCAAATCGTGATTTATAAACTTTACTTTGCAACCCTATCCTTCATTGTTCAGCGAGGGTTTTGGTCTCTGAAATGTTGGCGTTCACTGCGGCCATTGAGGGCTCACATTTGCTTGCCTCCAGCTCCACTGTCTATGCCCTTTCTTTGAAGATCCATTGTTTAGAGTGAGAGTTATAAGTCGTAGATCGTGAATGAATAGTTTTTTGCAAACACCTTGCTGTGCATGAGGGTTGATTTACACAGTTGTTAGTTACAGTGTTGAAATCATGGTTTTGCCACTACCTTGGCTTTCTCTTGCTCAGGTTGTCGATGTAGTTGAAAACTCAAACTCGGCTGCCCCTTCTCAGGTGAATGTGAAGGTTTTTGAGCTCATGGTGTCGGTCTGCCTTCTTCTTGACCTTGGTTTCCAATGTTATAGCTATGCAACACCTTAAAGAAGTTGAAACTCTAAGAATTTACATTTTTAGTTCTATATACATGTTTTAATTATATTTTGATTTCCATTTGTGGAGGTGATAGTTCGCATAACCTTGGGAAAGAACCTCTTCACAAAAAGGACCAGCATTCAGTTCACGGGTAAGCCCCAGTTACGAAATGGCTCCCTCTACTTGTTCAGACCTTAGGGGAAAGTTTGCAGTTGGAAGAAGTTACGGCATGGTGTTTCTGAGTCTTGGGTTGTTGTTCTTCAGTTTATTAGTTTTTTATTTTATTTTAAACCCTTGCTTTCAATAGGGTGACTCCGGCACAATGCCGTGACTTGTAAAGCTCTCTTCTTGTGTTAAAGGATTTATAAAATGTATTTTGATACTTTGTCTATTATTTTCGTTATTTAAAACCCCATATTACAATATGGGTGCACCAGATTTAAGCTGGTTTTTGTACTCTGTTTAAGTTTTAAGCCTTATGGCCTATCATGCAATACACAGTTTTATTAAAAGAAAATAATTATTCTTCAAGCTCGGACTCAGTTTAACTTAATTCTATTAATATGACCCTGTGAACTTAGGGTTTGTACCCTATTCGACTATGTAATAATAATTTTACTGTGTTTTATTTGTTTGCGTGAAAATATTAGTAGGGGCTTAAAGACTGTCACTAAGTCATATTATAACATTGTTTTACTTACAAGCTCAGCAATTTCGAGCTAGGGTTTCCTAAATGAAACCCTGGTTTTGAATAATTCCTTTTTAATTTATTTAAATAAGTTTTTCTTAGTTGTAAAACCAAATAATGCTTAAGTTATTATTATTATCCGTATATAACAAAATGTCTTAAATTGCTTCTGTATATATATATTATCATAAAGACTGTAACCAGTCTTCAATGGTTCAATTTGTTTAATAAAAATGATTCCTATATTAGGATTATAGCTTAGTGTTTTTCTGTTATTAAGATAAAGAAATTAAAAGAGAGTTTCGACCCTATAGTTACTCTTCTTGTATAAGCCTGCTAATAATTTCAGAATAGTTCTTACATAGATATGTATTTCATTTATGAATTTGTTATTTATCATGTTCTTATTGTTTAATTTACTAAGTTGACTAGTTGAAAATACTCAGAACTCAGCTTCTGTAACTTAGTTTAGTTTGTTCTTTGTATTTAGATACTTTAGTAATATGCTACCTACTTATTAATAAATATTAGATTTAGTTGAGTTAATATTATTAGTAAATAAGCTATAAGAATAGTATTTGTATCCTTAATGAACTGAATGTAAACAAGTATTTTAAATACATCGCTTTCACTGTATAAGCAACTAGTATTGAAATAAACATAAAGAAATTATGAATACAACATAACATTGTTTACCCTCCTGTATATTTAAATTTGAAATAAATGTATAATATACTCTATATAAACATGGCATCCTAACTACTAGTGTATTCTCTTAACATAATAAGTATTCTATCTGTAATGGAATACTGCTATTTTATTATCAATACATTTCAAAAATAAAGAACATAAATAACTAGGTTTTCGGGTCCTTTTCATAAAACCCTATATACTGCAATAAATTACTTTGCTATTATGAAATGCATATTACATCTATTCATTTCAGTTTATTGTCATTTCCTTCATCTACTTTAAATACTCTGCCTGTGCTAGAGTACGGTCTGGTCCTTCCAGATGTGGAAAAACACAAGTTAGAATTATTTCCTTTCTATTCCAGATTCATCCCTGCAATAATGTAACATTTTATAGCTAAACATTTTTCATTCATTTAACAGTCAAAACTCACATTTAACTATCTAACACAGTAAAGCAAAAATATTGTAGAACCTGATTAAGCTGGACAACAACAACGTTAGGAGGCTGTTTCTACGTACCAACTCCTGAAGAGTGCCCAAACAACGCTTGCTCAAAACCCCCTAGCTTGTTCCTTGTGTCCTTGGCTGAGAACTGGTGGAGCAAGAAAATAATAGACTGGTCAAATGACTCAATAATCACTTTGCACTCAGTAGTAAGATCCTTCAGCTAAATAGCTGCACTAGATCACTTAGTAGTTTACCCCTCAAACTCTTTCCACAAATTCCCTTGCCATTGAATTTCTCTGAAGTACATTCACCTGAATGAACACTTCTCTAGAATGAGCAGCCTCAACTCTCTTCAATGGGAATTTTTATAAATATTTCCTAGGTCTTTTGGGTCAGTTGTCATTAATTGAGCCACCTGCTCTGTTCCCACTTTCTTGGGGGATCATGACCCCAAATGTAGGGAGGTTTCCAACTGCAAGAATTAAAAGTGTTTGAGGATGCTACCACATGTCTGTTTTCTCTCCACCTAGTCTCCTTCACCAACATGACCAGTAACACTCTTTTAATAGCTCTCCTAAGCTGTTGTCTCCACTTTTATTTATTTATAATTAAAATATTCAGAATTACATTCAATATCCTTGACTCTACTGAGTCATCAATTACAACTTAGCATAAAATTTAACATATTGTCTTTAAATAAAATCAAATAAGATAATATTATTTTTGCAAAATTGGGGCATGTGAGAGTCTCAGAGCCACTTCGACTATTAGCACTAAATGCTACTCCTACCTGTTGGTGGGCAACTCATAAGAAAATGATTACTGGATGGACGCAGTGTCGTAGGCTGATGACAGTCCATTTTGGTACCAAGGAGGTGTACCACACTGGGAGGTATGATGGGCATAATGACCCTAACATCCATTTGACGGAGTTTCAAACACTATGGGCAGTGCAATCAAAGGATGAATGGATCCATGCTTTTATTCATACTCTGGATAAAATTCCTACGTCCTAGTACGTATTTGCCGAGCTGCACAAAGAAATAACTTCTTGGGAGGAGTTGACAGTTTGTTTTTACCACACTTAAAGTTTTGTAGACGCCAATCCAGATGTCCACAATGCACTTTAGATCCTTCGGGATGTAGTCTTTAAAGTTGTGCCGATCGCATATCCTGTGGATCCACATGTGCATTGCCACATGAAATCGATGATGGAATGCTATAACTTATCTGGAGAGCCATAGGATTATGATGAGTTACATAAAATTAATATTTTGGAGACTAAAGGGATTCATGATGTCACAAAACCAGACGTGCTGACTGATCCCATGACTCAGTCGCTGAATATTAATAAAGTTAATGTTGGGATGGATGAGAATCCAAAGTTCGCAAATGTTGTGAGGAGACCATGGCCAAGATCATGGATCTCCTGCATGAGTTCCAAGATATGTTTTCGAAAAAATTATCAGAAATGAAGGGGATATTGGGTGACCTAGGGGAAATGAAAATACCGCTGAAGCTAGATGCCAAACCTATGAGACAGAGACCATATCGTCTGAACCTGTGATACAAAGAAAGATTCAAAGGTGAGGTTGATCGTATGTTGGACACTGGAATCATAGAACCTCTCGAAGAGTCAGAATAGATCATTCCTATGGTGGTCCAAGACAAGAAATTGGTGAAGCTTGGATCTGTATCAACATCAGGAAACTAAATGACGCCTGTATGCATGACCCATTTCCAACAGCCTTCACTGATGAGGTACTTGAAGGGGTGGGGGGTCAAGAAATGTACTCCTTTGTACATGGGCTTTCCGGTTATCACCAAATCAGAATCGCCAAGGAGGACTAAAATAAAACAACATTCATCACTGAATGGGCATGCTTTCAATATACAAGGATGCCTTTTGGGTTGAAGAATGCCCCTACGGTATTCTCTCAGGTCGTCGTTGTTGCTTTGAAGGATTTCATTCAAAATTTATTGTAGGTGTACATGGATGATTGGATGATATACAGTCTAATCAAGGACCATTTGGGCAACCTTCGACTAATATTGGAAAGGTGTCGCCAACACCAGATTGCGCTGAACTAAAAAAAGTACATTTTTTGTGCCCCATTCGGCATCCTTTTAGGTCATATTGTGTGCAAGAAAGGGTTATTGGTCGACCTTGCAAAGATAGCTCTCATCTTGAGTTTTTCCCCACCGACCAATGTAAATATGTTCGGGCAACGTTGGGGCACACGAGATATTCTCGCAAATTTATGAGAGGCTACGATGTGATCACTACCTCAATGGAGTAATTATTGAATAAAGACACAGTATTTATGAGGAGTCTAGAGTGTCAGAGTAGCTTTGACAAACTAAAGGCCAAGATGGCTTCGGCACTGATACTTGTATTCCCATATTGGAAAAAGGAGTTCCACATTCATGTTGATGCATCTTCTATTGCGCTAGGAGTAGTGCTCACGCATCCAAGTGAAGTCGACTCAGATCACCCTATTGCTTTTACAAGTTGGAAGCTTATTTGTAGAGAATAATTATACAACCACAGAGTGCGAAGGGCTAGCGATGGTTTATGTGCTACAAAAATTCATGCATTATATTCTAGGAGGTCACTTCAAGATGTTTACTGACCATTAAGCTTTGAACTATCTGGTCAATAAGCCTATGTTGGGGGGGAATATATGCAGATGGATACTCTTCTTTCAACAATTTGACTTGGATATCGTCGTGAAGCCAGGTCCCTTGAATGTTGGTCCTGATCACTTGTCTAGGATTGAGACTAGTGAGGAACCTACTAACATTGAAGATGGATTGCCGAATGTGCAGTTGTTTCGAGTTGACATTGCAGATGACCATTATACACCAAACATCTAGTTCTTAACAATGGGAGTCGCACCAGAAGAACTTTCCACGAGTCAAAAGAAGTAATTGGTGGTTAAAGCTTCCGATATTTAGTTGATTGTTGGACACTTGTATAACATGGGACCTGATGAAATTTTGCAGAGATGTGTCCTCCCGCATGAACAAGAGCAGGTTTTGGAAGAAGCGTATTCTCGCATCGTCGAGGGACACTATGGAGGATGGGATACTACACGAAAGGTGCTTCACGCAAGGATTTGGTGGCCCACTCTTCAGAATGATGTGACAGGTTATGCCCAAAGCTGCGATGTCTATAAATGCATTAGAAAACCATCACGACAGGATGAAATGTTGCTCATACCCCAGGTGACTCTGCAACATTTTGATAAATGGGTGGTAGAGTTTGTGGGTATGAGCAATCCACCTTGGAAAATAACTGGTGTGTGCTACATAATCACTACGACGGACTATCTGACGAGATGGGTAGAGGCTGCACCAGTTGTGGACTATACTACTGCGACGATATCCAAATTTCTATTCAAGAATATTGTGATGCAGTTTGGGTGCCTGAGAATATTGATGAGTGATCAGGGTATTCATTTAATCAATTGCATAGTAAGAGCACTGACAAAAGAATTGCAGGTTTAGCATAAGAAAATTACATCATACCATCCACGGGAAAATGGAACGGTGGAGGAATTCAACAAAATATTGGAGCATGCGCTTATTAAGGTATGTAGTACTAAATGAGATGACTAGGACCTGAAGATTCCTATAGTACTTTGGGTCTATTGCACCACATGCAAAAGATTGACAAGGAAAACACCGTTCAAATTGGTATATGGGCAATAGGTTGTTATGCCTATGGAATACATCATTCCCAGTCTATCCATTGCTATGGCGACTAGAATGAATGATGATGTTGTGCTAGAGGAGTGCCTAGTACAATTGATATAGCTTGAAGAAGACCATTTCATTTCGGGTTTCTACTAGCACGTTGATAAATACCGACAGAAGGCATGGAATTATCACCACACAAAGAACAAACACTTTTAGAAAGGGGATTTGGTGTTGCTATACGACAACAAGTTCTTGAAGCATCCAGGTAAGCTACAAATGCACTGGCTTGGTCCATACCTTGTCAATTATATTACCTCTGTGGGTGCAGTTCAATTACAGTAGTTAGATGGAATGGTACTCCCAAATCTTGTGAGTGGAAACTGCCTAAATCCCTATCAGTCGGGGGAAGGACCACGCACTAACTAAAGCACCGTGATCTAAAAAAGAGAGGAGAGTATAGTAGATAGAGGAGAAAAGGACGCGCTCAAAGGGGCTGCACATGAATAGGAGTCATTTGCATAGTAAGATTGTGATAGAGTAAAAATAAACACTAGATAAAGAATATTCAATATAATTAACAAGACATCACCGCGCATTGCTTGAGCTATTATAAGGACAAAAAGGATAGATGTAGAGAGGATGTGGTTGCACCAAGAGATATGAGCTATGATAGAGAATGGAAAAGGGTGCATGATAGGAGGCCTTCATGCAAGAGTAAATGGATTGCATTGTATGGAAGAAACTATGACAATGACCGGAAATTACATCAATACTCAATAATGGCTGTCAAAGAAGGTGACTAATGGCACCTTGTGATATAACGTCTAATGATAACAAATACAAGAGGTGGGGTGGCCGAATCAATGGTGTATTTGGCACGTAAATAAATGATTTAGTTATATTGAAGCAACTGAGAGATTCATGATGGAATATTAAATTAAGATGGTGTTATAAGAAGAGGGTTGGCAGCCGAACGAACACTATTAGGCAGAGCTGCACTATGTCAAGTTGCAAAAGGGCTGGGCTAGGTAGTTGAAGGAATCTCCACTGTGTAAGGTAGTGGCCACAGAGGGGGAAATGTAGGTTACACTTGATATGGGACAGACTGTGAGTGAGAATGCTTTCTTGGTAGAGGTTGAAGAATAATTCGCAAGTATGCAGGATATCTCATCCAAAATGGAAGTGTCTCGCAAGGTCATCCTTCGCTATATTTCTCCCAATTGGGTTGAGGTGTAGACTAAAATACCCACAAGGAATATGAATTGGTCTAGAGTTATTTTCCCACTTGACTAAGTCTATAGGAACAATGAACCAAGTCGACCTCATGCAATCCGAGTTGAGCCTGAATGCAAGGAAGGACAAGGAGGCAGAAGCAAGACTGGCTTTAGAATTTGCAACTGTAGACAATTGCTGGGCAGCAGGATGCTTCCCGAAGAGTGACAGTGAACCTAAAGACATTCAAGAAGTATTTTTTATGGATGTAGGAGCACGATGACACCACAGAAAACAATGTTGCAGAAGTATGCTAAGGTCTGCCATAGTTGACCCAGGAGGAGGTAGTTGCAACTAAATACACAATTTGACAAGTTTAGAAAAGTAGTACACTCTTGATTTTCTGCCTTAAGGTTGTTGCACGCACCATGTCCATATGACATGGCTTCAGGACAAGCCACAAGACTATCTTGGGGGGCTGTTGGCAAGGGGTTGGAGATAAGTTAGTTGCACATTTTCTAGGATGATACACATACTCATGTGGAACCGTGCAAGGCAAATGTAGCGCGATAGGATGAAAATAGTCCACTTCTTGATATTTTCATGTCACTTTTTGTACTTATTGACCATTTCTTCGGAATATTGGTCCTTATTGGTTACTTTAGTTTGAAATTTGTTACAAGTTTGTTAGAATTGGACCTTGAATGTAAAGGCGCAAGCCTATAAATAGAAGAATTATGCATGTAAGAGGAACAATTTTTTTGGAGAAGAGATGTATGGTGAATGAATTATGGATGTAATACTATATTAATGTCTATTTTGATCTCAATTTGTTCTGTAGATTTACTATAATGTGATGTGGGCTGATATGAGCTTATGTTTCTGCTTTTCTTTTCCTGTTTTACTTTGTTGCGATTCTAATGCAGAATGATGAATAGATATGCATATGAAAGGATAATGTGACGCTTTTTTATTATGAATGCTGCCATATTTTAGATATGTTTTTCCCACTGGTAGATATGCAGTAATGATGAATGACTAAGTGCAACATGATGAATAGTTTAGTAAGTAAAGTAGATCTCGAAATTAAGATGATGAGAAATTGATGCCCCAACCCTCCTCTATACTATGGAAACTTGGTTCCCACAGCTCTCCCTTGAACATCTTGGGTGAGACCTCATCCACTTCATGGGTGTTGACCATTGATCACTCCCCTGTCGACTGGGTTTTGTTGGTTGGGATTGCGCCAACAAATGCTTCTGTTTCTGGGACAAATTGGAAGGATTTTCTAAGGTAAGAAACAAATTGGATTATGTTTATAATGTTGTTTTACAGAGAGCACCATAGAGTTCCATTCTATTGAAATTCCCGTTGATTCACACCAAGTCGCTAGCTAGGAACATCCAGGTTCCCCCGACTAAAATCGACGTTGGAAATGCAGATGTGAATTCCTCACTCCACCAGCTACAAAATATTGCCTTGGGTATCAAAAACCTATCGACCCAAAACTTAGTACAAATGCAGCGGGTCTGCAACCAGGAATTAGCAAATAGGCAAAAGGAGCTCAACGATTGATACTTGCAGTCGTAGGACAAAGATGAGAAGCTCAAGAAGGAAGTAGAGGGGATGAAACAAGGAAAGGAGCAGCTCGTAGTAGAAAAAGTGTAGGATACTACAGCCTTGAAGAAGGCACAGGATGAACTGATGAGGAAAGATGCTATGGATATTATTGCATTGAAAAGGGAAATCGACCGCCTTGTTGTTGAAAAGGCGCAACTGGTTACTAGTAGGGGTGAGGTCAAAGAGGCCATTGACGTGGCTTTTCAACACATCCATGAAAGAACACCAGAACAAATCATAGATCAAAATAGACATCAATCTAGTATTACATCTAGAATTCATTCACCAAGTATCTCTTCTCCAAAAATTATTTCTCTTACATGCATAAATATTCTATTCATAGGCTTGAAAAGTTTACATTCAAGGTACGCTTCTAACTAAATTCTAACAAACTTCTAACTAACTTAACCACTAAGGACCAATATTCCGAAGAAATGGTCAATAAGTACAAAAACTGACATGAAAATATCAAGAACTGGACTATTTTCTTCCTATCGCAATGTATTTTCCTTGCACGGTGCTACGTGAGTATGCGCAGCATCCTAGATGATTCACAACTCACTTATCTCCAACCCCTTTCCAACTGGCCCCCAACACAGTCTTGTGGCTCGTCCTTGAGCCATGTTAGATGGACATGGTGCATGCAGCAATCTGAAGGAATAAAATCAACAACGTGCTACTTTTCTGAACTTGTCGAATTATGAAGTTAGCTGCAACATCCTCCTCCAGGATCAATTGTGGCAGACCTTAGCATAATTATACAACATTTTTTGTGCAGTGTCATCGTGCTCCTACATCCATAACAACTGGTTTTTGAACATCTTTAGATTCATCTTCCTGACAATTGTCTGCAGCTGCACATTCTGGAGCCAGTCCCACTTCTACCTCCTTGTCCTTCCTTGCATTCAGGCTCAACCTGGACTGCCTGAGGTCAATCCAGTTCCCTGTTCCTACAGACTTAGTCAACTGGGAAAAGAACTCTATCCCCATCCAGATTCCTCATGGGTATCTTAGTCTACACCTCATCCCTAGGAGAAATATAGCTAAGGACAACCTTTCCAAACACTTCCATCTTTGATGAGCTAGCCTGCATGCATACTTGCAACTTCTTCTTCAACCTCCACCGAGAAATTATTCGCACTCACAGTCTTACCCTTATCAAGAGTAGCTTGCATTGCTCCCTACGTGGCTTCTACCTTCGATAGTAGAGCTTCATTCAACTACCCAACCCATCCCTTCTGCAACTTTACACAGTGCAACTCTGCCTAGTGGTGTTCACTTAGTACCCAGCCCTCTGTTTATAACACCATATTAATTTTAGATGCCATCATGAATCTCTCGTTTGTATCATTATGACTAAATCATTTATTTACGTGCCAAATACGTCGTCGATTCGGCCACCCCACCTCTTGGATTTTCTATCATTAGACATTATGTCATGAGGTGTTGTCAATCGCCTGCTTTTACAGTCGTTATTGAGTATTGATGTGATGTCCAGTCATCGTCACAGTTCATGCCATACAATGAGAGCCATTTACTCTTGCATGGAGGCCTCTTGTTGTGCATCATTTTCCATTCTCGGGCACAGCTCCTATATCTTAGTGCAACCACAACCTCTCTACATCTATCCTTTTCGTCCTTTGCATAGCAGCTCAAGCAGTGCGTTGTGCTATCGGGTTACTTATATTGACTATGCTTTTACTAGTTTTGTTTTTTCCTCTATCACAATCCTATATCAGTTGCGACAGATCCATCTTATTGTGCAAATGACTCTAATTCGTGTGTAGCCCCTTTGAGCGTGCCCTTTTCTCCTCTAGCTACTCTTTTTTTTAGATCATAGTGCTTCAGGTAGTGCGTGATCCTTCCCCCAACCGATAGGGATTCAAGTAGCTGCCATTCACAAGCTTTTCCAGTACCACACCATCTAACTTTTGTAACTGAACTGCACTCACAAAGGTAATATAATTGACAAGATATGGACCAAGCCAGTAAGAAACAATTTGGATTCTATTTATAATGATGTTTTACAGAGAGCACCAAAGAGTGTCGTTCTGTTGGAATTCCTGTCGATTAGCACTGAGCAGTGGGCTAGGAACATCCAAGTTCCCCCAACTACAATAAACAACGAAAATGCATATGTGAATTCCTCACTACACCAACTGCAAAGTATTGCAATGGCTATCAATAAGATATCCACCCAGACCTTAGTATAGATGCAGCGGGTCGTCAGCTAGGAGTTGGTGGATAGGTAGAAGGAGCTCAGTGATCGATACCTACAGTCGTAGGATGAATATGAGAAGCTCATGAAGGAAGTAGAGCGGTTGAAACATGGAAAGGAGCAGCTCATAGTAGACGGCGTGGGAGGAACTGGCGAGGAAAGATGCTAAGGAGATTACTGCATTGAAAAGGGAAACTGACCGCCTTGTTGTTTAAAATATGCAGCTAGTTGCTACCAAGGATGAGGTTGAAGAGGTTGTTGATGCAGCCTGTCAACACATCCACAAAATCACAACAAAACTGGATGCAGTTCCTAAGGATAAGCGACTTGGGGAAGTTATTGCGTAGCTCAAGATAGACAATAGCCTGCTAAATTCCCTGTTCTACCTGGACACAACACCAAAGTAGGTTAGGGAGCACAAAACCACCATTGAATAGATTACAATGTAGTTTGATTAACTAGAACAAGATGCTAAGAAGATTGTCGAGGTAAGGACCCAGTTTTGGGGTAATATTGTTAATGATGAGCAGCTAGAACAAATTACAACACAATTGCAGGAAGATGAGAACCATTTGGATACACCGAAGAAATTTTTGTGGAACATGCCTCCCATTGTGTCAATCATGCAATCTACCTAGTTAAAGGAGCTACAACAGTGGTGGTAAAAGCTCAGGAATGACAGCGAAAACGAAGCGACCAGCTCAACAAGTTCCAAGAGATTGGAGCCTAACTGTCGACAAAACATGTTGTTGCACTACAAACTGTGCAGGATAGTAAGAAGGAAATCAATGCAAATATAGTGGAGCACCTGTTGAAGCAGGGTTGACTTATGTGTCAGGATGTTGCTGAGAAAGTCATAGCACAAGTCACAGAAATTTCTCAGCAATACGACGACTTCAATTTGAAGACCAATGAGTACACGTCCATGTCCATCTGATGTGGCTCAACGACGAGCCACAAGACTATGTTGGGGGCCTGTTGGCAAGGGGTTGGAGATAAGTGAGTTCCACAACATCTAGGATATTGCACATACTCACGTCACACCACGCAAGGAAAAGTTAGCACGATAGGTAGAAATAGTCCACTTCTTGATATTTTCATGTCACTTTTTTTACTTATTGACCATTTCTTTGGAATATTGGTCCTTAGTGGTTAAGTTAGTTAGAATTTTGTTTGAAATGGACCTTGAATATGAAGGAGCAAGCCTATAAATAGAAGAAATATGCATGTAAGAGGAAAATGTTTTAAAGAAGAGATATATGGTGAATGAATCCTGGATCAATGTCTATTTTGATTTGTGATTTATTCTACGGGTTTAATATAATGTGATGCAGGTTGATATGAACTTCTGTTTTCGATTTTCTTTTATTGTTTTACTTTGTTGTGATTCTGATGCTGAATTATGAATAGATCTGCATATGAATGGATAATGCGATGCTTTTTTCTTATGAATGTTGTCATCTTTTAGATCTATTTTTCCCACTGGTAGATCTATAGTAATGATGAATGAATAAGTGCAACATGATGAATGGTTCAGTAATTAAAGTAGATCTGGAAATTAAGCTGATGAACAGTCGATGCCCCCACCCTCCTCTATACTATAGAAACTTGGTTTCAATAACTCTCCCTTGAACATCTCGGGTGAGACCTCATCCAATCTGTGGGTGTTGCTATACAGGGTAAAACTTGTATGATCCGATGCTCAGGGAGACCACGACGTGTTGAGCGTCAACAAAGTGGAACCCCTGTCAACTAGGTTTTGTTGGTCAGGATTGCACCAACACAACCCACATGCATCCATGCAATATTGGGGCTAACTAAACTGGAGGACGTCTAATTGAATGTAACTGGAGCGTAACTAAACTTGACTAGTCACAAACTACCGACAATTGAAGGATATTGGTACCAACACTCCCAGTGACTCCTAAATTATATGGATTGGTCTAGGAGATGCATAAACTAATGCATGAAGGTGCAATCAGTTGCAGTTAACCTCTATATGTGTTCCCCACACTATAGTGACTGGTACATGTGGCCCCATTGGCCCAAGTGGACCCAATGGTACTAGTGGACCCAATAATAACTAAATGAATCCTAAGTTAGGGAAATATAATATAATAAACTAATTTGGACAAGGGATGATTATAAATCCTAACAAAACTGTTATCTAAGAACTTCATTTTCCACAAGCTTACTTCACCACATCCATATCTTTCTTATTTATAATCTTCTTGAGTCAAGCAATGTGTCTACTTGGCGAAGTTCCTTTACATTAGATAAGGCCCTACTCGGTTTTGGATTCAACAAGTTAGGATTTGTGTCACCATGCCACTTTATGCAATTCATCATTCTGTAGTGTATGATACACTTATGCCATCATCCTTAAGGGGTTTTGAACACATTGGCTTATGAAATTGGTTGTAGAACCTGGTCTTCCTTATTCAAAGATGTTATTTCAGTCACGTTTGGATCCCAACACTTGACGAGGGTGTGTGTGCAGGATTTTCCCATCACTATAGTCGTAAGGAGAATCTAGGGGGGGTGTAGTGGGGATTTATCCCCTACTACTTGCAAAATCACCTACCCTATATCAACCATATCTAAGGGTAGAGTTCATGGTGCAAGGTATTTCTCAACCTTGACTTACAACAAGAAATGGAAAAATATTTTTATGGTTTTTATCTAACTAATGCAACAAAATAACAAAAATAACTTTAAATTGGGCCACTGCAGTCTTTTAAGGAAATGGCCTGTAATCTCCCATGATCTTGGTCTCTATTTATATCCAGCAAGTGGTTGTCATTGGGAAAGGGATCAAGGGTTACACTTAGAGAACTTGATTTGCAATGTTGGATAGATGTGGCAAAAGGTCTAGGAAGTGAGGAATTATGGAAAAATGAAAGTTCAAAAATGATGATGGACAAAAAACTATTACGGAGAGACCTTCATAATGTATTTATAGTATGATCCAGGATTTTCTTACCCATGTTTTTTTACTCATTCTCATTTTAGGGTTTTTTTGTCCTTTTTGGAGAGAGTGGGGTTATGTTGCAATAAATGACCATCTTCCCTGTATTTATGGGGGAAGGAATAATTTTGTTTTCGACCAATTTTGGTGGAATTTAGTTGTGAAGATCAAAATGGAGGAAATAATGGTGGGACTATGATGTATATTTATGGTTTGGACCATAGAGAGCTATGTTGATAATTTTTTGGTGTCAACATATTTCCTCTTGATGTGTGAGGGAAGGAGATCATCGTATCACCAACAGACATCATAGAATCAAGGGAGAATCAAGGGAGAATCTAGCTCTCACTACCAGTGATCTCAACTAGACAATTAGGGTTTCTTCACCAAACCCTAGGTCATCCCAAAGAACATCATCCATAAGTTGTTTTCATCGAGTAAGTATTACTTCCTCTAAATTCCATTTGAAGATCTCGTTCTGTTAAAAGATGACAGAGAGTACCAAGATAGATGAGAAGCTTGAGGGTTCTGAAAACTGTAGAGCATGGACGTATTAGATCATGTTCATTCTAGAATAAAATGATCTAGAAGGTTTTATAAAGGAGGATGTTGTAGAACCAGAAGAAAATGAAGATAAGGACAAATAAAAGAAGGATATGATCAAGGCTAATTGGATCATAGCTAACTCCATCAAATATATTTCCATTCCTCAAGTATCATCAAGAATAACACCAAAGGAAATTTTTGATGTTGTGTCCAACTTATTTGAAGGAATAAATATTAATAGAAATATGGCCATAACTAATCATCTCAAAAGTGTAAAGGCTCAAAATTCGGAAACCATGCAATCATACTTCACAAGAGTAGCTCAAATCAAGGAGCAGTTGGAAGCTATTGGAGATATGGTTGAAGAAGAAGAAAATGTAATGACCACCTTGAATGGTATTCGTAGTGATTGGGAATCCTTTATTTGAGGAATATTTTCAAGAATAAGATTGACCAAGTTCCTACAGTTATGGGAAGAATATGCTCAAGAAGAAGAAAGAATAGCATCCAAAGAAGAGAAGATAAATGAAAATGAGGATCAAGCTTTGGCAGTCCATACCAAAGGAAAGAAAGTGAAAGAGCTATGATCATCCTCCTAGAAAATATCAAGGTGTTAATAAGTCCAATAAATACTTCTCAAATTATGAATGCTTCACTTTTCAGAAGATGGGACACATTTCTATAAATTTTCCCATGAAGGAAGAACAAGTCAAGAACAAGAATAAAATATTTTAGGCCCATGCTGCTGAATACAATGATCAAGAAGATGAGGAAAGAGCTAAGAATATTCTTGTGAAAAATATATCTTGATCTCTGCACTAATAGGTTTAGTCTCACAAGGAAATAAAACTTGATTAGTAGATAATGGTGCCTCCAAGGACTCACTCTCATGTCTTGTACAAGAGGAGTCCCCACACAAAGTAATGCTTGGAGATGATTATCAATATCCCATCAAAGGAATGGGAGAAGCCTCCTATAAGTTGGACTCTGGAATGTCCATAAAGATGAAGGATGTGCTATATGTACCAGGATTAAAGAACAACCTTCTTTCTATCCCAACGTTAGATAAGAAAGGGTTCAGAGTTTCTTTTGTAGATGAATAATTCCTCATGTGGACAAAAGGAAAAACTATAGATAATGTAGTAGTGACTGGATTTGAAGAAGGAGGACTCTAAAGACTAAAGGGACATGTAGCCTCATCATTGATGACTAATACCATAAGCTTATCTGAGATATGGCATAGAATACTTTCTCATATACATTACTAAGCATTGCTAATTGTGAGCAAGGTTGTGATAGGTTTACGAGATATTCAAATAGATAATGAAGGACTTTGAAAAGGATGTGCACAAGGAAAGAATACTAAGAACCCTTATCCAAACAATGAAAACAAATAAAAAGAGATATTAGATATTATTCATTTAGATATATGTGGGCCGACAAAAAATACTTCATTAAGCGGGTATGTTTACTATGCTTCCTTTATTAATGACTACTACTGCAAAACTTGGATCTATTTCTTGCAGAAGAAGGGTGAAGTGTTTGAAAGGTTCAAAGAGTTTAAGGCCCTTATAGAAAACCTCTCTGAAAATAGGATCAAGATATCAAGATCGAATAATGCAGAAGAATTCACATCAAGTGAATTCAATAAGTACTACAAATAAGTTGGGATTAAGAGGGATCTCACCATTCCCTATAATACATAACAAAATGGTATAGAAGAAAGAAAGAATAGATCTATCATGGAAGCTATAAAAGCTATGATCCATGATCAAGATCCACCTATGTACCTATGGGTAGAAGCATCTAGAAAAAAAATATATGTACATAATGGAATCTCCATAGTTCCCTTAGAAACAAGACTACAAAATAGATGTTTACCAGAGAAAATCCTGAAGTCAACCATCTAAAGATATTTGGTTGTCTGGTATACATACACACTGCCAAGGATAAAAGATCAAAGATAGACCCTTAAGGAAATAAGGGATTTTTTATAGGATATAATGTGAAATCAAAAATCTTATCGAATATATATTCCAGGATATTGTCAAATTGAACTAAGAAAAGATGTCACCTTTGATGAAGATACATCCTTTAGAAAATCAAAGAAAGACAAGGAAGATGAAGAGGAACATGAAAATACTAGAGCTGGAGAAGGTCTTAAACCGATTAGAAACAAAGAAGAAGAATAGATTCATGAGGATCATGACATAACAAAACCTCGGAAACCTAAATAATTGACCAGTGAAATGATCTCACATAAGACAAGTCCTGCATGGACTTGTGAAGTAATTGAAGAAGAAAAAAGACATGGTGTTAGAGAAGGAACCATCAAAGAAAGAAAGAATCCAAATCCATACCCTGATGATGTATTTGTAACTTCGGAAGATATTATGATATATCTTATCCATCTTGTTGTTCTTGTTTATCTTTCAAATAAAAATCCTAGATAATCTAATAATATATTAGAAAAAACCATTATGGTATTAGAGCCACTATGAAAGAAGGCACTGAGCATCTGAAATATAGACACAATGGAAGCTAATGGAAATTAGGGTTTTATGCATGAAAACCGTAGAAGACTGAAATTAGTCATCTTATAAATTTCACTATAGTGCGAGATTGGAGAAGGATTAGAAGCTAACACTTTTAAAAGAAGAAGAGGAATTATTTCTGTACCTTCTGTAAAATTTTCCACCTCAGATTCACTATACTTCAGGATATATCGGTCCTCCAAATCAAGTTTCTAGCCTCCTACAGAATTGATTCATAAAAAAGTGACTTAGGGAGAATTGCTATATCTCAGGATAGGAAGGTCGAAACGAAATTTCACAAGATTTTGAAAGTAGGGAATAGAAGTTACTTTCTATGGTCTTATTTTCAGACCCATAATGTGAAATATTGACATGTGGAAATCCATACAAGATCTCTATTCTAAACAATCCCCAAAATAGTCACCTTGGGAAATGCAACATAATTCCCACTTGGAGAATCCATTTATGCTCTAACCTATGGGGTTGGAAAGAATACATATAAGGATATATCAGCGTGAATTTTTTGGTTGTAAGGAGCCAAAAATTTAGAGATACATCATAATAAATATCAGACATTTATGGAGAAGGAGTAGGAAAACTAGGGCTTCCTCTTCCAAGAGATTCCCACCATTGTTTTTAGAAAAGGAGTACATTGGACAAATCGCCTTGTAGAGGCCCATATTTTTTTCCAATCATAAGTTTGAAATTTCAAGTTTGGAAAATTAGGATTTCTCTAACAAACCCTAGATCATCCAGCTACGGAACCAGGTCAGACACCTCAAATCGGTAAGATCTAAATCTTTGCTATTTCCATTTGAGGTTCTCATTTCATAATAACTAATCATGCCCAACTTGATGAAAATTTTGGTGAAGGTGAAAAATTCCAAGTATGGAAGTATAGGACAGGGATGATTTTAGGGGTGAATTATAGCCAATGGCGAATTTTAAGGGTTACCGAAAAAAAAGTGGGCGATTTTTTTTATTAAAATGTTATTATTTTATTTAATATATTCACCCATTATTTATTTTGTATATATCCATGCCAAGGTAAATCTCATTCATCCCGATTTAGGGAAAATCTAGAAAAAGAATATTAGCCCACGAAATTATTTATTTTTGCCCACATTCTTCTGAATTTTCCATCTGCAGGGAGATATTTGCCCAAATTCACCCATTTTTTTTCCGATTGGGAGGAGAAATAAAGATTGTTCGCCGGATTTATGGATAACAGTTTGAAAACTTGGTATTTCGCCCAGGATTTATGGATAATACAATTAAAAAATTGCTATTTCACAGGGATTCATGAATATTTTTATAAACTGGTATTACTTCCACCTCAATTGATCCTGGATTTGGATTTGTGGACAATTATTTGAGTAAAATGTGGAGATTTAATCAATTGGGGAAGTTTTTTCACTGGATTTGGTCCATAAATTTAGTCAAGTGAGGAATTCTTTTACCTATATAATGGTGCAAGAGTCAGGACTCAGGCTCAACATCAAGCTTGATTTCTATTGCAAATTGGTCTTTACAGTGGCTGTCAAGCTGAGTGGATTCATGGGAAGCAATTTCAGAAAGTTTCTTCTATCTGCACTGTGCAGGATTTTTACAGGTTAGTTTCTTGAATCTTCTTCTATTTGTAGGCTTTTTACAGGTTAGTTGCCGTGAGCACTCAACCTTGTTGCTAGACCACAACTTGATGGGATTTTCCAAATTGGAATCTAGATATTATTCTTTGGCACTCTGTTGGTTTTAACTTTTATTCTGTTTCCAAATTCATATCCATTGCCGGTGGAAGAAAGATGGACTTTACAAGAGGTTTGGTTCTCATTTTTAGTTCAGTTCTTGCAGAAGGGCTGGACTGACTTCTTTGAATTTCGATATTTTAAACAGGAATAGTTGATAGTGGGGACGGGCTCTAGTTTTTTGGGGCTTTATGTTGTCTTTATTTTTGCTTTCGATTTGGACCCTCTATTGGATTGGTTGTAAGTTATATTAATCAAGAGCCATGGAGCTCATTATCCATGGATCTTCTGGTTTTCCACCTCGGGAGTCGGTGAGTTCTCTTACCTGTTTCTGGTTATAGGTACACTCCTAAAAGACGAGCACCAGATTGATTATCAGGTAGGTGGATCAGTCACCACTCTTTATACCTGGAAAAACTTACCAATAGGAGTAGGGGACCTTAATCACTTTCCTTGCTTTAGACAATATGCTAGATAGACAGGACTTCCTTTCTCTCTGCCCTAGAACTTAAGGTGAGCTGGATACTTTTACCAGTAGCTAGACCAGTATCAGACCTTTTCACGGAAGGTACCACTATCCCATACCCTGGATGTCTGATTGGGATGCATTTAGTCATTATCCCTAGAACCTTGAGAATCATATGAGAGCCTTATACCCGGTTCATCATCCCAGTCATTCTATTGAGCGGTAGCAAATGGCCTGGTTTCTCCTTTTAGATTATTATAGCTTTAGTTTTCTTGACGCTAGTAAAATATAGTAAGATGCTCAAAACATTGTCACAAGGGTTTGGCACGTGGTGCCTCCTCTTATTTTGTGCAAATAAGCCAGGTCTTTTCATGCGAATAAGAACATGCCCAAACAGACTCTACCGAACGAAAGGATTGTATAAATATTGAATTCTAACATTCTGAAGAATTGAACCTAATGAATAAATAATTGGTATGCTCCTAAACTCTTCATACATTAATCCTAATCACAAGAAATTGATGCCTCCACCATGAGATGGACTGAGGTAAACCTCAGTTTTCTTTTTCAATTATTGCTCCTGTATGTGATGGATTTGTATTTGGTGTATTTTGGAATGGTTACTAAGGTTATAAAGGATAGTGGTTGGATTCTTTTGGATTCTCTGGTTCGATTCCCTAGACGGGAGGCCTTTGTTGTGTGCCTCACTCATTGTCCCTGACAGATTAGATGCCATAATCAATGCTAACAGATTTCCACTAGGCATCATCTGCAAATACAGGGATGTACTTGGGAGTTTTCTGGGTGAGGTTTTCCTAGGTAAAAAAAATAGTAAGTATGCAAAACGGTAAAGGAAGGATGAAATCAAAAGATAGGAACAAGAAGAAAAGCCAACATGTGATATGCATAAAGATAATGCACTGCTTTTAATAAGGAAAGCTATAGTTAGAGTTAAGTTATAGATAAGTTCGTAATAGTTTTCTCCATGGTAGATAATGGTGGGTAGGAATTCCAATGAGACTTTTATTCACTGTTAAGGTTACAAAGTTAAAGGCATATGTCAAGGTTTCATTCACATTGTGTTCTGCCACACCTGAATTTCATGGTGGTATAGAAAGAACTGAGGCTAGGTGCATGTCCCAGGTGACTGTGGAAAAATAAATAGTCTTCCAAGCATGGCATCTAAACCACAGTAAAAACCGTACTATTCAATGCAGCTCCTCAGGTGTGTTTCTAAGAATTGCTTCCTTAAAAAGAGTAGTAGGAACCCTATATAAAGAATATCTATGTACCTTTTGAAAATAGAGCAAAAATGATTGGTTGTAATGAAGAATATAAATCACATCAGTTTCTTACATTTCATATCTCTGAGATGAGCCCAATATTTCTTCTCTTCAAGGCACTCATAAGTGAACTGTTAGGATTTCTTGATATTAACATTCATCTCCAATCATTTGGAGGAAGATAATTTAGACAATTTCATAGATGACCAGGATAGCTATGAGCAAAATTGGGACTAGCGAAATTGCAGTGGTCAAAACCCATAAGCAGTCAATGCAGACCTCCCAAGATATGGTGAGAATATGGGTGCCAATTAAAAAGAGAGTTACATAACTCTGGTGAGAATATGGGTGCCTATTAAACAGAGAGTTACACAAATTCTGAGTATCACCAACTCAAAATCAAAATCATCTATTGCAAATCTATGAGAAGAACCCATGAGAAATTATTTTTATTCTCTGATTTCCATTAGCCTTTAAGAGATGCATTGCAATCACATTTAATCAATCCAGGAGAGTTTGACTAATATATATAACCATATAAGAGGATCCTCTGGTATCCCTTCTTCCAATGAGTTAAATACTAATAGTCGAATAGTTCAGAGTATGGGAACAAGCCATGGAGATCACCCAAGCCACAGAGGTGCCTTAGGTCGGTCTCATCAGGACACTCAACTGATTGAATGGGAATTTGAACCACAAGGTTGATCCAAGAAAGCCTAATTCATTAGTTCAGTCTCATTACACCAGCCAACATTAGGAAAGATCTCCTTCCTTGCGGGATATTAGTCCAATGAGAGAGTCTTTTTATTAAACAAGTTGGGGAACGTGCCACTCAACAAGTAACTGCCAAACGCTCTAATTTATTCTGTTCTTTAACACAGACAATAAAATACAAGATATAAAAAGACAAGAAGATATAGGACCTTTCCATGCACCTAGGATTCAAATCAATGCCAGTAATTTCTTCCAAACCTCTTTTCTTAATGAAAATTGGGCCAGCAAGAGATTGATGGTTTCATCATTTACTTTATATATAACACATTCTTGACCCTATCATTTCTTCAATACATCCCAAGCCATAATTTTATTAGAGCGCTAGCCATAAAAACCTGTATTTTAATGGAGCCTTCATCTTGCAGATATGCTTCTACCACCATACACATTCCTTTGCATCCTACTATAAGAACATTACCTTATATCCTAAATGTGCAGTATATCTTCTTGAAGAGAATTTTTTTGACCATCCTCGTATTTCAGCCTTGTGGCACCTTAAAGTAGTCTTTGAACTTAGTGATTCCAGTTAGTAACTTCCTCTCCTTGTAGACCTAGGCTATCTACCCTTTTCCTTCTTTGATGTGAAATTGAAAAAGGATCTATTGCATCTTCCAAATGATGTCTACCTTGCATATTTAAGGTGGTGATCAGAGATTCTAATAGTCGATGTTGTCCAGTGCATCCAACCCAGGGGTCTGTCCCTATCCTTCCTCTTACCCCCATTTCCAAATCTATATTCCATTTATTTCCCTACTAGAAGGAAGGCTTTGACTAATTCCTTCCATAAGATGGAGTCTCTAACACTGATTCTGGAGGATGTATTTTTGAAACATTACTTGGTTGATTCTAGAGACACCTTCATGATTTAAGAGCTCTTTGCTGCTAGAGCTTGTCCAAAATAGTGCATATTCTTTAAGCCTCTTTTGGTTTGGTTGTCTTTAACCATTTAAACAGGGGATTTCCCTCTTTGGTTGTCTTATTCGTTTTTTCATAAGAATTAAATGTCTCTCCCCCTTTTCTTTATTCCTTTTTCATAAGAAACTGAAATGTATTTTCCCTTAATTTTTTCTAGCGTGCCTTCAGGGAGATATGCTGGTGAGTGCCAAGAAACAAGAATAGCTTCAAGAATAGATTTCACCAAGGTTAATATATCCCCTGTGATAACCATCTATAACACTAGTTTGACTATTTTTTCTATCTTATCATACAACCGGTTTGAGTCTGTGAGTTTGTAACCGGTTTCAACATGAATTCCAAATACTTCAACCCATCATCAAAAGGAGATACATTGAAGGGTAAATTTTGTGCCAACCCCCTTTCCTACACTTGGCTGAAAGTCCACTGGACAAGATTGAGGATTTATGGGTGTTCACTTCCATTCCTGTAGCTTTACAGTAGAGACCCAAGATTTCTTTATATGTCTTAGCTTCTCTTACAAAACCAGTGGCAAACAAAACATGAGGCAGAGATATATATTATAAGATGATAATATGATTTTATTTTAATGTCCAACAAATGAGTTCTCCCAAATTTAATCCCTTTTACAATTCCTTAACTTTTATAATCATCAATAACCCTACTTAAACCTTCAACTATTAAAAGAAAAAAGAGTGGAGACATGGAACATCCATGTCTAAGGTCCCTGGAAGGGAGTAAAAATCCTGGAGGTGGAACCATTAACCAACACTGCAAATGAAACTGATGAAAAACAACCCATAATCCAATTCATTATTTGAAAATTTGTACCAATGTGGATGAGCATTATCCTTAAATAAAACCAACTCACTCTGTCATATGCATTGGATAAATCCAGCTTTAGAACCATGACAGATATCTTAAATTTAATCATATGAATCTCTTCCTGTGCCACCCCCACAATCATGGATGAGCATTAACTTTCATTACGACCAACTTACCCTGTCATATGCCTGGGATTTATCCAACATTAGAACAATGGTAGGCATCTTATTAATTTTAATTGTATGAATCCCTTCCTGTGCCACCCCCATAATATTATGTATTTGTCTTTCATGTAAAAAACCAAGTTGTTCTTGAGAGATGGATTCAGGGAAAAAGCCTGTCTTTAACATGTTTGCTATAATTTTGGAAATTCTTTTTTGCATATATAATTACATAAGGACATTGCCCTGAAATCCTCAAAGGAATGAGAGTTATCCTTTTTTGGGATGATTCCAATAAATGGTAGAACTGGTGGCACCTGGTACCATCCTAGCAGTCGTAGACTCTACCACCACCCTCAATAGGTCCTCTTCCAATAGGTCATGAAATCTCAAATTTAACTCCATTGTTTACAAAAGACAACATACAACCAACATGTGATATGCATAAAGATAATGCACTGTTTTGAATAAGGAAATCTATAGTTAGAGTTAAGTTATAGATAAGTTCATAATAGTTATCTCCACGGTAGATAATGGTGGGTAGGAATGCCAATGAGACTTTTATTCACTGGTAAGGTTACAAAGTTAAAGGCATCCGTCAGGGTTTCATTCACATTGTGTTCTGCCACACCTGAATTGCATGGTGGTATAGAAAGAGCTGAGGCTAGGTGCATGTCCCAGGTGACTGTGGCAAAATAAATAGTCTTCCAAGCATGGCATCTAAACCATAGTAAAAACTGTACTATTCAGTGCAGCTCCTCAGGTGTGTTTCTAAGAATTGCTTCCTTAAAAAGAGTAGTAGGAACCCTATTTAAAGAAGATATGTGTACCTTTTGAAAATAGAGCAAAAATTATTGGTTGTAATGAAGAATATAAATCACATCAGTTTCCTGCATTTCATATCTCTGAGATGAACCCAGTCTATCTTCTCTTCAAGGCACTCATAACTGGAAAGAGGACCTTGCCTACTTGAAAACCACCAAAAAGAATGCAAACGAAAAAAATCATCAAAATGCAATGTATGGATAAAGCAGGCATATCCATTTAGAGACAGGCACTTCCATACACTTTAATCAGGCATGTGACATCTCAACCTGACTTAACAACCATGACAGTTTGTGTGAATAGTAACCCCCTTGCGAGACCAAAGCAGCCCGCTTTCTAGGAAAACAACTACATGATGTGAGAAGACTCAAATTCTGTTGGGGGTTGTGACAACACCCCACTTTCACCAACCTGGATTTCCTCTAGTGAAGTGGCCTTCAGTTAAACAAATGCTAGCAGTTCTAAATGTAATGGTCAAATGATGATGTAATTGGTAACCAAATAGTTTTTCAGACAGAGATCCCTTAAATTGATTAAGAATGCAGCTTTGTTTTTCAACCCAAAGTCATTCTAGAAAAAAAAAAGAGCTTGCAGAACAAGCATATTTAAAGATAAAAAAAAAAGAGCTTCTTGATGAAGATGTTCCTTTGCCAGAACCCACATTTGTCCCAACTTTGAGGACAAAGCATCTTTAAGAAAAACATGTGCCCCAAGAGCCCAACATATAAGCCTGTAATCATTAACTGTTGTCATAAGTCTTTCTTGTCAAGTAATAAAAGTAATGTATTAAGCTCAAATTCTATGTGAAAGCACCCAATAGACTATCAAAAGGTTTAATATGCCAAAAATAAGCCACCTAATTAAATACAATTTTATGTCCTTTAAAATGCTTAAATAGCCCTAATTGAGGCCTAAATAGCCTAATATGTGACACCCTTTATTTAAGACTTAATAATACTATCTTATTGAAAATAGGTGCCCATATGAAGTAATATGATACTAGGAAGCAGATGGACCTCTTTTTTTCTATAAATAAGCAACTCTTACCTCTTAAAAATATCATTCGTTGCTTCTCTTAATATATTTTAATCCTCAAGGAGAATTTTTTCCATTTTAGGGGGTTGTAGATGCACCCAATTGTATTTTGGATTGTATAGGTGTCAACCAATAACTCTTATTTTATATATCATATAAAAATATAATGAAGAATGCTCTCTACTTCGTTACAATTTTTTTTGTTATTATTGGGCATTTGTTGCTGTACAATTCTGTCATCTTACTAGAGAAAATTGGGCCCATGCAGACCTTAGTCAATATCACTTGGGTAGTTGACGGGTGATGACAGAAGGTTGAGCCATTTTTGTTTTGATTCATAAGTGAACTATTAGGATTTCCTGATATTAACATTCACCTCTAATCATTTGGAGGAAGATAATTTAGAGAGTGTCATAGATCACCAGGACAACTATGAGCAAAATTGGGACTGGAGAAATTGCAATGGTCAAAACCCATAAGCAGTCAATGCAGACCTCCCAAGCTATGGTGAGAATATGGGTGCCAATTAAAAAGAGAGTTACATAACTCTGGTGAGAATATGGGTGCCTATTAAACAGAGAGTTACGTAAACTCTGAGTATCACCAACTCAAAATCAAAATCATCTATTGCAATTTTGTGAGAAGAACCCATGAGAAATTATTTTTGTTCTTTGATTTCCATTAGCCTTTAAGAGATGCATTGCAATCACATTTACTCAAGCCAGGAGAGTTCGTCTGAAAATAACATCTTGTGTAATCTAATTTTGTTTTATATACATAGATAGATATGTGTAACTCAAACAAGATAATGGATTTCTCTCTTCATGACAATGCATTTCATGACAATGTTTCTTACAAAAGATAGCATACAACGAACATGTGATATGCATAAAGATAATGCACTATTTTGAATAAGGAAAGCTATAGTTAGAGTTAAGTTATAGATAAGTTTGTAATAGTCATCTCCACGGTAGATAATGGTGGGTAGGAATGCCAATGAGACTTTTATTCACTGGTAAGGTTACAAACTCAAAGGCATCCATCAAGGTTTCATTCAAATTGTGTTCTGCCGCACCTGAATTGCATGGTGGTATAGAAAGAGCCGAGGCTAGGTGCATGTCCCAGGTGACTGTGGCAAAATAAATAGTCTTCCGAGCATGGCATCTAAACCACAATAAAAATTGTACTATTCAGTGCAACTCCTCAGGTGTGTTTCTAAGAATTGCTTCCTTAAAAAGAGTAGTAGGAACCCTATTTAAAGAAGATCTGTGTACCTTTTGAAAATAGAGAAAAAATGATTGGTTTTAATGAAGAATATAAATCACATCAATTTCCTACATTTCATATCTCTGAGATGAACCCAGTCTATTTTCTCTTCAAGGCACTCATAAGTGAACTATTAGGATTTCTTGATATTAACATTCACCTCCAATCGTTTGGAGGAAGATAATTTAGACAGTGTCATAGATCACCAGACCAGCTATGAGCAAAATTGGGACTGGCGAAATTGCAATGGTCAAAACCCATAAGCAGTCAATGCAGACCTCCCAAGCTATGGTGAGAATACGGGTTCCAATTAAAAAGAGAGTTACATAACTCTGGTGAGAATATGGGTGCCTATTAAACAAAGATTTACGTAAACTCTGAGTATCACCAACTCAAAATCAAAATCATCTATTGCAAATCTGTGAGAAGAACCCATGAGAAATTATTTTTGTTCTCTGATTTCCATTAGCCTTTAAGAGATGAATCGCAATCACATTTACTCAAGCCATGAGAGTTTAACTACTATATATAAGCATATAAGAGGATCCTCTGGTATCCCTTCTGCCAATGAGTTAAATACTAATAGTCCAATAGTTCAGAGTAAGGGAACAAGCCACAGAGATCACCAAAGCCACAAAGGTGCCTTAGGTCGGTCTCATTAGGCCACTCAACTGATTGAATGGGAATGTGAACCACAAGGTTCATCCAAGCAATCCTAATTCATTAGGCCAGTCTCATTAGGCCAGCCAACATTAGGAAAGCTCTCCTTCCTTGCAGGATATTAGTCCAAGGAGAGAGTCTTTTTATTAAACAAACTAGGGAACAAGCCACTCAACAAGTAACTACCAAACGCTCTAATTTATTCCTTTTTTTAACATAGAA
>LPNX010063371.1:87633-164697 GCA_001517045.1 Pseudotsuga menziesii | reverse complement strand
AGAATACATTCCTCTAATAATCAAAGTGAGACAAATGCATTTCCATCCGAAATTGGTAGTTCAAATGTTGAATATTTTTCATTGCAAGGTGACACAGTGCATTCACGAAAAAGGAAAAAGGGCCAATGGGACACAGAGAGAAAATTCAAAGCTGATTGGGTCTCAAGATACCCATGTATTGAACCAATACCTCCAATAAATGAGAATGAGACCTCACGAGAAGTTAAATGCATTTCATGTAGTTGGAAACTTGGCAAGGTAGTGAAATTACAGATGAAGTTAGACACAATCGAGAAGCATGTTGGGAAGGTGTATGATAAGAAAACTGCAAATGATGAGAATAAATCTACTTCCAGATGGAAATCTATTAGCAAATGTTGACATCTCCAATTTGAAGTGGAATATAATGAATTCTTACTAAATAAGAAAAAACTTGAGGAAAGTGGAGGAACCATCAAATCTCAATTTGGAAAGATGATGGAAACACATTTCTTATCAAAGACAATACAATTAAGCATTGTATTTCACCTCCTATCCAATGGTCGTCCCATGACAAATTATCCAAAAACGATAAAATATCTATCTTTTATTCAAGTGCCAAATTTTCCATCTTCTCATTGGTCTTTATCGAGTAGTTGGGAATGGGGAAAATATCTAGCTCAAGTAGAAAAGGATGATATGAAAGAGAAGATTGCAAATGCTACATTTTTGTCACTGTCTTTGGATGAAGTTACGGCTATTGATAATACTTCATGGATCTGCATGAGCAGTTATATGGTCAATGACCATATCAGGCATTCCTATCTACTTGGAATTCATAAAATGACCAAAAGTTCTATAGCAGAAAATATTTATGAACTTGTTATTGATAGTTTGAAGGAAATTGGTGGTATGGATCATTCCATGATTGCAAACAAGTTAGTATGTGTTGGATCAGATGGAGCATCAGTAATGCAAGGACAAAGGAATGGCCTTTGTGCTAGAATGCAACTCTCGGCTTCACCGTATATGCTTAGTATTCATTGTATGGCTCACAAGATGAATCTTGCATTTAAAATAGTGAGCAACTTTACATTGGTTTCAAAGGTAGAATATCTTGTACGTGAGGTTCATGCATACTTTTGTCGGAGTCCCAAACGATTTTTAGAGTTTAACTTTTTTTCTAATGGTGTTACAAATGGAAAAAAACTATTAAAAGATGTTGATACAAGATGGATATCATTGAAGGGACCAGCTGAAAGACTATTCAATGAATATGCATCCTTGGTAGGGGTGATGTATGAACATCGCTCAAGTGTAGAAAAAGATAAAACTCTTCTATTTCTACTAACTGATATAGATACATTATTAACATTGGATGGAATTCTTCCTATGGTTCATGAAATGAATAACCTCGTGAAGATGGCTCAAGGTCGCACGATGTATATTGCTGAATACACAATAGAAAGAAAATTAACATGTCTTGCATTGGATAATTTGTATATTATGGAAGATTCTTTTACAAATTTAGCATTTACAAATTGGAGGAAGATTATCAATATAGAAGATGATGAATTTTTTTGGAAGTTTGATGAAAAAGGGATGCTATGTATGGAATTTCGTGGGCATATGGTTCCATTTTATTATAATGAAAAGATAGGAAGATCCACCAAACAGTGCTCCGTCTCAAGAGAACGATTTCATGATGTTGTAATTTCAGTGAGAGACAACTTGAAAGAAATTGCAAAATCACTATCATCATAGGTAAGAGAATGGTTTCCTCGAGATGAATTGTTGGAGGCCATGTCTATCATATACCCTCAATATTGGGACCATAGTCAAAATGAAAAAAATTTAGAAGTTGACTTTATAAAGAAAATCAATATTTTTTAGAGCCATTTTTGTCGAGAGGCCGAGATACAAGGAGAACATATTCAAGGTATTTTAGATAAAGAAAAAATGGCAGATCAATTTCAATGCTTTGGTACAACAACGTGGGACCAATTTTCTCCATCAGATAGTAAAGAATATGGTGCAATTACAAGATTATGGACTAAGCTCAGTGGTAGCGAAGTGCTACAGGAAAAAATGTCAGAATATTTCAAATTAGCAGATTTATGTCAAACCATGATTTTGGGATCAGTGGAGGATGAGAGAATGTTTAGTGCATTGACATTCTTGAAGTCAAAGTTGAGGAACAAGCTTGATAAAAATGTGGATACATGCTTAAGATTATATGTAACAAAGTATGAGGTTGACAATTTTCCATATGAAAGAGCATTATCTCTTTCGCGATCTGATTGTGAAAGAAAGGGAGAAAACAATATAACAAATATATCTAATGAAATTCATGTGGAAAATGAGGACCAAGGACAAAAGGTGACTTGGAAATTGGATTTCACCTAAGATTGTATATGATCTAATACACATTAAGGACTCTTGAGTCTTATTTTTGTCCAAATGTTCCATGCACCCTTATTGGTGATCACTATATGTGAATTTGAGGTCATGTTTTAGGTAAAAATAGATTCTACATTGTACTTTTTTGTTGTAACATTGATGATTTGAGATACATTACCTTCATGCAGCTTATTTTAATATTGATGTTTTGATATTAACCTCTTACATTGTCCATCTCTTGTATGTGATAGGAAGTGACTGTGGAATTTGAGAAAGCTAGGCCTAGGAGCTATCTCTTCACATAGATAGTGTCCTAAAATTAAAGGATAAATAACTAATTTGACAACACTTTTGCTAAGCAAGAATGAGCTCATTCAAGTACATGAAACCATGTTGGTGTTTAACAGGATTATCTTCACAAATTTTTATGGTTTGTTTATTCCTTTTTTTTGAAGCATTTTCTCACTTTTTGAAGTTTGTGTGTATTTTGGTTAAATATTGTGTTAGTCCCTTGAATGCTTATAGTTCTCATTTGATGCTTGATTTAGCCATTTGTTGTAGCTTGAATCAAGATTGGTTTTAATCGGTTTCCATTGATTCAAGGTTTGAGAAAAGCTATTTTTATTGCATTTTAGTTGCATGAATTAATTGTATTCACTTTTTCGAATCTCAATTCTTTTATGTTGATTGCATATTTTCTTTGTAAATACTTATCATTATTCAAAAAAATAAATGAGCTCTACAAAGCTAAGTGAAGAGAAAAATGGTCTATGCACTAGGTTCCGATGAATTGATTGTAGGATACCTATTGGCACGAGACCAACATTCATCTAATGTAATAATCAATTGGCATAATTACAATGCATAATTGTATTAGCCTCCAGCGACAAATATTCTTCCAGAAGACTGTCATTATCAACCAAAGATCTTGTGAGGTTGTTTGTACTTCATTGATGGTACTGATTCTCTATTGTTTAATTCCTGTATATTGTTGAGGCTGTTGCTTTGCTTTTTTTTTAGCTGGGTCATAGTCTTGATCGGGCTGCTAAACATTACTAAACCTTACTAAACCTTCCTAGGCTGATATGTGATTGTATTGACGATTCTATCTTGGGTCGCTACATTTGTGACCTTGCTTGACCTTGTGGGCTGTTGTAGATAGGGTCGTGACTTTTTGGGATTCTATATATGTCTTGTGAACCTTGTGGGATTCTAGATCTGAACCATGAACACTTGTTAAATTGTTAAACTCATCTGTGACTATTTAAAGGATGTTTGGATTAAGTTGTGATCATTGTGAGACCTCTAATTTTGAACTATAAATTTCCTAAGGTTTGTTCATCCTATTAGAAAGGGATGCAATTTTTTTAGGCCTGTTTGGAGTAGGCTATCACTACTGGTTGTTTTGACATGTTGATATAGGTCTGTAATAATGAATTAGTAGCTTCATAATAGTAATAGATCAGATTTGAAGCAGTCCCAAATTGATGTTTGTTCAAGTGGTGGTAGGGGGGTTGGTTTTTAATGGGATTGAGACTCCCTCGCCATTTGCTGGATGGACAGGCTGAATTTGTCTCTCATCTGTTGTTCTCAGAGTCCCTATCCTCTCTATTCGTCATCTTTGGTCTATCAATTCAATTATTATGGAGTCCTAAAGAATGCCAAACAGAATCCGAACCCCAATTCATCGGTAGTCTAGTATCTTGTGATTTTTCTTAGATTGTGTATTTCAGTGACTGTCAAGGTCATACCTGCTTCAATTTATAAGGTATTCATCTATTATGATGGATCTAGATAGAAACGAGAGATAACCTACTTGTTATGTTGATTTGGGACTTTTATAATTATATCTAAAATCTGAAAGCTAACAATACAAAGTGGGATCCCAAAAGTAGCTCCTATAAAAAGCTAAAAGCAGAACTCAAACCTAACCCCAACTCCATATATGAATTTGAGGTTATGTTTTAGGTAAAAATAGATTCTACATTATAATTTTTTGTTGTAACATTGATGATTTGAGCTACATTACCTTCATGTAGGTTATTTTAAGATTGATGGTTTGATATATATCTCTTACATTGTCTCTTTCTTTTATCTGATAAGAAACGACGCTGGAATTTGAGAAAGCTAGGCCAAGGAGCTATCTCTTCACATAGATAGTTTCCTAACATTACATGATAAATAACTAATTTGACAACACTTTCTCTAAGAAAGAATGGGCACATTCAAGTACATGAAACCATGTTGGTGTTTAGCACAAATATCTTGACAAATTTTTATGGTTTGGTTATTGCTTTTGTTTGAAGCATTTTGTAAATTTTTGAAGTTTGTGTGTATTTTGGTTAAATATTGTGTTAATTCCTTTGAATGATTCTAGTTCTCATTCGATGCTTGATTTAACCCTTTTTTGTAGGTTGAATCAAGGTTGGTTTTAGGATTTGAGAAAAGATTCTTTTATTAACTTTTAGTTGCATGAATTAATTTTCTTCAAATTTTCAATTATTTTACGCTGACTGCATATTTTCTTTGTAAATAATTATCGTTATTCAAAAAAATAAATGATCTCTACATATCTAAGTGAAGAGAAAAATGGTCTATGCACTAGGTTCCTATGCATTGATCGTAGGATACCTATTGGCACAAGACCAACATTCATCTAATGCAATAATCAATTGGCATAATTACAATGCATAATTGTATTAGCCTCCATGACCATCATTGGTTAGTGGAGGCCAAGATCAAGCATAATGTATGATTCTATGAGTTTATCAATTTGTCAAGATTCAGGTCCCCACATATCCATTGGACCATTAAGGGACGAGATAACAAGCGGAGTCCCCACTTGCCTTGAATCTAGTCAGTGCAGTTGTGTTTCACTGACACCTTCCTGTTGTGACTTGTGAGTCTACATGTTCTGTTGTTGATGATGTGATTCATGTTATTTGACTAATGTTGTTATTCTTTTATTTTGACAATATTATATAAATCAATGAAAGATTCACCAGTTTTTACAATTTTTTATAATGAAGTTAAATATTTGCCAAGTTTTTACAACATTATATAATAAAATGAAAGATTCGCCAAGATTTTACAATATTATATAATAAAATGAAAGATTCGCCAAAATTTTACAACATTATATAATAAAATAAAAGATTATCCAAATTTTTTATATATACATATTATATTATTGATAAAATCGCCTTCAACGTTTCCTATATATCGGAGAGATTCACCCAATTTTTATACATATAATTCTAGGGGGGATTCTTAAAATCATCCCTGGTATAGGACCTCCCCAATCCTTGAAGAAAATGACTTGGATTAGTATTTCAGTAAGGATTTTAAAAGATCTTGAGGGAGATGAGGCTAAGGCTAGAGCAAAGAGAATCATTGCATATTCTATTCAGGATCATTTCATCCCTCATGTGTCATCCTTAAAGACACCAAAAGGAAGTGTTCGATTCTATGACAAAGCAATTGAAGAAGAAGAAGATATTGTTATAACCACCTTGAATGGCCTCCCAATATTATTGGATTCATTCATCCGAGGAATGTGTGTGAGAAGGAAGTTGATTACCTTCAACAAACTCTGGGAAGAGTGCACACAAGAAGAAGCTCAACTCATAATAAGAGAAGAGAAGATGGGAGAAAAACAGGGATGGTTCAACTTGGGAGAAGGTGGGAGAAATTGAAGATCAATCTCTCATGATTCAAATAATATTGCTCAAGCGATCAGGAATATGAATTACTCAACTCATGAAGAACCTCTGCTATAGCTGTGTTGCGGCCCAGAAATTCGCAGGCAACAACAGTAAAGGATTATCCCCAGTCAACATTCCCAACTAGCACGCTGACTTTTTGGTATAGGGAATCCATCCGGTTTGCGGTCCGGCTATAGTAGGTCAAGTAACAAAACAAAGGGCTTCACTGGTTGCAGCCCGGTCCACCGAGTTTTTTGTATTTTGACTTAAAATATGAAATGCAAGTGCCTAATTAACAATGCAGGGTGATCAAGATGCAAGGAGTAGTCACAATGTGATGCGCAGGTTCTTACCTCTCATCTTAGGCTCGCAAGCAGTTAAATCACGTACAACAAGAAAATAAACTAACTACCTAATCTATCCCTAGGGAGCAAGAATATCATATCTTGGTGAGTAATATATCTTGTACATGCATTATGAAAAGTTACAAATAGCTGACACTTCCTTCAAAACACATGAACAATTAAAGATGTTTCAACAACCAGATAGCCAATTGTTTATGAACAACATTTATCACTCACAGTGGAAAACATCATAAAATATACTGCAGAACATTCCAACAAGAACATAGGTTCAGGAAATTAGAACAATCTCACAGTTAATGAGACACAACTGAAAGCGAAATAGTTCCCCTTCCACATTGCTCATTTAATTACATTTGATGCATTCCATAATGCACTTTCTCCAACAGGCAAAATTGCAGTTTTCTGATTGTAAAACAAAATAGTTCCTCTTACAAAAGAATCGTTTACAAGTTTTCCAGGGAAAAATTCCTTTCTAAGTTCTATTTTCCAGTATTTAAGCTACAACAACAGACCGTTTGGACTCCCCCCCCCAAATGAATGACCTTTCAGTTCCCCAACGCTTCATATCCTTCTTTTCTATCTTTTCTGCGCGCACCCACCCTCAGGTGAGTAACCGATGGACCTCTCAAGTATGAGTCCCCATCGTTATTCTTCCTATCTTCTCCTTCGTTTGTCTTATTGGTTTTGGCTATACCACCATCAACGGTCCGTCTCCACTTTTTGCCGTAGTAGTTTGATCATTCTCTAGGATTTCACCTGCAATCAAATGATGAGTATCATTCGTTAGAAACCATAACATCAAATTGTACAAACTGAAATGGCTAATCCACAGGAAATGACTAGGTGCACCACTGCTGAAGTTGGAATGATACTGATGCTGGAAGCAAAGGCACTTCCTTACCACAACGACGGAAGAGTAAAGGCTTCAGACATGCGACGGGAGGGCGGGAAAAACTTTAAATCGAAAGTCGGAAGGTACTAACATCGGAGGCTAAATGACTTTACCAGCCGCAATGGCAGAAGAGACAGAGGTTTAAGACATTCAAAACCCGAGCGGGAAAAGCCCTAATCAGAAGTCGGACGACTTTACACTTCGGAGGCTAAATGACTTTCCTAGCCGCAACGGCAGAAAAGAGAAGGCTAAAGACACGCGACGTGTGGGTGGGAGGAACTTTAAATCAGAAGTCAAAAATATTTGGACAATGGAAACCAAATGACTACCCCAGCCGTAACGGCGGAAGAAAACGGCTTTGGGTACGTGACTAAAACAAGCCAACAGGCATCGGCAGTCGGAGCAATTCATGCCTCGGACTGTTAATCGATTTGGGATCTGCAACGGAGGACAGGAAACAAGTTTTTCAACTACTGATTTAACATAAGATGACGCCCACTTGACCGAAAACAATAAGTGTTTAAACAACTTTAAGGATCAGCAAAGGCTAAAGTCGTTCTTCCTTCGAAACGGAGGCCTTAAAGAACAAAAGATTTGACTTCTCCTCGGCTAGTTCCCTTTAGGATGAATGTCAAACTACGAGTCCCTTAATTCAATTTTTGGCAAGTTTGTTGTACTGGTTTTAGGAGTTCTGATCCGTATCCTTGTTTGTATATTTTTCTGTATTATGACCTCTTGTTGCCTAGATCCGACTGGTGAAGCCGGCTTTCAATCACTTTGAAATTTACAGACGATTGGTGACATATAGTGGCTAGTCAAGCATGTAGGCTACCCACATCCAACTTCCATGATCGACTCCTCCATTTGACTAAAACAACAAGTCACTCGCCATCGAATCCACCTCGTTGACTACCAATTTTTTCTATCTATTGAGCAACCATTGATAATATTTTTTTTTAATAGACAATATATTTACTTGACTAAAGCTGGAGCAATAATATTGACAATATTTCCATGGATTTGGACATGGACATCATTTGGTTGTTGAGTATAAGTTGAACTCCAATGCGGTAGAGGCAAATCTTGGAGGTCACAGTTTTTGAACTTATTGGCCGAGTTTTTATTTGTGTCATACTATGTTAGCTGTTTGGATTTTTGAATTGCATCGTGACTAGTTGAATATGTTCATGAATGGTGTACATATGTCTACATTTTAAATAAAGGTCTTTCTTTATTTCTTAAAATACACCTTCTCCATATATGTGGAATTATATATATATTGGATCTGATCTTCCTTCACCTCTATGTCTGTTTGTATGTGAAATGAATACTTAGTGCCCAGAAAGAACAGATACAGAAATGTGTGTTGCTGGTTATAAGCCAAAATTGAAATCGTTAACCCATATGTATAAATTATCCTCCGCACTTTCTGTTTTGTATTCTCTGATGGCGAAATCATCTGCGCAACGATATCTATAAAGCAGTAATCCTTCTAACCAAAAGATTCTAGAAATTATTAATATTCAGTCCTGGAATGAAAATATAGAGTGGGATAAGGGAGTTTTATATTATGTACAGTCCACAACAATGGCACCCGATTGGGTAGCAAGTTAGCATTGTGTTGATAAACGGTGTGTTCAAACCATTGAACATGTTTAGAGCACTTGGGAATGTTTCGCCTTACCTTAGTGGATTCGTCGCCCAGGCTTGGGGGTGAATCTAAGAGGAATAACGCACACCAGATAGAGTCATTTGGTTGGGTAGAAAGTCGAAGTGAAGCTTTGATTCAGATCAGTCATCTAATTTCTATTCTAGATTTAAGCACTAGCTGTGGAAGTTACCAGTTTCATTACTTGGATATTTGTGACCAACGTGTTTTCCTTTAAATGGTGTTAATATTTTAGGATGATGATTAATAATAACAAGTCTTGTGGATAACATGTTTTCCTTTAAATGGTGTTAATATTTCAGGACAGTGATTAATAATAAAAATTCTTGTGGCTAACATGTTTTCCTTTAAATGGTGTTAATATTTCAGGATGATGATTATTAATAACAAGTCTTGTGGCTAACATGTTTTCCTTGAATAGTGTTAATATTTCAGAATGAGGTTTTGAGAAATATTACCTGGTTTAAGCCAAGCTATGAATGCAGGGAACTTGTACCAAGGGAAATGAAAGATAGTTTCCATATGCTGAAAGCATGGCACATATCATACAACTTATACATATCCGACTATGGAAAAGATAGTTTTTATCCATTGAGTTGAGTGCTATAAGATGGTCATTGTGGATTTCCTAAGGTTGTTGTTATGAATGGTGTACAGTGTCATTGTAACTCAATATTTATAGTAGTCATACCTATGTTGTTCATGTTTATTCTCTAAAATGTAAATTTCAAAGAATCTCCTAATTTCCGTGTGCATAAATTTATTGAAGTACTTGCAGGACAATAGTTGAATCATCCTCCACGAGAAGAACTCAAGGTAGATATAAATGTACTCAAGGTAATAACCTTTATGTGCTCAAATATGTTTCCTATATAGACTGGTTGTAAAGTAAGTGGCATGTGGATGTCTTGAAAACAACCTCCTGGTACTCCATGTTTATAGTATGAAATGTCCTAATGACTTAAGATGGTTTAGGCGAATTGCAGCATAGCATGAGGATCACAAGGGAAATGATGAGAGATAAGAATATGTATGATAGTGATTACCTTTGGTATTTATTAAAGAATGTTTCATGGTTATGTAACATAAAAACGAGCTTAAATCCATTCGGTATAATTAAATCTTCTTGATACAAAGTAAACAGTTTCGCATTCCTTTTAAGAATCGATTCTAGTTCATTTGGGGATGTTACAATTTGGGTTTTTAAGGATGTTATCTTATGTGCTATTGGCATAATTATTTTTATATTCTCATGGTGAGGATGTTCGGGCAACGTTGGGGCACACGAGATATTCTCACAAATTTATGAGAGGCTACGATGTGATCACTACCTCAATGGAGTAATTATTGAATAAAGACGCAATATTTATGAGGGGTCTAGAGTGTCAGAGTAGATTTGACAAACTAAAGGCCAAGATGGATTCGACACTAATACTTGTATTCCCATATTGGAAAAAGGAGTTCCACGTTCATGTTGATGCATCTTCTATTGCGCTAGGAGTAGTGCTCACGCATCCAAGCGAAGGTGACTCAGATCATCCTATTGCTTTTACAAGTTGGAAGCTTGTTTGCAGAGAATAATTATACAAGCACAGAGTGTGAAGGGATAGCGATGGTTTATGTGCTACAAAAATTCATGCATTATATTCTAGGAGGTCACTTCAAGATGTTTACTGACCATTAAGCTTTGAACTATCTGGTCAATAAGCCTGTGTTGGGGGGGAATATATGCAGATGGATACTCTTCTTTCAAGAATTTGATTTGGATATCGCCGTGAAGCCAGGTCCCTTGAATGTTGGTCCTGATCACTTGTCTAGGATTGAGACTGGTGAGGAACCTACTAACATTGAAGATGGATTGCCAAATGTGCAGTTGTTTCGAGTTGACATTGCAGATGACCATTATACACCAAACATCTAGTTCTTAACAATGGGAGTCGCACCAGAAGAACTTTCCACGAGTCAAAAGAAGTATTTGGTGGTTAAAGCTTCCGATATTTAGTTGATTGTTGGACACTTGTATAACATGGGACCTGATGAAATTTTGCAGAGATGTGTCCTCCCGCATGAACAAGAGCAGGTTTTGGAAGAAGCGTATTCTCGCATCGTCGGGGGACACTATGGCGGATGGGATACTACACGGAAGGTGCTTCACGCAAGGATTTGGTGGCCCACTCTTCAGAATGATGTGACAGGTTATGCCCAAAGCTGCGATCTCTATCAACGCATTAGAAAACCATCACGACGGGATGAAATGTTGCTCATACCCCAGGTGACTCTGCAACATTTTGATAAATGGGTGGTAGAGTTTGTGGATATGAGAAATCCACCTTGGAAAATAACTAGTGCGTGCTACATAATCACTACGACGGACTATCTGACGAGATGGGTAGAGGCTGCACCAGTTGTGGACTATACTACTGCGACGATATCCAAATTTCTATTCAAGAATATTGTGATGCAATTTGGGTGCCAGAGAATATTGATGAGTGATCAAGGTATTCATTTTATCAATTGCATAGTAAGAGCACTGACAAAAGAATTGCAGGTTTAGCATAAGAAAATTACATCATACCATCCATGGGAAAATGGAACGGTGGAGGCATTCAACAAAATATTGAGCATGCACTTATTAAGGTATGTAGTACTAACTGAGATGACTAGGACCTAAAGATTCCTATAGTACTATGGGTCTATTGCACCACATGCAAAAGATTGACAAGGAAAACACCGTTCAAATTGGTATATGGGCAATAGGTTGTTATGCCTATGGAATACATAATTCCCAGTCTATCCATTGCTATGGCGACTGGAATGAATGATGATGTTGTGCTAGAGGAGCACCTGGTACAATTGATATAGCTTGAAGAAGACCATTTCATTGCGGGTTTATACTAGCGCGTTGATAAATACCGACAGAAGGCATGGAATTATCACCACACAAAGAACAAACACTTTTAGAAAGGGGATTTGGTGTTGCTATACGACAACAAGTTCTTGAAGCATCCAGGTAAGCTACAAATGCACTGGCTTGTTCCATACCTTGTCAATTATATTACCTCTGTGGGTGCAGTTCAATTACAGTAGTTAGATGGCATGGTACTGCCAAATCTTGTGAGTGGCAACTGCCCGAAGCCCTATCGGTCAGGGGAAGGACCATGCACTAACTAAAGCACCGTGATCTAAAAAAAAGAGAGGAGAGTATAGTAGATAGAGGAGAAAAGGGCGCGCTCAAAGGGGCTGCACATGAATAGGAGTCATTTGCATAGTAAGATTGTGATAGAGTAAAAATAAACACTAGATAAAGAATATTCAATATAATTAACAAGACATCACCACCCATTGCTTGACCTATTGTAAGGATAGAAAGGATAGATGCAGAGAGGATGTGGTTGCGCCAAGAGATATGAGCTATGATCGAGAATGGAAAAGGGTGCATGATAGGAGGCCTTCATGCAAGAGTAAATGGATTGCATTGTATGGAAGAAACTATGACAATGACCGGAAATTACATCAATACTCAATAATGGCTGTCAAAGAAGGTGACTAATGGCACCTTGTGATATAACGTCTAATGATAACAAATACAAGAGGTGGGGTGGCCGAATCAATGGTGTATTTGGCACGTAAATAAATGATTTAGTTATATTGAAGCAACTGAGAGATTCATGATGGCATATGAAATTAAGATGGTGTTATAAGAAGAGGGTTGGCAGCCGAACGAACACTATTAGGCAGACCTGCACTATGTCAAGTTGCAAAAGGGCTGGGCTAGGTAGTTGAAGGAATCTCCACTGTGTAAGGTAGTGGCCACAGAGGGGGAAATGTAGGCTACACTTGATATGGGACAGACTGTGAGTGAGAATGCTTTCTTGGTGGAGGTTCAAGAATAATTCGCAAGTATGCAGGATATCTCATCCAAAATGGAAGTGTCTGGCAAGGTCATCCTTCGCTATATTTCTCCCAATTGGGTTGAGGTGTAGACTAAAATACCCACAAGGAATATGAATTGGTCCAGAGTTATTTTCCCACTTGACTAAGTCTATAGGAACAATGAACCAAGTCGACCTCATGCAATCTGAGTTGAGCCTGAATGCAAGGAAGGACAAGGAGGCAGAAGCAAGACTGGCTTTAGAATTTGCAGCTGCAGACAATTGCTGGGCAGTAGGATGCTTCCCGAAGAGTGACAGCGAACCTAAAGACATTCAAGAAGCATTTTTTATGGATGTAGGAGCACGATGACACCACAGAAAACAATGTTGCAGAAGTATGCTAAGGTCTGCCATAGTTGACCCAGGAGCAGGTAGTTGCAACTAACTACACAATTTGACAAGTTTAGAAAAGTAGTACACTCTTGATTTTCTGCCTTAAGGTTGTTGCATGCACCATGTCCATATGACATGGCTTCAGGACAAGCCACAAGACTATATTTGGGGCCTGTTGGCAAGGGGTTGGAGATAAGTTAGTTGCGCATCGTCTAGGATGATACACATACTCATGTGGCACCGTGCAAGGAAAATGTAGCGCGATAGGATGAAAATAGTCCACTTATTGATATTTTCATGTCACTTTTTGTACTTATTGACCATTTCTTCGGAATATTGGTCCTTAGTGGTTACTTTAGTTAGAAATTTGTTACAAGTTTGTTAGAATTGGACCTTGAGTGTAAAGGCGCAAGCCTATAAATAGAAGAATTATGCATGTAAGAGGAACAATTTTTTTGGAGAAGAGATAAATGGTGAATGAATTATGGATGTAATACTATATTGATGTCTATTTTGATCTCGATTTGTTCTACAGATTTACTATAATGTGATGTGGGTTGATATGAGCTTATGTTTCTGCTTTTCTTTTCCTATTTTACTTTGTTGCGATTCTAATGCAGAATGATGAATAGATATGCATATGAAAGGATAATGTGACGCTTTTTGATTATGAATGCTGCCATATTTTAGATATGTTTTTCCCTCTGGTAGATATGCAGTAACGATGAATGACTAAGTGCAACATGATGAATAGTTCAGTAAGTAAAGTGGATCTGGAAATTAAGATGATGAGCAATTGATGCCCCAACCCTCCTCTATATTGTGGAAACTTGGTTCCCACAGCTCTCCCTTGAACATATTGGGTGATACCTCATCCACTTCATGGGTGTTGACCATTGATCACTCCCCTGTCGACTGGGTTTTGTTGGTTGGGATTGCGCCAACAAATGCTTCCATTTCTGGGACAAATTGGAAGGATTTTCTAAGGTAAGAAACAAATTGGATTATGTTTATAATGTTGTTTTACAGAGAGCACCAGAGAGTTCCATTCTATTGAAATTCTCGTCGATTCACACCAAGTCGCTAGCTAGGGACATCCAGGTTCCCCCGACTAAAATCGACGTTGGAAATGCAGATGTGAATTCCTCACTCCACCAGCTACAAAATATTGCCTTGGGTATCAAAAACCTATCGACCCAAAACTTAGTACAAATGCAGCGGGTCTGCAACCAAGAATTAGCAAATAGGCAAAAGGAGCTCAAAGATTGATACTTGCAGTCGTAGGACAAAGATGAGAAGCTCAAGAAGGAAGTAGAGGGGATGAAACAAGGAAAGGAGCAGCTCGTAGTAGAAAAAGTGTAGGATACTACAGCCTTGAACAAGGCACAGGATGAACTGATGAGGAAAGATGTTATGGATATTATTGCATTGAAAAGGGAAATCGACCGCCTTGTTGTTGAAAAGGCGCAACTGGTCACTAGTAGGGGTGAGGTCAAAGAGGCCATTGATGTGGCTTTTCAACACATCCATGAAAGAACACCATAACAAATCATAGATCAAAATAGACATCAATCTAGTATTACATCTAGAATGCATTCACCAAGTATCTCTTCTCCAAAAATTATTTATCTTACATGCATAAATATTCTATTCATAGGCTTGCAAAGTTTACATTCAAGGTACGCTTCTAACTAAATTCTAACAAACTTCTAACTAACTTAACCACTAAGGACCAATATTCTGAAGAAATGGTCAATAAGTACAAAAACTGACATGAAAATATCAAGAACTAGACTATTTTCTTCCTATCATGATGTATTTTCCTTGCACGGTGCTACGTGAGTATGCGCAGCATCCTAGATGATTCACAACTCACTTATCTCCAACCCCTTTCCAACTGGCGCCCAACACAGTCTTGTGGCTCGTCCTTGAGCCATGTTAGATGGACATGGTGCATGCAGCAACTTGAAGGAAGAAAATCAACAACGTGCTACTTTTCTGAACTTGTCGAATTATGAAGTTAGCTGCAACATCCTCCTCTAGGATCAATTGGGGAAGACCTTAGCATAATTCTACAACATTTTTTGTGCAGTTTCATCGTGCTCCTACATCCATAACAACTGGTTTTTGAACATCTTCACATTCGTCTTCCTGACAATTGTCTGCAGCTGCACATTCTGGAGCCAGTCCCACTTCTACCTCCTTGTCCTTCCTTGCATTCAGGCTCAACTTGGACTGCCTGAGGTCAAGCCAGTTCCCTGTTCCTGTAGACTTAGCCAAGTGGGGAAAGAACTCTATCCCCATCCGGATTCCTCATGGGTATCTTAGTCTACACCTCAGCCCAACTAGGAGAAATATAGCTAAGGACAACCTTTCCAAACACTTCCATCTTTGATGAGTTAGCCTGCATGCATACTTGCAACTTCTTCTTCAGCCTCCACCGAGAAATTATTCGCACTCACAGTATTACCCTTATCAAGAGTAGCCTGCATTGCTCCCTACGTGGCTTCTACCTTCTATAGTAGAGCTTCATTCAACTACCCAACCCATCCCTTTTGCAACTTTACACAGTGCAACTCTGCCTAGTGGTGTTCACTTAGTAGCTAGCCCTCTGTTTATAACACCATATTAATTTTAGATGCCATCATGAATCTCTCAGTTGTATCATTATGACTAAATCATTTATTTACGTGCCAAATACGTCATCGATTCGGCCACCCCACCTCTTGGATTCTCTATCATTAGACGTTATGTCATGAGGTCTTGTCAATCGCCTGCTTTGATAGTCGTTATTGAGTATTGATGTGATGTCCAGTCATCGTCACAGTTCATGCCATACAATGAGATCCATTTACTCTTGCATGGAGGCCTCTTGTTGTGCATCATTTTCCATTCTCGGGCACAGCTCCTATATCTTAGTGCAACCAAAACCTCTCTACATCTATCCTTTTCGTCCTTTGCATAGCAGCTCAAGCAGTGCGTTGTGCTATCGGGTTACTTATATTGACTATCCTTTTACTAGTTTTGTTTTTTCCTCTATCACAATCCTATATCAGTTGCGACAAATCCATCTTATTGTGCAAATGACTCTAATTCGTGTGTAGCCCCTTTGAGCTAGCCCTTTTCTCCTCTAGCTAATCTTTTTTTTTAGATCATAGTGCTTCAGGTAGTGTGTGGTCCTTCCCCAACTGATAGGGATTCAAGTAGCTACCATTCACAAGCTTTTCCAGTACCACACCATCTAACTTTTGTAACTGAACTACACTCACAGAGGTAATAGAATTGACAAGATATGGACCAAGCCAGTAAGAAACAATTTGGATTCTATTTATAATGATGTTTTACAGAGAGCACCAAAGAGTGTCGTTGTGTTGGAATTCCTGTCGATTAGCACTGAGCAGTGGGCTAGTAACATCCAGGTTCCCCCAACTACAATAAACACTGAAAATGCATATGTGAATTCCTCACTACACCAACTGCAAAGTATTGCATTGGGTATCAACAAGATATCCACCCAGACCTTAGTATAGATGCAACGGGTCGTCAGCTAGGAGTTGGTAGATAGGTAGAAGGAGCTCAGTGATCGATACCTATAGTCGTAGGATGAATATGAGAAGCTCATGAAGGAAGTAGAGAGGTTGAAACAGGGAAAGGAGCAGCTCATAGTAGACGGCGTGGGAGGAACTGGCGAGGAAAGATGCTAAGGAGATTACTACATTGAAAAGGGAAACTGATCGCCTTGTTGTTTAAAATATGCAGCTAGTTGCTACCAAGGATGAGGTTGAAGAGGTTGTTGATGAATCCTGTCAACACATCCACAAAATCACAACAAAACTGGATGCAGTTGCTAAGGATAAGCGACTTGGGGAAGTTATTGCATAGCTCAAGATAGACAATAGCCTGCTAAATGCCCTGTTCTACCTGGACACAACACCAAAGTAGGTTAGGGAGCACAAAACCACCATTGAATAGATTACAATGCAATTTGATTAACTAGAACAAGATGCTAAGAAGATTGTCGAGGTAAGGACCCAGTTTTGGGGTAATATTGTTAATGATGAGCAGCTAGAACAAATTACAACACAACTGCAGGAAGTTGAGAACCATTTGGATACACCGAAGAAAGTTTTGCGGACCATGCCTCCCATTGTGTCAATCATGCGATCTGCCTAGTTAAAGGAGCTACAACAGTGGTGGTAAAAGCTCAGGAATGACAGCGAAAACGAAGCGACCAGCTCAACAAGTTCCAAGAGATTGGAGCCTAACTGTCGACAAAACATGTTGTTGCACTACAAACTATGCAGGATAGTAAGAAGGAAATCAATGCAAAGATAGTGGAGCACCTGTTGAAGCAGGGTCGACTTATGTGTCAGGATGTTGCTGAGAAAGTCATAGCACAAGTCACAAAAATTTCTCAGCAATACAATGACTTCAAGATGAAGACCAATGAGTACACCATGTCCATCTGATGTGGCTCGACGACGAGCCACAAGACTATGTTGGGGGCCTGTTGGAAAGGGGTTGGAGATAAGTGAGTTGTGCAACATCTAGGATATTGCACATACTCACGTCACACCACGCAAGGAAAAGTTAGCACGATAGGTGGAAATAGTCCACTTCTTGATATTTTCATGTCACTTTTTTTACTTATTGACCATTTCTTCGGAATATTGGTCCTTAGTGGTTAAGTTAGTTAGAATTTTGTTTGAAATGGACCTTGAATATGAAGGAGCAACCCTATAAATAGAAGAAATATGCATGTAAGAGGAAAACGTTTTAGAGAAGAGATATATGGTGAATGAATCCTAGATGTAATATTGGATCAATGTCTATTTTGATTTGCGATTTATTCTACGGGTTTAATATAATGTGATGTGGGTTGATATGAACTTCTGTTTTTGCTTTTCTTTTATTGTTTTACTTTGTTGTGATTCTGATGCTGAATTATGAATAGATCTGCATATGAATGGATAATGCGATGCTTTTTTCTTATGAATGTTGTCATATTTTAGATCTATTTTTGCCACTGGTAGATCTGCAGTAATGATGAATGAATAAGTGCAACATGATGAATGGTTCAGTAAGTAAAGTAGATCTGGAAATTAAGCTGATGAACAGTCGATGCCCCCACCCTCCTCTATACTGTAGAAACTTGGTTTCAATAACTCTCCCTTGAACATCTCGGGTGAGACCTCATCCAATCTGTGGGTGTTGCTATACAAGGTAAAACTTGTATGATCCGATGCTCAGGGAGATCACGGCGTGTTGAGCGTCAACAAAGTGGAACCCCTGTCAACTAGGTTTTGTTGGTCAGGATTGCACCAACACAACCCACATGCATCCATGCAATATTGGGGCTAACTAAACGGGAGGACATCTAATTGAATGTAACTGGAGCATAACTAAACTTGACTAGTCACAAACTACCGACAATTGAAGGATATTGGTACCAACACTCCTAGTGACTCCTAAATTATATGGATTGGTCTAGGAGATGCATAAACTAATGCATGAAGGTGCAATCAGTTGCAGTTAACCTCTATATGTGTTCCCCACACTGTAGTGACTGGTACATGTGGCCCCATTGGCCCAAGTGGACCCAATGGTACTAGTGGACCCAATAATAACTAAATGAATCCTAAGTTAGGGAAATATAATATAATAAACTAGTTTGGACAAGGGATGATTATAAATCCTAACAAAACTGTTATCTAAGAACTTCATTTTCCACAAGCTTACTTCACCACATCCATATATTTCTTATTTATAATCTTCTTGAGTCAAGCAATGTGTCTACTTGGCGAAGTTCCTTTACATTAGATAAGGCCCTACTCGGTTTTGGATTCAACAAGTTAGGATTTGTGTCACCATACCACTTTATGCAATTCATCATTGTGTAGTGTATGATACACTTATGCCATCATCCTTATGGGGTTTTGAACACATTGGCTTATTAAATTGGTTGTAGAACCTGGTCTTCCTTATTCAAAGATGTTATTTCAGTCACGTTTGGATCCCAACACTTGATGAGGGTGTGTGTGCAGGATTTTCCCACCACTATAGTCGTAAGGAGAATCTAGGCGGGGTGTAGTGGGGATTTATCCCCTACTACTTGCAAAATCACCTATCCTATATCAACCATATCTAAGGGTAGAGTTCATGGTGCAAGGTATTTCTCAACCTTGACTTACAACAAGAAATGGAAAAATATTTTTATGGTTTTTATCTAACTAATGCAACAAAATAACAAAAATAACTTTAAATTGGGCCACTGCAGTCTTTTAAGGAAATGGCCTATAATCTCCCATGATCCTGGTCTCTATTTATATCCAGCAAGTGGTTGTCATTGGGAAAGGGATCAAGGGTTACACTTAGAGAACTCGATTTGCAATGTGGCATAGATGTGGCAAAAGGTCTAGGAAGTGAGGAATTATGGAAAAATGAAAGTTCAAAAATGATGATGGACAAAAAACTATTACGGAGAGACCTTCATAATGTATTTATAGTATGATCCAGGATTTTCTTACCCATGTTTTTTTACTCATTCTCATTTTAGGGTTTTTTGGTCCTTTTTGGAGAGAGTGGGGTTATGTTGCAATAAATGGCCATCTTCCCCATATTTATGGGGGAAGGAATAATTCTGTTTTCGACCAATTTTGGTGGAATTTAGTTGTGAAGATCAAAATGGAGGAAATAATGGTGGGACTATGATGTATATTTATGGTTTGGACCATAGAGAGCTATGTCGATAATTTTTTGGTGTCAACATATTTCCTCTTGATGTGTGAGGGAAGGAGATCATCGTATCACCAACAGACATCATAGAATCAAGGGAGAATCTAGCTCTCACTACCAGTGATCTCAACTAGACAATTAGGGTTTCTTCACCAAACCCTAGGTCATCCCGAAGAACGTCATCCATAAGCTGTGTTCATCGAGTAAGTATTACTTCCTCTAAATTCCATTTGAAGATCTCGTTCTGTTAAAAGATGACAGAGAGTACCAAGATAGATGAGAAGCTTGAGGGTTCTGAAAACTGTAGAGCATGGACGTATTAGATCATGTTCATTCTAGAATAAAATGATCTAGAAGGTTTTATAAAGGAGGATGTTGTAGAACCAGAAGAAAATGAAGATAAGGACAAATAAAAGAAGGATATGATCAAGGCTAATTGGATCATAGCTGACTCCATCAAATATATTTCCATTCCTCAAGTATCATCAAGAATAACACCAAAGGAAATTTTTGATGTTGTGTCCAACTTATTTGAAGGAATAAATATTAATAGAAATATGGCCATAACTAATCAGCTCAAAAGTGTAAAGGCTCAAAATTCAGAAACCATGCAATCATACTTCACAAGAGTAGCTCAAATCAAGGAGCAGTTGGAAGCTATTGGAGATATGGTTGAAGAAGAAGAAAATGTAATGACCACCTTGAATGGTCTTCGTAGTGATTGGGAATCCTTTATTTGAGGAATATTTTCAAGAAGAAGATTGACCAAGTTCCTACAGTTATGGGAAGAATATACTCAAGAAGAAGAAAGAATAGCATCCAAAGAAGAGAAGCTAAATGAAAATGAGGATCAAGCTTTGGCAGTCCATACCAAAGGAAAGAAAGTGAAAGAGCTATGATCATCCTCCTAGAAAATCTCAAGGTGTTAAGAAGTCCAATAAATACTTCTCAAATTATGAATGCTTCACTTTTCAGAAGATGGGAACATTTCTATAAATTTTCCCATGAAGGAAGAATGAGTCAAGAAGAAGAATAAAATATTTTAGGCCCATGCCGCTGAATACAATGATCAAGAAGATGAGGAAAGAGATAAGAATATTCTTGTGAAAAATATGTCTTGATCTCTACACTAATAGGTTTAGTCTCACAAGGAAATAAAACTTGATTAGTAGATAATGGTGCCTCCAAGGAATCACTCTCATGTCTTGTACAAGAGGAGTCCCCACACAAAGTAATGCTTGGAGATGATTACCAATATCCCATCAAAGGAATGGGAGAAGCCTCCTATAAGTTGGACTCTGGAATGTCCATAAAGATGAAGGATGTGCTATATGTACCAGGATTAAAGAACAACCTTCTTTCTATCCCAACCTTATATAAGAAATGGTTCAGAGTTTATTTTGTAGATGAATAATTCCTCATGTGGAAAAAAGGAAAAACTATAGATAATGTAGTAGTGACCGGAGTTGAAGAAGGAGGACTCTACAAATTAAAGGGACATATAGCCTCATCATTGATGACTAATACCATAAGCTTATCTGAGCTATGGCATATAATACTTTCTCATATACATTACAAAGCATTGCTAATTGTGAGCAAGGTTGTGATAGGTTTACGAGATATTCAAATAGATAATGAAGGACTTTGAAAAGGATGTTCACAAGGAAAGAATACTAAGAACGCTTATCCAAACAATGAAAACAAATAAAAAGGGATATTAGATATTATTCATTTAGATATATGTGGGCCAACAAAAACTACTTCATTAAGCGGGTATGTTTACTATGCTTCCTTTATTAATGACTACTACTGCAAAACTTGGATCTATTTCTTGCAGAAGAAGGGTGAAGTGTTTGAAAGGTTCAAAGAGTTTAAGGCCCTTATAGAAAACCTCTCTGAAAATAGGATCAAGATATCAAGATCGAATAATGCAGAAGAATTCACATCAAGTGAATTCAATAAGTACTACAAATAAGTTGGGATTAAGAGGGATCTCACCATTCCCTATAATACATAACAAAATGGTATAGAAGAAAGAAATAATAGATCTATCATGGAAGCTGTAAAAGCTATGATCCATGATCAAGATCCACCTATGTACCTATGGGTAGAAGCATCTAGAAAAACAATATATGTACATAATGGAATCTCCATAGTTCCCTTAGAAACAAGACTCCAAAATAGATGTTTACCAGAGAAAATCCTGAAGTCAACCATCTAAATATATTTGGTTTTCTGGTATACATACACACTCCCAAGGATAAAATATCAAAGATAGACCCTTAAGGAAATAAGGTATTTTTTATAGGATATAATGTGAAATCAAAAATCTTATCGAATATATATTCCAGGATATTGTCAAATTGAACTAAGAAAATATGTCACCTTTGATGAAGATACATCCTTTAGAAAATCAAAGAAAGACAAGGAACATGAAGAGGACCATGAAAATACTAGAGCTGGAGAAGGTCTTAAACCGATTAGAAACAAAGAAGAAGAATAGATTCATGAGGATCAGGACATAACAAAACCTCAGAAACCTAAATAATTGACCAGTGAAATGATCTCACGTAAGACAAGTCCTGCATGGACTTGTGAAGTAATTGAAGAAGAAAAAAGACATGGTGTTAGAGAAGGAACCATCAAAGAAAGAAAGAATCCAAATCCATACCCTGATGATGTATTTGTAACTTTGGAAGATATTATGATATATCTTATCCATCTTGTTGTTCTTGTTTATCTTTCAAATAAAAATCCTAGATAATCTAATAATATCTTAGAAAAAACCAACATGGTATTAGAGCCACTATGAAAGAAGGCACTGAGCATCTGAAATATAGACACAATGGAAGCTAATGGAAATTAGGGTTTTATGCATGAAAACCGTAGAAGACTGAAATTAGTCATCTTATAAATTTCACTATAGTGCGAGATTGGAGAAGGATTAGAAGCTAACACTTTTACAAGAAGAAGAGGAATTATTTCTGTACCTTCTGTAAAATTTTCCACCTCAGATTCACTATACTTCAGGATATATCGGTCCTCCAAATCAAGTTTCTAGCCTCCTACAGAATTGATTCATAAAAAAGTGACTTAGGGAGAATTGCTATATCTCAGGATAGGAAGGTCGAAACGAAATTTCGCAAGATTTTGAAAGTAGGGAATAGAAGTTACTTTCTATGGTCTTATTTTCAGACCCATAATGTGAAATATTGACATGTGGAAATCCATACAAGATCTCTATTCTGAACAATCCCCAAAATATTCACCTTGGGAAATGCAACATAATTCCCACTTGGAGAATCCATTTATGCTCTAACCTATGGGGTTGGAAAGAATACATATAAGGATATATCAGCGTGAATCTTTTGGTTGTAAGGAGCCAAAAATTTAGAGATACATCATAATAAATATCAGACATTTATGGAGAAGGAGTAGGAAAACTAGGGCTTCCTCTTCCAAGAGATTCCCACCATTGTTTTTAGAAAAGGAGTACATTGGACAAATTGCCTTGTAGAGGCCCATATTTTTTTCCAATCATAAGTTTGAAATATCAAGTTTGGAAAATTAGGATTTCTCTAACAAACCCTAGATCATCCAGCTACGGAACCAGGTCAGACACCTCAAATCGGTAAGATCTAAATCTTTGCTATTTCCATTTGAGGTTCTCATTTCATAATAACTAATCATGCCCAACTTGATGAAAATTTTGGTGAAGGTGAAAAATTCCAAGTATGGAAGTATAGGACAGGGATGATTTAGGGGTGAATTATAGCCAATGGCGAATTTTAAGGGTTACCGAAAAAAAAGTGGGCGAATTTTTTTATTAAAATGTTATTATTTTATTTAATATATTCACCCATTATTTATTTTGTATATATCTATGCCAAGGTAAATCGCATTCATCCCGATTTAGGGAAAATCTAGAAAAAGAATATTAGCCCACGAAATTATTTATTTTTGCCCACATTCTCCTAAATTTTTCCATCTGCGAGGAGATATTTGCCCAAATTCACCCATTTTTTTCCGATTGGGAGGAGAAATAAAGATTGTTCACCGGATTTATGGATAACAGTTTGAAAAATTGGTATTTCGCGCAGGATTTATGGATAATACGATTAAAAATTTGCTATTTCACCAGGATTTATGAATATTTCTGTAAACTGGTATTACTTCCACCTCTATTGATCCTGGATTTGGATTTGTGGACAATTATTTGAGTAAAATGTGAAGATTTAATCAATTGGGGAAGTTTTGTCACTGGATTTGGTCCATAAATTTAGTCAAGTGAGGAATTCTTTTACCTATATAATGGTGCAAGAGTCAGGACTTAGGCTCAACATCAAGCTTGATTTCTATTGCAAATTGGTCTTTATAGTGGCTGTCAAGCTGAGTGGATTCATGGGAAGGAATTTCAGAAAGTTTCTTCTATCTGCACTGTGCAAGCTTTTTACAGGTTAGTTTCTTGAATCTTCTTCTATTTGCAGGATTTTTACAGGTTAGTTGCTGTGAGCACTCAACCTTGTTGCTAGACCACAACTTGATGGGATTTTCCAAATTGGAATCTGGATATTATTCTTTGGAACTCTGTTGGTTTTAACTTTTATTCTGTTTCCAAATTCATATCCATTTCTGGTGGAAGAAAGAAGGACTTTACAGTAGGTTTGGTTCTCATTTTTAGTTCAGTTCTTGCAGAAGGGCTGGACTGACTTCTTTGAATTTCGATATTTTAAATAGGAATAGTTGATAGTGGGGACGGGCTCTAGTTTTTTGGGGCTTTATGTTGTCTTTATTTTTGCTTTCGATTTGGACCCTCTATTGGATTGGTTGTAAGTTATAGTAATCAAGAGCCATGGAGCTCATTATCCATGGATCTTCTGGTTTTCCACCTCGGGAGTTGGTGAGTTCTCTTACCTGTTTCCGGTTATAGGTACACTGCTAAAAGACGAGCACCAGATTGATTATTGGGTAGGTGGATCAGTCACCACTCTTTATACTTGGAAAAACTTACCAATAGGAGTAGGGGACCTTAATCACTTTCCTTACTTTAGACAATACGCTAGATAGACAGGACTTCCTTTCTCTCTGCCCTAGAACTTAAGGTGAGCTGGATACTTTTATCAGCAACTAGACCAGTATCAGACCTTTTCACGGAAGGTACCACTATCCCATACCCTGGATTTCTGATTGGGATGCATTTAGTCATTAGCCCTAGAACCTTGAGAATCATATGAGAGCCTTATACCCAGTTCATCATCCCAGTCATTCTATTGAGCGGTAGCAAATGGCCTGGTTTCTCCTTTTAGATTATTATAGCTTTAGTTTTCTTGACACTAGTAAAATATAGTAAGATGCTCAAAACATTGTCACAAGGGTTTGGCACGTGGTGCCTCCTCTTATTTTGTGCAAATAAGCCAGGTCTTTTCATGCGAATAAGAACACGCCCAAACAGACTCTACCAAACGAAAGGATTGTATAAATATTGAATTTTGACATTCTGAAGAATTGAACCTAATGAATAAATAATTGGTATGCTCCGAAACTCTTTATACATATATCCTAATCACAAGAAATTGATGCCTCCACCATGAGAGGGAATGAGGTAAACCTCAGTTTTCTTTTTCAATTATTGCTCCTGTATGTGATGGATTTGTATTTGGTGTATTTTGGAATGGTTACTAAGGTTATAAAGGATAGTGGTTGGATTCTTTTGGATTCTCTGGTTTGATTCCCTAGACTGGCTGCCTTTGTTGTGTGCCTCACTCATTGTCCTTGACAGGTTAGATGCCATAATCAATGCTGACAGATTTCCACTAGGCATCATCTGCAAATACAGGGATGTACTTGGGAGTTTTCTGGGTGAGGTTTTCCTAGGTAAAAAAAGCAGTAAGTATGCAAAACGGTAAAGGAAGGATGAATCAAAAGATAGGAACAAGAAGAAAAGCCAACATGTAATATGCATAAAGATAATGCACTGCTTTGAATAAGGAAAGCTATAGTTAGAGTTAAGTTATAGATAAGTTCGTAATAGTTTTCTCCATGGTAGATAATGGTGGGTAGGAATTCCAATGAGACTTTTATTCACTGTTAAGGTTACAAAGTTAAAGGCATCTGTCAAGGTTTCATTCACATTGTGTTCTGCCACACCTGAATTGCATGGTGGTATAGAAAGAGCTGAGGCTAGGTGCATGTCCCAGGTGATTGTGGAAAAATAAATAGTCTTCTGAGCATGGCATCTAAACCACAGTAAAAACCGTACTATTCAATGCAGCTCCTTAGGTGTGTTTCTAAGAATTGCTTCCTTAAAAAGAGTAGTAGGAACCCTATTTAAAGAATATCTATGTACCTTTTGAAAATAGAGAAAAAATGATTTTTTGTAATGAAGAATATAAATCACATCAGTTTCTTACATTTCATATCTCTGAGATGAACCCAGTATTTCTTCTCTTCAAGGCACTCATAAGTGAACTGTTAGGATTTCTTGATATTAACATTCACCTCCAATTGTTTGGAGGAAGATAATTTAGACAATTTCATAGATCACCAGGACAGCTATGAGCAAAACTGGGACTGGCAAAATTGCAATGGTCAAAACCCATAAGCAGTCAATGCAGACCTCCCAAGCTATGGTGAGAATATGGGTGCCAATTAAAAAGAGAGTTACATAACTCTGGTGAGAATATGGGTGCCTATTAAATAGAGAGCTACGTAAATTTTGAGTATCACCAACTCAAAATCAAAATCATCTATTGCAAATCTATGAGAAGAACCCATGAGAAATTATTTTTATTCTCTAATTGCCATTAGCCTTTAAGAGATGCATTGCAATCACATTTAATCAAGCCAGGAGAGTTTGAATAATATATATAAACATATAAGAGGATCCTCTGGTATCCCTTCTGCCAATGAGTTAAATACTAATAGTTGAATAGTTCAGAGTATGGGAACAAGCCACAGAGATCACCCAAGCCACAGAGGTGCCTTAGGTCGGTCTCATCAGGACACTCAACTGATTGAATGGGAATGTGAACCACAAGGTTGATCCAAGAAAGCCTAATTCATTAGGCTAGTCTCATTAGGTCACCCAACATTAGGAAAGATCTCCTTCCTTGCGGGATATTAGTCCAATGAGAGAGTCTTTTTATTAAACAAGCTGGGGAACAAGCCACTCAACAAGTAACTGCCAAACGCTCTAATTTATTCCTTTCTTTAACACAGACAATAAAATACAAGATATAGAAAGACAAGAAGATATAGGACCTTGCCATGCACCTAGGATTCAAATCAATGCCAGTCATTTCTTCCAAACCTCTTTTCTTAATGAAAATTGGGCCAGCAAGAGATTGATGGTTTCATCATTTAATTTATATATAACACATTCTTGACCCTATCATTTCTTCAATACATCCCAAGCCATAATTTTATTAGAGTGCTAACCATAAAAACCTATATTTTAATGGAGCCTTCATCTTGCAGATATGCTTCTACCACCATACACATTTCTTTGCATCCTACTCTAAGAACATTACCTTACCTCCTAAATGTGCAGTATATCTTCTTGAAGAGAATTTTTTTGACCATCCTCGTATTTCAGCCTTGTGGCACCTTACAGTAGTCTTTGAACTTAGTGATTCCAGTTAGTAACTTCCTCTCCTTGTAGACCTAGGCTATCTACCCTTTTCCTTCTTTGATGTGAAATTGAAAAAGGATCTATTGCATCTTCCAAATGATGTCTACCTTGCATATTTAAGGTGGTGATCAGAGTTTCTAATAGTCGATGTTGTCCAACGCATCCAACCCAGGGGTCTCTCCCTATCCTTCCTCTAGCCCCCATTTCCAGATATCTATTCCAGTTATTTCCCTACTAGAAGGAAGGCTTTGACTAATTCCTTCCAAAAGATGGAGTCTCTAACACTGATTCTGGAGGATGTATTTTTTAAACATTACTTGGTTGATTCTAGAGACACCTTCATGATTTAAGAGCTCTTTGCTGCTAGAGCTTGTCCAAAATAGTGCATATTATTTAAGCCTCTTTTGGTTTGGTTGTCTTTAACCATTTAAATAGGGGATTGCCCTCTTTGGTTGTCTTATTCGTTTTTTCATAAGAATTAAATGTCTTTCCCCCTTTTCTTTATTCCTTTTTCATAAGAAATTGAAATGTATTTTCCCTTAATTTTTTCTAGCGTGCCTTCAAGGAGATATGCTGGTGAGTGTCAAGAAACAAGAATAGCTTCAAGAATAGATTTCACCAAGGTTAATATATCCCCTGTGATAACCATCTATAACACTAGTTTGACTATTTTTTCTATCTTATCATACAACCGGTTTGAGTCTATGAGTTTGTAACCGGTTTCAACATGAATTCCAAATACTTCAACCCATCCTCAAAAGGAGATACATTGAAGGGTAAATTTTGTGCCAACCCCCTTTCCTACACTTGGATGAAAGTCCACTGGACAATATTGAGGATTTATGGGTGTTCACTTCCATTCCTATAGCTTTACAGTAGAGACCCAAGATTTCTTTATATGTCTTAGCTTCTCTTACAAAACCAATGCCAAACAAAACATGAGGCAGAGCTATATATTATAAGATGATAATATGATTTTATTTTAATGTCCAACAAATGAGTTCTCCCAAATTTAATCCCTTTTACAATTCCTTACCTTTTATAATCATCAATAACCCTACTTAAACCTTCAACTATTAAAATAAAAAAGAGTGGAGACGTGGAACATCCATGTCTAAGGTCCCTGGAAGGGAGTAAAAATCCTGGAGGTGGAACCATTAACCAACACTGCAAATGAAACTGATGAGAAACAACCCATAATCCAATTCATTATTTGAAAATTTGTACCAATGTGGATAAGCATTATCCTTAAATAAAACCAACTCACTCTGTCATATGCATTGGATAAATCCAGCTTTAGAACCATGACAGATATCTTAAATTTAATCATATGAATCTCTTCCTGTGCCACCCCCACAATCATGGATGAGCATTAACTTTCATTACGACCAACTTACCCTGTCATATTCCTAGGATTTATCCAACATTAGAACAATGGTAGGCATCTTCTTAATTTTAATTGTATGAATCCCTTCTTGTGCCACCCCCATAATATTATCTATTTGTCTTTCATGTAAAAAACCAAGTTGTTCTTGAGAGATGGACTCAGGGAAAAAGCCTGTCTTTAACATGTTTGCTATAATTTTGGAAATTATTTTTTGCATATATAATTACATAAGGACATTGACCTAAAATCCTCAAAGGAATGAGAGTTATCCTTTTTTGGGATGATTCCAATAAATGGTAGAACTGGTGGCACCTGGTACCATCCTAGCAGTCGTAGACTCTACCACCACCCTCAATAGGTCCTCTTCCAATAGGTCATGAAATCTCAAATTTAACTCCATTGTTTACAAAAGACAACATACAGCCAACATGTGATATGCATAAAGATAATGCACTGTTTTGAATAAGGAAATCTATAGTTAGAGTTAAGTTATAGATAAGTTCGTAATAGTTATCTCCACGGTAGATAATGGTGGGTAGGAATGCCAATGAGACTTTTATTCACTGGTAAGGTTACAAAGTTAAATGCATCCGTCAGGGTTTCATTCACATTGTGTTCTGCCACACCTGAATTGCATGGTGGTATAGAAAGAGCTGAGGCTAGGTGCATGTCCCAGGTGACTGTGGAAAAATAAATAGTCTTCCAAGCATGGCATGTAAACCACAGTAAAAACTATACTATTCAGTGCATCTCCTCAGGTGTGTTTCTAAGAATTGCTTCCTTAAAAAGAGTAGTAGGAACCCTATTTAAAGAAGATATGTGTACGTTTTGAAAATAGAGCAAAAATGATTGGTTGTAATGAAGAATATAAATCACATCAGTTTCCTGCATTTCATATCTCTGAGATGAACCCAGTCTATCTTCTTTTCAAGGCACTCATAACTGGAAAGAGGACCTTGCCTACTTGAAAACCACCAAAAAGAATGCAAAAGAAAAAAATCATCAAAATGCAATGTATGGATAAAGCAGGCATATGCATTTAGAGACAGGCACTTCCATACACTTTAATCAGGCATGTGACATCTCAACCTGACTTAACAGCCATGACAGTTTGTGTGAACAGTATCCCCCTTGCGAGACCACACCAGCCCGCTTTCTAGGAAAACAACTACATGATGTGAGAAGACTCAAATTCTATTGGGGGTTGTGACAACACCCCACTTTCACCAACTTGGATTTCCTCGAGTGAAGTGGACTTTAGTTAAAAATATGCTAGCAGTTCTAAATGTAATGGTTAAATGATGATGTAATTGGTAACCAAATAGTTTTTCAGACATAGATCCCTTAAATTGATGAAGAATGCGGGTTTGTTTTTCAACCCAAAGTCATTCTAGAAAAAAAAAAGAGCTTGCAGAACAAGCATATTTAAAGATAAAAAAAAAGGAGCTTCTTGATGAATATGTTCCTTTGCCAGAACCCACATTTGTCCCAACTTTGAGGACAAAGAATCTTTAAGAAAAACATGTGCCCCAAGAGCCCAACATATAAGCATGTACTCATTAACTGTTGTCATAAGTCTTTCTTGTCAAGTAATAAAAGTAATGTATTAAGCTCAAATTTTATGTGAAAGCACCCAATAGACTATCAGAAGGTTTAATATGCCAAAAATAAGCCACCTAATTAAATACAATTTTATGTCCTTTAAAATGCTTAAATAGCCCTAATTGAGGCCTAAATAGCCTAATAGGTGACACCCTTTATTTAAGACTTAATAATACTATCTTATTGAAATTAGGTGCCCATATGAAGTAATATGATACTAGGAAGTAGATGGACCTCTTTTTTTCTATAAATAAGCAACTCTTACCTCTTAAAAATATCATTCGTTGCTTCTCTTAATATATTTTAATTCTCAAGGAGAATTTCCTACATTTTGGGGGGTTGTACATGCACCCAATTGTATTTTGGATTGTATAGGTGTCAACCAATAACTCTTATTTTATATATCATCTAAAAATATAATGAAGAATGCTCTCTACTTCGTTACAATTTTTTTTGTTATTATTGGGAATTTGTTGCTGTACAATTCTGTCATCTTACTAGAGAAAATTGGGCCCATGCAGACCTTAGTCAAGATCACTTGGGTAGTTGACGGGTGATGACAGAAGGCTGAGCCATTGTTGTTTTGATTCATAAGTGAACTATTAGGATTTCCTGATATTAACATTCACCTCTAATCGTTTGGAGGAAGATAATTTAGAGAGTGTCATAGATCACCAGGACAGCTATGAGCAAAATTGGGACTAGAGAAATTGCAATGGTCAAAACCCATAAGCAGTCAATGCAGACCTCCCAAGCTATGGTGAGAATATGGGTGCCAATTAAAAAGAGAGTTACATAACTCTGGTGAGAATATGGGTGCCAATTAAAAAGAGAGTTACATAACTCTGGTGAGAATATGGGTGCCTATTAAACAAAGAGTTATGTAAACTCTGAGTATCACCAACTCAAAATCAAAATCATCTATTGCAATTTTGTGAGAAGAACCCATGAGAAATTATTTTTGTTCTTTGATTGCCATTAGCCTTTAAGAGATGCATTGCAATCACATTTACTCAATCCAGGAGAGTTCGTCTGAAAATAACATCTTGTGTAATCTAATTTTGTTTTATATACATAGATAGATATGTGTAACTCAAGCAAGATAATGGATTTCTCTCTTCATGACAATGCATTTCATGACAATGTTTCTTACAAAAGACAGCATACAACCAACATGTGATATGCATAAAGATAATGCACTATTTTGAATAAGGAAATCTATAGTTAGAGTTAAGTTATAGATAAGTTCGTAATAGTTATCTCCACGGTAGATAATGGTGGGTAGGAATGCCAATGAGACTTTTATTCACTGGTAAGGTTACAAACTTAAAGGCATCCATCAAGGTTTCATTCAAATTGTGTTCTGCCACACCTGAATTGCATGGTGGTATAGAAAGAGCCGAGGCTAGGTGCATGTCCCAGGGACTGTGGAAAAATAAATAGTCTTCCGAGCATGGCATCTAAACCACAATAAAAATTGTACTATTCAGTGCAGCTCCTCAGGTGTGTTTCTAAGAATTGCTTCCTTAAAAAGAGTAGTAGGAACCCTATTTAAAGAAGATCTGTGTACCTTTTGAAAACAGAGAAAAAATGATTGGTTTTAATGAAGAATATAAATCACATCAGTTTCCTAAATTTCATATCTCTGAGATGAACCCAGTCTATCTTCTCTTCAAGGCACTTATAAGTGAACTATTAGGATTTCTTGATATTAACATTCACCTCCAGTCGTTTGGAGGAAGATAATTTAGACAGTGTCATAGATCACAAGAACAGCTATGAGCAAAATTGTGACTGGCGAAATTGCAATGGTCAAAACCCATAAGTAGTCAATGCAGACCTCCCAAGCTATGGTGAGAATATGGGTTCCAATTAAAAAGAGAGTTACATAACTCTGGTGAGAATATGGGTGCCTATTAAATAGAGAGTTATGTAAACTCTGAGTATCACCAACTCAAAATCAAAATCATCTATTGCAAATCTGTGAGAAGAACCCATGAGAAATTATTTTTGTTCTCTGATTTCCATTAGCCTTTAAGAGATGAATCACAATCACATTTACTCAAGCCAGGAGAGTTTGACTACTATATATAAGCATATAAGAGGATCCTCTGGTATCCTTTCTGCCAATGAGTTAAATACTAATAGTCCAATAGTTCAGAGTATGGGAACAAGCCACAGAGATCACCAAAGCCACAAAGGTGCCTTAGGTCAGTCTCATTAGGCCACTCAACTGATTGAATGGGAATGTGAACCACAAGGTTCATCCAAGCAAGCCTAATTCATTAGGCTAGTCTCATTAGGCCAGCCAACATTAGGAAAGCTCTCCTTCCTTGCGGGATATTAGTCCAAGGAGAGAGTCTTTTTATTAAACAAGCTGGGGAACTAGCCACTCAACAAGTAACTATCAAACGCTCTAATTTATTCCTTTCTTTAACATAGAAAGGAGACCTGTAGCAATTTCATTGAAAAGAGACCTGTAGCAATTTACACTGCATTTTTTATTGTTTTCTGTAGTTTCACTATGTTGACGCGCATATGTGACTATGCACGTAACGGGGATGACAACCCAGACCGGGATCCTTATAGCAGGTTCCAAGCTGTTTGGGATGGTTGCTTTCGACAGGTTTAAAGGCTCTGTTAGCCTGAAAGTCTAAAACTAAAACAAAGCTATTGTTAAATCTATCAAATACCTACGAATATACACAACAAACTTGTTAACAAATGTACAAAATTAAACTAATTAATCTAATTACTAATGAATTATTAATATAATTAAATTAGTCTATGAACTAAATCTATGCAATTAATCTTAACTTATAATATAATAATCACAAAATTAGTCAAATATTAACATGTTAAAATAATTACAAAATTGTATTATTAATAAATATACATTAATTACAAAAATCAAAGACTAATCTCACAACAGTATAAATATTAAATTCTGATTTAATGAATTGTTAATAACATAATGAAAAGAACAGAAATTGTGTTATTTTGCTGTAAGTTTAACCCTGAATGTGATTCACTGGCTGTTTTCCATAAAATAGCTTAAAGAAACAGTATATTAATCTATCCTCGATCTTATCCTCATCAAAAGTGAAAAGAATATTAAACCTGGAATCAAATTATGCTGATAGGAATACTGCATGAATATACTTGATAATATTTAAAGAAATTTAAACATTAACAAAACATACAGTAATCATTACATATTATATAAACAATGATATTGATCATTAATTAAACAACATGACATATCAGCAAGATCAAAAACATTAAAAATCGATAATCGTACAAGACATGTATATTTGCAAAATTCTTTAGAGAATTATAACAAACATAGATAAAGTAGAAAAGAAATGACAAGACTGATAGATATCAAAACTATATGCCAAGTATACAAAATAAAAACATATATTAAAAATATCACCAGTTTAACATATCGTAGCTGAAGACAGATATCTGTCTAAAATTGTAGATAAATCAAACCACAGTATTGTTGTCTCCTCTCCATCAACTATCGACCTCATGCAGCAGTATTTTCTGAGCTTACAAGAGAGAAATATCTTCAGCGTTGGAAACCCCCACTTTTCACCTCCATTCCAGCAAATTCCAGTCTGCTTAAATAACCAAAAACGGAATCCAAATTAGGTTTTACACAGACGAAATTTTGCCAGTCGCAACTGCAAAAATCACGTCTAGAAAACCCCCGAAATCTCCTACAATCCATCACTTTTTGGCAAAATCCTTGTGAGTACAACTAAATGGGTCCGTTCTGAGAAAAACCCATGTCGCGGATTTTTCATATCTATCTCCATTTGCTCAAAACGTGGCCTGGAAAAATGCCTGTTAATTGAGGACGCGTTTTTAATAACTGACAGAGAATAAAATTCGTCTCCTTGCAATTTCCAGAATCATAACAATCTCCTTAGCATCTGCACATGAAAAAAAAAAACCTAATAAAATAAAGAAATGTAAACAAAATTCAATCATGGGAAAATAAATAGCTTAACCAATGATCTTTCCAGCTCTTTTGGCGTTTTTAAAATCTGCGATTTGTTTCAATATGTGCAATTAAAACATTTCAGCATCTACAGGATATTTGTTTTATTATTATTAGCAATATAATAATCCATAGATTCGGCTGACATCTCTCAAATCTCTACAATATCGGAGAACAGATAGCTGGTTTAATATGAGAATCCCGTTGTGAATAAAACAAAATTCACAAACCTTTCCATTGAATTAATAGCTCCTTCAATCTTCATTGATGTGCCGTTATTGAAATAACCGGTGGATAAATTAGACAATAATATTCAATAAAAATGAAAAGTATGCTCATTTCTAAGCCTTTATAAAATTCACATTAATTCCTGGTGTTTTTGCAAATATGATAAAATTAAAATAAAGTGTTAATTATACCTAATTTTTCTAGGTAAACATTTAAAAGATCAAAGAACTTTATTTATTATATTTATACAAAATAATTAAAAGATTTATTTATTTTGTATAAATAATAAAAAATAAATAAAGTCTATTAAAAATATACTTATTTGATCTTTATTTATTCAACACTTTTAATAATGTAGCAAAAATAATAAGATGGGCTTAGTAAAATATTTTTCAAACTCTTAATTGAATGCATGGTTTTATCTTTCAATATCCATCGTTAAATGAATCAGAATTACCTAGTTGAATAATTGAATCAAAATTACCCATTTATAAGATGTCATCAATACCATAATCAGCCTCCCAATTTCAAAACCTTATCAACATTTATGATAACAAAATCACATAATAAAATTAAATGATAAATATTCGGATAAGAAATCACTACTAGGTTATGACAAATTATTAACACTTATCTACTCAAAATAATAATTTCAAAATAGTAATTTTGTCAACTAATCTATAGCCTGCAAAGGTTTTCTTTAAAAACATTGAATTTCATGTTTCAGTAGCTTCTGGAATGTCACCATTTCAGTAACTTTTAATTCTTTAAGTTTGCTATATGAAATTCAAACATTTCATCAAAACAAAATACAATTTTATTTGAAGAAATAATGTTTTTTAAAGGCTGTTGGGTAGGGGCACAACACACTATTATGTAACTTAATTTTCCTATAACTTTATCTTTCGTGTGACTATTTTTTTCTTCTAACCTGTAGTTTGTATTATTCTTGTAACTGCCAAAATTTGGAATATGTACAAATAGTAGTGTTGGATAGACGCAATATCAATAATATTCTTTAAGGCATTCAACTTGTAATTGAGAATTAATGGAATATGGTAGAATATCTAGTGCAATAACAACATATGGATTTTCGTAAATAGTTAAATTATTTCATGTAGGTAGTGTGTTAAATAGGGTTTCCTAATGAAAGATTGGTTATCTACACATACAACGTATACATATCACAAGCCCACATCCCATATTAATTATTAGAGGTAGCAGAGTATATCCTAAAATATAAATTTATTGACAACCAATATTCTATAACTGAACAAATAGGATCACTAATGTTCTCTCTAAATTTAGACACAATTGGGTGTTGAACAATATCCCAATGAATAGTTTATTTTATTGTAGATGGCTTGTTGAGGACACTAGTTTCCATGTTGGAATTATCAAATGTTGATGGAATTTGAATTGATATAACTTCAAGACTTGAATCTTGACTATCATCATTGATGCTCCCGCCTATCAAGTGCAAGGTGAGAACAATGTGGGAGGGATCCAAGTTAATGACTTGAATTCTTCTATTTTTGAATAGTTGTTTAATGACTGAATTAGTTACCATGTATATGGTGGTTTTGGTTGACCACTAACCAATTTCACTAGTGTGGTGGTTTTAATTGACCTCTAACTACTTTCATAATATACTAGACCCATTTTAATGTGAATGAGATTATAATTGTGTCTCATGTGTGTAATTTCCCCCCTTAAGGTACAAGGGAGTGCCAATTCATAATGGGTTATAGGCATCCCCTAAATTATCATCTAGATTAATTGATTAAAATTTATTTCTTTTTGTATTTTTATTATTCAAATGTGTCTTTTCATATCTAAACTAGACAATAAGATTTACGCAAATTCTCAATTTGTTGATTCCGTTGCCAAGAATTTATCCACCCATAATGCTATGTTCCTTTTTAACCTTCTTTTTATTTAGAAATAATTTTGAAAGATGAATTGTCTTCCCACATGAAGACAAGGATGAAAAAAAATGTCTCAAAATGCCCAACTCTATGACAATGTTGCCATTTTTTAAGAATTTTCTCAATTTGATCATCATCCCCTTTATCAAGTTGTTGAATATTTGAGTTCTTCTACTCCAAATGTTTGGCAAGAATTCATGCATTATGGAATCAATTTGGTCTATAATAGTTGAGAATAAGGAAAGTAACTTCCTTATCATTTCCAAGTCTTATTTCTTGTTTGTTGTCATTAATTTTTTCCCAAGGTTTGATGATATGCTTAACAAGATCATGTTTTCCTTGATGTTCCTTTATGCAATCATGATAGTTTATTTTGTGACATTAAAAGAAAATTCAATTTCACATTTATCAATATTAAATATACTATGAATCACTTCTTTTTGCAGTTAGTCATATTCAAAACTTGTCTTAATCAATTCCATCATGTAACCTTGTAAAGAATCATCAACCATTTCATTTGTCGTATTTGTATCACCTAGTTCTACTAGGACATTTATGTCACGGGTACATTCAAATTTTTGCATTATGTTATTGGTGTCACAAGTAGCATCCAATGTTTCAAAGAGGTTGTTAGTGTCACAAGATACATCAACGATGTTCTCAATTCACTCCTCATTTTCAATTAATTTTGTTCACTTTGCTTCAATCTGGTAGATCCTTCCATTCAATTTCTTCTAAATATTATGAACCAAATTATCCAAATCTTGTAATTTGTCAAATAGTTCTTTGATTTCTTGATTTGATTTTTGAAAACTCTTTCTTCCTTTACCCATGTATTAAGTTTGCTATGCTTTCTTGTACTCGCTCCCTTAATTTCATTTCATGATCGCTTACTTTTATGTTAAATTTAGAGTGTTGAGTACTATCAACCATGCACCCTACATTGAAAATAATATCCTTATTCAAATTTCATGTAGGTCTACCCTTTTTTGACATTTTTCACAAAGGTTTGCAACTCCACCCTTTTTACAATGATTTATCTTTCTTTTTCAATTTGATGATTCAATCACTTCTTGAGTCAAAGAGGTTTTCTTCTTTATGCATTTACAATTTTTCACTTAATGTTTGTTTATGTGTGGGTGTTCCCATAAAGTTGTGTAACACATTTTGGCAAGATGCAGGCATGGGTTTCCTGAAACGCAAGCTCGATCGAGGGTTCTTTAATCCCTTTATCACGCTTTTTTTGAATAGCTCGATCGATGATTTAAATAACCCTCAATCAAGCGATGATTTACACTAACTTGTCCCAAAATTGCTACAGGTATCTTTTCAATGTTTTCATGCCTAGAAAGCACCTAGAATTAGGGATTTAAGACTGCTTGTTGTTGTTATTCATACCCAAATCTTACAGGCTCGATCTCTACATTGTATGAAAGGCTCATAAAATTAAATAAGAAACAAAGAGATTTTCTATATGAAGTCTTTGAGTTGAATAATAGTGAAAATAGAATCTATTAGCTTGTTTTAATCTGATGGAAGACTAAGTCATCTGTCTAAATCTTTATCTTACATGGAATTGAATTTGAGTTTAGCAATCGAAATCCAGATAATCAATGGGAATCTATAAACATGAGAATTGTGTGCGCAGATGTTGAAGGGATTATATGCATAGAATCTATGTCACGTGTAGTGATTGATATTATGCTCAACATTGTTACTCTAATTTCTATACATTGTTAGCTTTGTATAACAAAGAAAATATGAAGGATAAGTGTTCTATCTAATGTGTTTTGTTGAAGATAGAGCATCTCAGTTTCCTTTTCAAAAATATAGGTTATGCTAAATACATAGATTCATTTAGTGGATCTTTCAAAAGCTAGGCATTTTGGCTAAATATTCAAAGGATCATTTGCAAGTTGTACAACTTGGGCTTATAATTCATTGATATATTATTCATTTCTTTGTTGATGTGGTGTCAATGCTTGTTATTTCAAGTTGGTCAATAAGAAATTATAGAAATTGTGTGAAAAATGGGACATTATATACCTATTCAGTACACACCATTGGAGACATTTGTCATCATATAAGGCAATGATCCTTTATGTTACATAGAACAAAGTCTACATATGTGTATGTCATGAATGTTATGATTTTATGGCATGATGTATGTCATGCTTGTTTGAATTCTATGGATTGTTTGCCAAAAGAATAATGTGGAGCATAATCTCTGATTCTATTAGTTTATTGGTTTGTCAAGATTCAGCTCCCCACATGTCCGTTGGACCATTAAGGGACGAGATAACAAGTGGAGTCCCCACTTGTTCTGAATCTAGTCAGTACAGTTGTGTTTCATTGACACCTTCCAATTGTATTAGTGTTATACCTCCTTCGGGGAAAGAGTCAATGAAAGAGTCAATTAAAAGTCATTGAAAGAGTCAATGAAAGATTCAATGAAAAGTCATTGAAAGAGTCAATGTCAACACTCATTGTAATTCGGGTCAATATAAATTGATAATGTGCCATTGTATTAATTTTATATCATTTTTCTCATGCAGGCTTCACTTCTGGTTTCTATATTGATTTGGAATTTCAATTTTGGAATATTAAGTAAGATTTCAAACATGGATTGTGGAAAGAAAAATAAAACATCAAAACAAAAGGATGTAATATCATATTTTCAAAAGCCTCAGTCCAATAATCCACATCCTATTCATGCTTCAAGCTCTCTTGAGCAAGGTATCGGTGAGAGAGATGTCAACACTTTTGAGAATTCATCTGCAACCCAGAAAATGGATGGTAGAATACATTCCTCTAATAATCAAAGTGAGACAAATGCATTTCCATCCGAAATTGGTAGTTCAAATGTTGAATATTTTTCATTGCAAGGTGACACAGTGCATTCACGGAAAAGGAAAAAGGGCCAATGGGACACAGAGAGAAAATTCAAAGCTGACTGGGTCTCAAGATACCCATGTATTGAACCAATACCTCCAACAAATGAGAATGAGACCTCACGAGAAGTTAAATGCATTTCATGTAGTTGGAAACTTGGCAAGGTAGTGAAATTACAGATGAAGTTAGACACAATCGAGAAGCATGTTGGGAAGGTGTATGATAAGAAAACTACAAATGATGAGAATAAATCTACTTCCAGATGGAAATTTGTTAGTGAATGTTGACATCTCCAATTTGAAGTGGAATATAATGAATTCTTACTAAATAAGAAAAAACTTGAGGAAAGTGGAGGAACCATCAAATCTCAATTTGGAAAGATGATGGAAACACATTTCTTATCAAAGACAATACAATTAAGCATTGTATTTCACCTCCTATCCAATGGTCGTCCTATGACAAATTATCCAAAAATGATGAAATATCTATCTTTTATTCAAGTGCCAAATTTTCCATCTTCTCATTGGTCTTTATCGAGTGTTTGGGAATGGGGAAAATATCTAGCTCAAGTAGAAAAGGACGATATGAAATAGAAGATTGCAAATGCTACATTTTTGTCACTATCTTTGGATGAAGTTACGGCTATTGATAATACTTCATGGATTTGCATGAGCATTTATATGGTTAATGACCATATCAGGCATTCCTATCTACTTGGAATTCATAAAATGACCAAAAGTTCTATAGCAGAAAATATTTATGAACTTGTTATTGATAGTTTGAAGGAAATTGGTGGTATGGATCATTCCATGATTGCAAAAAAGTTAGTATGTGTTGGAGCAGATGGAGCATCAGTAATGCAAGGACAAAGGAATGGCCTTTGTGCTAGAATGCAACTCTCGGCTTCACCGTATATGCTCAGTATTCATTGTATGGCTCACAGGATGAATCTTGCATTTAAAATAGTGAGCAACTTTACATTGGTTTCAAAGGTAGAATATCTTGTACGTGAGGTTCATGCATACTTTTGTCGGAGTCCCAAACGATTTTTAGAGTTTAACTTTTTTTTTGATGGTGTTACAAATGGAAAAAAACTATTAAAAGATGTTGATACAAGATGGATATCATTGAAGGGACCAGCTGAAAGAATATTCAATGAATATGCATCCTTGGTAGGGGTGATGTATGAACATCGCTCAAGTGTAGAAAAAGATCAAACTCTTCTATTTCTACTAACTGATATAGAGACATTATTAACATTGGATGGAATTCTTCCTATGCTTCATGAAATGAATAACCTCGTGAAGATGGCTCAAGGTCGCACGATGTATATTGCTGAATACACAATAGAAAGAAAATTAACATGTCTTGCATTGGATAATTTGTATATTATGGAAGATTCTTTTACAGATTTAGCATTTACAAATTGGAGGAAGATTATCAATATAGAACATGATGAATTTTTTTGGAAGTTTGATGAAAAAGGGATGCTATGTATGGAAGTTCGTGGGCATATGGTTCCCTTTTATTATAATGAAAAGATAGGAAGATCCACCAAACAATGCTCCGTCTCAAGAGAATGATTTCACGATGTTGTAATTTCAGTGAGAGACAACTTGAAAGAAATTGCAAAATCACTATCATCAGAGGTAAGAGAACGGTTTCCTCGAGATGAATTGTTGGAGGCCATGTCTATCATATACCCTCAATATTGGGACCATAGTCAAAATGAAAAAAATTTAGAAGCTGACTTTATAAAGAAAATCAAGATTTTTTAGAGCCATTTTTGTCGAGAGGCCGAGATACAAGGAGAACATATTCAAGGTATTTTAGATAAAGAAAAAATGGCAGATCAATCTCAATGCTTTGGTAGAACAACGTGGGACCAATTTTCTCCATCATATAGTAAAGAATATGGTGCAATTAGAAGATTATTGACTAAGCTCAGTGGTAGCGAAGTGCTACGGGAAAAAATGTCAAAATATTTCAAATTAGCAGATTTATGTCAAACCATGATTTTGGGATCAGTGGAGGATGAGAGAATGTTTAGTGCACTGACATTCTTGAAGTCAAAGTTGAGGAACAAGCTTGATAAAAATGTGGATACATGCTTAAGATTATATGTAACAAAGTATGAGGTTGACAATTTTCCATATGAAAGAGCATTATCTCTTTGGCGATCCGATCGTGAAAGAAGGGGAGAAAACAATATAACAAATATATATAATGAACTTGATGTGGAAAATGAGGACCAAGGACAAAAGGTGACTTGGAAATTGGATTTCACCTAAGATTGTATATGATCTAATACACATTAAGGACTCTTGAGTCTTATTTTTGTCCTGATGTTCCATGCACCCTTGTTGGTGATCACTATATGTGAATTTGAGGTCGTGTTTTAGGTAAAAATAGATTCTACATTGTACTTTTTTGTTGTAACATTGATGATTTGAGATACATTACCTTCATGCAGCTTATTTTAATATTGATTTTTTGATATTAACCTCTTACATTGTCTCTCTCTTGTATGTGATAGCAAGTGACTGTGGAATTTGAGAAAGATAGTCCTAGGAGCTATCTCTTCACATAGATAGTGTCCTAACATTAAAGGATAAATAACTAATTTGACAACACTTTCGCTAAGCAAGAATGAGCTCATTCAAGTACATGAAACCATGTTGGTGTTTAACAGGATTATCTTCACAAATTTTTATGGTTTGTTTATTCCTTTTGTTTGAAGCATTTTGTCACTTTTTGAAGTTTGTGTGTATTTTGGTTAAATATTGTGTTAGTCCCTTGAATGCTTATAGTTCTCATTTGATGCTTGATTTAGCCATTTGTTGTAGCTTGAATCAAGATTGGTTTTAATCGGTTTCCATTGATTCAAGGTTTGAGAAAAGATATTTTTATTGCATTTTAGTTTCATGAATTAATTGTATTCACTTTTTCAAATCTCAATTCTTTTATGTTGATTGCATATTTTCTTTGTAAATACTTATCATTATTCAAAAAAATAAATGAGCTCTACAAAGCTAAGCGAAGAGAAAAATGGTCTATGCACTAGGTTCCGATGAATTGATTGTAGGATACCTATTGGCATGAGACCAACATTCATCTAATGCAATAATCAATTGGCATAATTACAATGCATAATTGTATTAGCCTCCAGTGACAAATATTCTTCCAGAAGACTGTCATTATCAACCAAAGATCTTGTGAGGTTGTTTGTACTTCATTGATGGTACTGATTCTCTATTGTTTAATTCTTGTATATTGTTGAGGCTGTTGCTTTGCTTTTTTTTGAGCTGGGTCATAGTCTTGATCGGGCTCCTAAACCTTACTAAACCTTACTAAACCTTCCTAAGCTGATATGTGATTGTATTGACGATTCTATCTTGGGTCGCTACATTTGTGACCTTGCTTGACCTTGTGGGCTGTTGTAGATAGGGTCGTGACTTTTTGGGATTCTATATATGTCTTGTGAACCTTGTGGGCTTCTAGATCTGAACCATGAACACTTGTTAAATTGTTAAACTCACCTGTGACTATTTAAAGGATGTTTGGATTAAGTTGTGATCATTGTGAGACCTCTAAGTTTGAACTATAAATTTCCTAAGGTTTGTTCATCCTATTAGAAAGGGATGCAATTTTTTTAGGCCTGTTTGGTGTAGGCTATCACTACTTATTGTTTTGACATGTTGATATAGGTCTGTAATAATGAATTATTAGCTTCATAATAGTAATAGATCAGATCTGAAGCAGTCCCAAACTGATGTGTGTTCAAGTGGTGGTAGGGGGGTTGATTTTTAATGGGATTGAGACTCCCTGACCATTTGTTGGATGGACAGGCTGAATTTGTCTCTCATCTTTTGTTCTCAGAGTCCCTATCCTCTCTGTTCCTCATTTTTGTTCTATCTATTCAATTATTATGGAGTCCTGAAGAATGCCAAACAGAATCCGAACCCCAATTTATCGGTAGTCTAGTATCTTGTGATTTTTCTTAGATTGTGTATTTCAACAACTGTCAAGGTCATACCTGCTTCAATTTATAAGGTATTCATCTATTATGATGGATCTAGATAGAAACGGGAGATAACCTACTTGTTATGTTGATTTGGGAATTTTATAATTATATCTAAAAGATGAAAGCTAACAATACAAAGTGGGATCCCAAAAGTAGCTCCCATAAAAAGCTAAAAGAAGAACTCAAACCTAACCCCAACTCCATATATGAATTTGAGGTTATGTTTTAGGTAAAAATAGATTCTACATTATAATTTTTTGTTGTAACATTGATGATTTGAGCTACATTACCTTCATGCAGGTTATTTTAAGATTGATGGTTTCATATCTATCTCTTGCATTGTCTCTTTCTTTTATCTGATAAGAAACGACGCTGGAATTTGAGAAAGCTAGGCCAAGGAGCTATCTCTTCACATAGATAGTTTCCTAACATTACATGATAAATAACTAATTTGACAACACTTTCACTAAGAAAGAATGGTCACATTCAAGTACATGAAACCATGTTGGTGTTTAGCACAAATATCTTGACAAATTTTTATGGTTTGGTTATTGCTTTTGTTTGAAGCATTTTGTAAATTTTTGAAGTTTGTGTGTATTTTGGTTAAATATTGTGTTAATTCCTTTGAATGATTCTAGTTCTCATTCGATGCTTGATTTAACCCTTTGTTGTAGGTCGAATCAAGGTTGGTTTTAGGATTTGAGAAAAGATTCTTTTATTAACTTTTAGTTGCATGAATTAATTTTCTTCAAATTTTCAATTATTTTACGTTGACTGTATATTTTCTTTGTAAATAATTATCGTTATTCAAAAAAATAAATGAGCTATACATATCTAAGTGAAGAGAAAAATGGTCTATGCACTAGGTTCCTATGCATTGATCATAGGATACCTATTGGTACAAGACCAACATTCATCTAATGCAATAATCAATTGGCATAATTACAATGCATAATTGTATTAGCCTCCATGACCATCATTGGTTAGTGGAGGCCAAGATCAAGCATAATGTATGATTCTATGAGTTTATCAGTTTGTCAAGATTTAGGTCCCCACATGTCCGTTGGACCATTAAGGGACGAGATAACAAGTGGAGTCCCCACTTGCCCTGAATCTAGTCAGTGCAGTTGTGTTTCACTGACACCTTCCTGTTGTGACTTGTGAGTCTACATGTTCTGTTGTTGATGATGTGATTCATGTTATTTGACTAATGCTGTTATTATTTTATTTTGAAAATATTATATAAATCAATGAAAGATTCACCAGTTTTTACAATTTTTTATAATGAAGTTAAATATTCACCAAGTTTTTACAACATTATATAATAAAATGAAAGATTCGCCAAGATTTTACAATATTATATAATAAAATGAAAGATTAGCCAAAATTTTACAACATTATATAATAAAATAAAAGATTCTCCAAAATTTTTATATATACATATTATATTATTGATCAAATCGCCTTCAACTTTTCCTATATATCGGAGAGATTCACCCAATTTTTATACATATAATTCTAGGGGGGATTCTTAAAATCATCCCTGGTATAGGACCTCCCCAATCCTTGAAGAAAATGACTTGGATTAGTATTTCAGTAAGGATTTTATAAGATCTTGAGGGAGATGAGGCTAAAGTTAGAGAAAAGAGAATCATTGCATATTCTATTCAGGATCATTTCATCCCTCATGTGTCATCCTTAAAGACACCAAAAGGAAGTGTTCTATTCTATGACAAAGCAATCGAAGAAGAAGAAGATATTGTTATAAACACCTTGAATGGCCTCCCAATATTATTGGATTCATTCATCCGAGGAATGTGTGCAAGAAGGAATTTGATTACCATCAACAAACTCTGGGAAGAGTGCACACAAGAAGAAGCTCAACTCATAATAAGAGAAGAGAAGATGGGAGAAAAACAGGGATGGTTCAACTTGGGAGAAGGTGGGAGAAATTGAAGATCAATCTCTCATGATTCAAATAATATTGCTCAAGCGATCAGGAATATGAATTACTCAACTCATGAAGAACCTCTGCTATAGCTATGTTGCGGCCCGAAAATTTGCAGGCAACAACAGTAAGGGATTCTCCCCAGTCAACATTCCCAACTAGCCCGCTGACTGTTTGGTATAGGGAATCCGTCCATTTTGCGGTCCGGCTACAATAGGTAAAGTAACAAAACAAAGGGCTTCACTGGTTGCAGCTCGGTCCACCGAGTTTTTTGTATTTTGACTTAAAATATGAAATGCAAGTGCCTAATTAACAATGGAGGGTGATCAAGATGCAAGGAGCAGTCACAATGTGATGCGCAAGTTCTTACCTCTCATCTTAGGCTCGCAAGCAGTTAAATCACGTACAACAAGAAAATAAACTAACTACCTAATCTATCCCTAGGGAGCAAGATTATCATTTATTGGTGAGTAATACATCTTGTACATGCATTATGAAAAGTTAAAAATAGATGACACTTCCTTCAAACCACATGAACAATTAAAGATGTTTCAACAACCAGATAGCCAATTGTTTATGAACAACATTTATTACTCACAGTGGAAAACATCATAAAATATACTGCAGAACATTCCAACAAGAACATAGGTTCAGGCAATTAGAACAATCTCACAGTTAATGAGACATAGCTGAAAGCGAAATAGTTCCCCTTCCACATTGCTCATTTAATTACATTTGATGCATTCCATAATGCACTTTCTCCAACAGGCAAAATTGCAGTTTTCTGATTGTAAAACAAAATAGTTCCTCTTACAATAGAATCGTTTACAAGTTTTCCAGGGAAAAAGTCCTTTCTAAGTTCTATTTTCCAGTATTTAAGCTACAACAGCAGACCGTTTGGGCTCCCCCCCCAAATGAATGACCTTTCAGTTCCCCAACGCTTCATATCCTTCTTTTCTATCTTTTCTGCGCACACCCACCCTCGGGTGAGTAACCGATGGACCTCTTAGGTCTGAGTCCCTGTCATTATTCTTCCTATATTCTCCTTCATTTGTCTTATTGGTTTTGGCTATACCACCATCAACAGTCCATCTCCCCTTTTTGCCATAGCAGTTTAATCATTCTCTAGGATTTCACCTGCAATCAAACGACGAGTATCATTCGTTGGAAACCATAACATCAAATTGTACAAACTGAAACGGCTAATCCAGAGGAAATGACTAGGTGCACCACCGCTGAAGTCGGAATGATACTGACGCCGAAAGCAAAGGAACTTCCCTGCCGCAACGACGGAAGAGTAAAGGATTCAGACATGCGACGGGAGGGCGGGAAAAAATTTAAATCGGAAGTCGGAAGGTACTAACATCGGAGGCTAAACGACTTTACCAGCCATAATGGCAGAAGAGACAGAGGTTTAAGACATTCAAAATGCGAGTGGGAAAAGCCCTAATCGGAAGTCGGACGACTTTACACTTTGGAGGCTAAAGGACTTTCCTAGCCGCAATGGTGGAAAAGAGAAGGCTAAAGACATGCGACGTGTGGGTGGGAGGAACTTTAAATCGGAAGTCAGAAAGCTTTGGACAATGGAAACCAAATCACTGCCCCAGCCGCAATGGTGGAAGAAAACGGCTTTGGGTACGTGGCTAAAACAAGCCAACAAGCATCGGCAGTCGGAGCAATTCATGCCTCAGACTGTTAATTGATTTGGGATCCGCAACGGCGGACGGGAAACAAGTTTTTCAACTACTGATTTAACATAAGATGACACCCACTTGACCGAAAACAATAAGTGTTTAAACAGATTTAAGGATCAGCAAAGGCTAAAGTCGTTCTTCCTTCAAAACGGAGGCCTTAAAGAACAAAAGATTTGACTTCTCCTCGGCTAGCAAACCAAATTCACATCCGTGACCCAACACAAAAATAAAACATGGAAAAATTAAACAGGCTGAAAATCAATATTCGAAGTCACTCGAAAAGAAAGCATGCCCAAAAGGCTCAAGAGTTCAACGATCAAAATAATGTTAAATCATGAGGAGGGGCCCAAAATTTAAGAAATTTGGGGAAGAACAGTTGCAACTGCAACAATTGGCGATTACCTGGTGAACCTAGATCTCTGGGTGATTATTCTTTGAGTGACAGACTGTTTCACAACCAATGTATCTATTGAATTCTTCCAGCCATATGGATTTCTCAAATGACAGAAGTGTGTACCCTTAATCATTGATTATAGTCCAATTTGGGAGAGTGGAAACCAAGATTTTCAAGTCCAGATAACTCTGTTGAGGCCGACTGATGAGTTTCATTATTAATTTTGTCTTTAGGTAGCTGACAGCTCAGACACCACCAGATTGTAGCATATGGTAAACAAGAATATTCATTTGTTCGGTATTCCCATGCCATTTTGGCACTTTTTTGTGCTCTTGGACTTTTGTCCTTTTTCATATGAGTCCTCCTACATGCCTTTCTTTCTGAATTTTAATTCAGGCTCCTCTATCCCATAGTGTCCTTTTGTGTGAGTGGAGCATTTGCTTTAATGTATGATTCTTTCAGAGGAGTTTTGACTCTTATTTGCCTTTTGGTATTCGTTTCTTGGCATGGGATCATTTATATTTAACATTCTGTTCACCCTGCTCCTTTCCATGGGTCCTCTGCTGTCACCCCTTGGAACATTTTAAGTGTGAAGTGGATGGAGCCTCAACATAGTATTCTAGACTCTTTGAATCCAGTTTATTTCACAGGGGTTAAGCAGGACTTCAATGCACACAGAGCTATTCAACAAAACTGCTAATACTGGAAGAAATTCAAACAATAACACATAGTCTGATACTCAAACATGTTTACCATTCCCAAAAACTTTGGTGTGCCCATACAACCGCAGGTTCATTCCCTTTATTCAAATCGAAAACTTAAACTAAAACAAACTGAAAAACATGACTCAAAAGACAGTCAAACAAATTATATACAAGACAGAGGAGCTCAAAGAAACTCAAGAAAAATAAGGCTTGAGAACCAAACCATTTACTGGCAAGTTCTCTTCCCAACCCCATAAATCTTGCAACTTATATGTAGAAGGACCAAGCTTTGCTGCGACCTTAAATGGGCCTACCCACCACTGCTGGAATTTAGTATGCTTCCCTTTCTCATCATGGGGATGATCCCATTTGAGGACAAGGTCTCCCACCTCAAAGTCTTTTGTTCCCACTTTATGTTTGTCAAACCACCTCTTTATTACCTCCTGCTGTTGCTTAAAACATTCTCTGGCCTTGGATCTAGCCTCCTCGGCTTTCAGAAGATTGCATATCCTTATCTGTAAAACTTCATTCTCCAACCCACTAGACTCTTGAGCTAAAATAGAAGACGGTAGCATGATATTGGGGGGGAGAATGGCTTCTTTACCATACACAAGGGTATAGGGTGACACTCCTATTGCAGCCTTGGGGGTGACTCTGTCATCCGAAAGGGCATTGGGTAGGGATGAGTGCCAACTCCTCTAGTTCTCTATTACAGTCTTCTTTAGAATTCTAATCAGATTTTTGTTAGAGGATTCAGCTAGGCCATTTCCTTGTGGATAGTAGTTAGTAGAATAATGCAATTTTATCCCTTTATCATTAGCAAAAGCTGTTAATTTAATTGACGAAAAGTACTTAGCATTATCAAAAACTAACGAAATTGGGACTCCAAACCTGGTCATGATATGATCTTGCAGGAAGCTGATGACCTCGCCTTCATTTATCTTGCGCAGCGGGATAGCTTCGACCCAGCGAGTGAAATAATCAGTCACGGTCAGAATGTACTTGTGTTGAAGGGAGGAATTTGGCTTTATTTCTCCAATGATATCCAACCCCCATTGCTCGAATGGCTCTGTGATTGTTACAGGCTTTAGGGGTGCTGCTGCTCTAGGTTGTCTCCCACTACACTTTTGGCAAATATCACACTTCCTGACATGTGCGTGTGTGTATTTAAAGAGTGTGGGCTAGTAGTAACCGACTCTGAGGATTTTGTGGGCTATAGTATCTCCTGAATAATGTCCCCCAACAGGCCCGTCATGTAATTCTAACATTACTTTCTTTGCAGCTTCTTTTTCTAAGCATCTCAAAAGAACTCCATCATAATTTTTTCTGAATAATACTCCTTCAACAATTTGATAGGAAGCTGATTTAAGATGCAGCACCCTTCTTTGCTTAGAGTTCCAATGTTCAGGCAGCAGCCCTGCCTGTAGGTAATGTACAAGGTCTCTATACCAAGACTCAGGACCCGTGAAAAAAGGACAGACATCTGCTAAATGTAATTCGGCTTCATTCTCCCAGACATGCTCTTCATTTTTTTCATTCTCAGTCATCAATTTGCACAACCCTTGACCTTTAACTATTGAGGCTGGTTTGAATTCAAGGTCTTACTCTTGAAGAGTCGTTACCCAGTTGCCCCTTCTTTCTCCTAACTCCTTTTGTATAAGAAGGGACCTTACAGCTGAGTAGGGGACGATCACCTTGGTTTGATTTTTTTAAATATAAGGCCTGAATTGCTTCACTGCTTTAAATACTCCGTAAGCTTGTTTCTCAATGACTGGGTAATTTAACTCAGCCCCTTGTAGACAAGTGCTCATGAAGGATATTGGGAATTCATCCCCCCCATCTTCCTTTTGCGTAAGGACAGCTGCTAGTGAATCGTCAGATGCAAAGGTATACAGAATAAAGTCTTTGTCAAAATCTGGGCTTTTCAGGGAGGGTGTGTGTGCAACAACAGTTTTGATTTTGCTAAATGCGTTCTTTTCAATCTCAGTCCACTTGAATTGTTCATTTTTCTTGACCATCTGCTGCAATGGCTTGACAATCTGTGCGAAATCAGGCACAAATCTTCTCATGAAGTTTATAGTTCCCATAAAAGACTGCATCCCCTTTTTGTTATTGGGCAAGGGGATTTGTTCAATGGCCTTAATTCTTTCTAGATCTATGGAGATTCCTTTTTTCGAAACTACGTGACCCAACAACTTTCCCTTTGTGACAGCGAACACACACTTCTTAGGATTGAGTGAGATGCCATACTTCCGACAGCGTTCAAAAATCTGTCTTAAGTGAAAAGCGTGCTCTCCCCTTTTCTTCGAGAATATCATAATATCGTCAAGGTACACTACAATTCTATGACCAATCAATCCGCGGAAAGCTATATCCATAGCCCTTTGAAACGTTGCTCCTACATTTATAAGCCCAAAGGGCATCCTTCTGTAAGCAAAGGTTCCCCATTTGGTTCTAAACGTTGTCTTCAATCTGTCCTCTTCGGCTACTAATACTTGATTATAGCCATAGAAACCCTCTAATAATGAAAAAAGTTCAGAACCTGAGAACATCTGTAGCAATTGCTCCATGGGTGGCACAGGATAGTTATCTTTGTTGGAAGCTCGGTTTAGATTTTTGAAATCCACGCATAATCTGATTTCTCTAGATTTTTTTCTGACTAGAACCAGATATGATACCCACTCAAAGTGTCTGACCTTAAAGATGATTTTAGCATCCAGTAATTTTTTCACCTCACTCTGAATCAGCGGTTCCAACTTTGGATGCATCTTCCTTAAAGGTTACTGATATGGCTTGATTCCAGATTTGATGGGGACGACATGTTTAATGATGCTGGTTTCGTAGGTTTTCAGATCTTCGTATGTCCAAGCAAAAACATCCCTGTACTATTTAAACAGACTGACGAACTTATCTCTTGCCACTGGTGAACAACATTTGCCGAGATTCACAAATTTAGGATTCGTCTCCGTCCCTAAATTTATCAGCTCAAACTATAGAGAAGAGCTGTGAGTCTTCATGTTAGCTGGTCTTCTGAACTTTTCATTTAAATCGAACATCTTTTCTAACGTTCTGACTCCTTTGGGGATGAAATTGTCATAATTCATCTCGGCCTGATGTTCTTCATCGTCTATAATTGCTCCTTTGAATACCTCATCGTTTGTTAAACATTCTATAATTTGCTGGTCATCATCAAACACTTGCAGGTTGGTGATCATATCAGGTTCTGAAGGCCTGAAAAGCAGTTCAACAGAACATCTATTATTAGTAGGTACCAGCCGAGCGGCTAATGTGGCTAACAAATCAGCTGCTGCGTTTTTTAGTCTTGGAATTGAAATAATATTGAAGGCATTAAAACATTTAAGCAAGTCCCATACCTCATTTTGATAAGCTTTCAAGTGGGGAGAAACACAATGTATTTGATTTCTGATTTGTTTTACAATTATTTCTGAATCTCCAAAAACTTTCAAATTACTTACCTTTAACTCAATGGCTTTCTTTAAACCCTGCACCAGCGCTTCATACTCAGCTATATTGTTTGTACATTCAAATTCTAACCTACATGCAAGAAAGTTTTTATTCTTCTGAGGATCAATTAGGACACAGCCAGCCCTTGACCCTTCTAATGTCTTAGAGCCATAAAAAAACAAAGTCCAAAAATCACTAACTACTGAATGCAAATCTATTCCTACAGCTAAATCTACTATTTTACAGTCAATTTCATCAGCCTGCGAAAAACAAAGGAGATCAGGCTGGGTGTCTGATGTGTTGCTAGCCTCCTCTACTTGGTAATTTCCAGGTTCTAACTCAATAAAATAGTTCCCCAAGACAGAATCCACAGGTTCATTCTTCTCCTCCAATCGAGTGACATTGTACTTCATATGGGGTTCTCTTAGAATCTTAATCTGATTCGGACTTCCTTTGTACGGCAACCATAGATGTGATCAGTCAAAGTCAAAGTAACCGTTCAGCTTAGCTGACCAATCTCTACTCAACACAAGACCGTAAGCATTGGTATATCAGCCACCATGATATTAATGACCTGGCATACTTTATCATTTGATGACAGGTGGATTAGAACATCCTCCATCTCCCCAATTACTTTTACATCCATCCTATCCAACTGAACAACTCTCCACGTGGATGGCTTAGGCTTCCCATTGATCTTTTTACAGACTGATATCGGCATAACATTAACAATTGCCCCTGAGTCTACCAAACAATTATGTACATTGTAGTTGAAGATTTCAAAAGTAAGGAGGAAAGGTGGATGCTTGTTCTTGGACTTACCTCCACTGCTAGTTTCTCCAATTTCTTCCTCTTCCTCTGGTTGATTGTTAGTGGGCATCCTCTCATCCGATGCTTCAAGAGCTTTTAACAATCTTTCCTTTTGTTGTGGGACTTTACACATCTCGAATAGTGAAACATTTGCTTTTACCTTCTTTAAGTCCTCCACGACATCATAATCCATCTGCTGTTCAATGAGATGAGTTCTATCAGCATTCGTCTTATCTTCATTTGGATTTTCCAGCGTATCATTCTGCCTAGGATCTTGGCTGGTAATAGTGAATTCTAGAATAAGATTTATTTTGAAATTTTTTCTTAACATTTCTCTGCAACCTCCTAATCTTTGGGAGTATAAGACTGTCTTCTTTAACCATCCCTTGACTTCTTGTTGCCACGTTGGTTCCCATGACTTCCTTATATTTTTGGTTCTTTTCCTCTTCAGCATCAAATAATGAGACATAACCCCACAAATCCATGGTTTCCTCTTCCTGTTCTTTAGTAGAAGTAGAAGCATAATTTTCTTTTCTTTATTCATCTCCCTCTTCTGTTAATCTGGAGTCCAACAGTTGATTCATGACCAATGTCATCGAGTTTATCTACTGAGGACAATTCTTTTTAGAATGTGGCTATTGGTGGAAAGTGCAAAAATTGTCCATGCCCACCTCTGTTAGATTCATGGATGCCACATTGTCAGGAGGAGGTTGGGACTGATTGTTATCCTCCCTTTTCTTATAATAGGGCCTGTAGAACTTCTGTGTTTCCTTCTCTTTCTCCAAGTATATGATCTTATTAGGCAGCTTTTGCATCATTTTGGCCATACTTTCATAATCTGGTGCTTTCTCCTCTTTAGGCTTAGTAAATAGTAAGGCTTTCCTTCCCGCACTCCTCTCTCCTGATTGATCGAGGTAATCTTCAATACTCTCTCTTTCAGCCTCCACCACTTCTGCCTCTTCATAAGTTTCCTCTAAAGTAGGCTTGGCCCTACCTTTGGCAAACATGGCCAAATCAGGTCCTAAGGCTGAGGTATAGTATTCAATCAGGACCTTGTCCGAAGGTTTGTCAGCGTCATAAAAATTCTTGATGCATGCTGCAAATATTTGAGTAAAACTATGCACATTCTCCTTTTTCTCTTTCTTTAGGGTGCATAGTCCTTTCATGAGTGCTGCGTGAGTCTTTTGACTTGCATACTTACTTCTGAAAATCCTTTCAAAGGTATCCCAATCAGGGATAGAGTTAGCAGGTAAACCAAAGTACCATGATGTCGCAGCTCCTTTAAGGGTATGCGGGAATAGCTAGCAAACTATATCTTCATGCTCTCCCACTCTCAATCCTTCTATTGCCAAGTAAAATCTCTGCAGGTGATCATCTACTAATATCTTCTCATTTGGGTCAAATTTAGGCAGCAACTTTTTAAAGGCTTGAGGTCGATCATGTAATGGAGGTGTCAAGTTCAAAGGTGATCTGGCTCTCCATGCGGGTCGTGGATTTGGTGGGTTTGGTGGTTGATTTTCGTTAACGCCTGCCATAATTAGGGGTGGAGAGTGAGGAGGTGAGCCAATAGGAGTATGAGCAGGAGAACTGTGAGGGGTCTCTGGGCCTTCTTGATTCAAAGGTAGTACAACTTCTTGTAAGGCTGTTTCTACAAGCTCTTCCCAGTCTCCAACCAGCACTGATTCTTCTACTATAGGACGATCTTTCTTTTTATACTCTCTTCTGGGAAATTCAGGGATGATTGGAAATCCTCCAATATTCTTTACATATGACCTAGTGTGTCTTCTCATGTCATTAATGACTTCGTTGCCAACAGAATATAGATGTTCTCTATTCCTTTCTTCCATATTTGGATTAGGAAGTCTGCTGCTTTCAAAACTGTCACCGGTGGAAAAGTCTCTGGAAAACGGATTTCCTCGGCCAGCCATGCACTGGAGGCCCTCCTTCTAGTTCCAAAACTGTTGAGGCCTGGAACTTCACAAGCAACAACAGTAATGGATTCTCCCCAGTCAACGTTCCCAACTAGCCCACTGACTGTTTGGTATAGGGAATCCGTCTGGTTTGTGGTCCGGCTACCATAGGTCAAGTAACAAAACAAAGGGCTTCACCGTTTGCGGCCTGGTCCACCGAGTTTTTTGTATTTTGACTTAAAATATGAAATGCAAGTGCCTAATTAACAATGCAGGGTGATCAGGATGCAAGGAGTAGTCACAATGTGATGCGCAGGTTCTTACCTCTCGTCTTAGGCTCGCAAGCATTTAAATCATGTACAACAAGAAAATAAACTAACTACCTAATCTATCCCTATGGAGCAAGATTATCATTTATTAGTGAGTAATACATATTGTACATGCATTATGAAAAGTTACAGATAGCTGACACTTCCTTCAAAACACATGAACAATTAAAGATGTTTCAACAACCAGATAGCCAATTGTTTATGAACATCATTTATTACTCATAGTGGAAAACATCATAAAATATACTGCAGAACATTCCAACAAGAACATAGGTTCAGGCAATTAGAACAATCTCACAGTTAATGAGACACAACTGAAAGCGAAATAGTTCCCCTTCCACATTGCTCACTTAATTACATTTGATGCATTCCATAATGCACTTTCTCCAACAGGCAAAATTGCAGTTTTCTGATTGTAAAACGAAATAGTTCCTCTTACAATAGAACCGTTTACAAGTTTTCCAGGGAAAAAGTCCTTTCTAAGTTCTATTTTCCAGTATTTAAACTACAACAGTAGACCGTTTGGGATCCCCCCCAAATGAATGACCTTTCAGTTCCCCAACGCTTCATATCCTTCTTTTCTATCTTTTCTGTGTGCACCCACCCTCGGGTGAGTAACCGATGGACGTCTTAGGTCTGAGTCCCTGTCGTTATTCTTCCTATTTTTTTCTTCATTTGTCTTATTGTTTTTGGATATACCACCATCAACGTTCCATCTCCCCTTTTTGCCGTAGCAGTTTGATCATTTTCTAGCATTTCACCTGCAATCAAACGACAAGTATCATTCGTTGGAAACCATAACATCAAATTGTACGAACTGAAATGGCTAATCCATAGGAAATGACCAGGTGCACCACCGCAGAAGTCAGAATGATACTGATGCCAGAAGCAAAGGCACTTCCCAGCCGCAACGACGGAAGAGTAAAGGATTTAGACATGCGACGGAAGGGCGGGAAAAACTTTAAATCGAAAGTCGAAAGGTACTAACATCGGAGGCTAAACGACTTTACCAGCCGCAGTGGTGGAAGAGACATAGGTTTAAGACATTCAAAATGTGAGCGGGAAAAACCCTAATCAAAAGTCGGACGACTTTACACTTCGGAGGCTAAAGGAATTTCCTAGCCGCAACGGCAGAAAAGAGAAGGCTAAAGACACGCGACGTGTGGGCGGGAGGAACTTTAAATCAAAAGTCATAAAGCTTTGGACAATGGAAACCAAATGACTACCCCAGCCACAACGACAAAAGAAAATGGCTTTGGGTACGTGGCTAAAACAGGCCAACAAGCATCGGCAGTCGAAGCAATTCATGCCTCGGACTGTTAATCGATTTGGGATCCACAACGGCGAATCGGAAACAAGTTTTTCAGCCACCGATTTAACATAAGATGACACCCACTTAACCGAAAACAATAAGTGTTTAAACAGCTTTAAGGATCAGCAAAGGCTAAAGTCGTTCTTCCTTCGAAACGGAGGCCTTAAAGAACAAAAGATTAGACTTCTCCTCGCCTAGCAAACCAAATTCACATCCGCAACCCAACACGAAAATCGAATATGGAAAAATTAAACAGGCTGACAATCAATCTTCAAAGTCACTCAAAAAGAAAGCATGCCCAAAAGGCTCAAGGGTTCAACGATCAAAATAATCTTAAATCATGACGAGGGGCCCAAAATTTAATAAATTTGGGGAAGAACAGTTGCAGCTGCAACAAGCTGATTTTACCACACAGTTGATCACATATTTATGGCCTCCCCTATCCATCTTTAGACTCTTTGGACCCCATGGACTTCTATTACACTTTGATGTTCCAATATCATCCCTAAAAAACACATGTTTATTGTTGTATATGAATTTTAAACCCATACTCGCGTCTACACACGACGTTTGACCTCAAACCTGCGTACATCGGGATGTGTGCATAAATCCAAATATTTTTGGAGTTTTCCTCATATGAGTCCAAAGGTCCTAAATCTTCGCATTCCATATGCCTTGATATCACTTGGATTCAACCCTCCATTACCATTTTGGAGTGCTATATAAGGAACCCCTTGGATACATTGAAGAGAGGTAATTGAAGAGCAAACAAACTATAGTTCATTGCTGCCTCAGTTTGCTTATACTTTACTCTACATCCATTTGGAGAACTTTGTGTTCTTCCCAATATTGCCTTTGCATTGTGATATTTCTATCAAGAGATGGAGGATTGAGGTGGTGGAGGCCCATGTGGAGGACTCAGTTTCTCCGGTTCGTAGACGTGCGGATAGAGGTTGTCACTATTGTAATCTCTAATTTTATTGATAGAAATATATTTTATTGTCCAATTATGTGCATTTGAATATGAATATTGAATCCATGGATGTATTTAATTACTTACACATTGTTGAATATATACGCTAAAGTAGGTCTAACACATTATTATAGAGCATGTTTCTCTTATTTGTTATTGTTTAGAGAAAATTGCTAATGCAAACGTGAATTGGAAAAGCTCAACGGGGATCTACTTCAACTGTCTGGAACGAGGTATCATTTGGTATCCCTTAGTGTTATATTTTTGTTTTCTCCTGCATATTGGGAAAGATTGATTTCTAGTGTCAAGTTGTCTATTGTGGTACCCCCAAGCTATAGGAAGTTTCTCTCTGTAACAGAATTGGTGACTCTACTAGGGAGGTTCCTAGTATTTTTTTGGGGGGGTTTGGTATTCAATGTACTTTAATTTCTCTTGAGTTCTATGTTTCTGTGTCGGTTCAGGGGGCATGTTTTCCTAGTGGGGTCCTAAAGAAGTAAATTTGATCTTTGCTTGTCTGTTTTCCCTATTTTTCTTCCTTTTTCTTCCTGTACGCGGGTTTTGTAGTCACAGTTACGTATACACATGGGTTTTCTCTGAACAGTCGCGTATGTACGATGGTTTACTGATAACGGTCGTGTATGCCTTGATTTTGAGCCTTAGTGGGAGTATTAAGTGTTGCTGGGTGATTTTTGATGATTGTTGAGTCTTCTTGGATGCTTCTTGTGTCTATATACACCCTCTGTTTTTGACCAGCGACTTTTTTTAGTTTATTTTTTAAGCTTTGTTCTTTTCATTCATTTATGTATTTTTTGTTTTGGGATTAGTGCATTAGGTATGTTTTACCTTGGTGTCTTTCTTAGCTATTGTTTGTGAGTAGTTGTAGGTTTTGAGAGTTGTAGAGTCAGTTATTTCTTTCATATCTCATTTATTTCAAAAAATACAAAAAAAAAATTGCTTTTGCATACTCATGCATCTCTTGCATTTTGCATTGGCACGGTACTTGCATTAGGTTTGCTTGGTGAATTATAGTTAGATTTTCATTTAGGAATTATTACACTTACATTTGAGGGAAAAATATTGCATCTCATGTAGTGGCATCCATGCCTCATTTTAAAGATATCCTGTCATCACAAAATATTTAAGTTTTCCCCAGAGTGTGTGAGATTTACAGCTATGGGTCCCATTTCTAGGATAATGACATCCTAGGTATTTGTTGAATTAGATGGGTAGGGTCAAGCCCAAATTACAGCCATCCTCAAATGACATTATAAAAAATTGGTCGTGACATGTTTATTCACAAATTCTAAAAAAGTTCTTTATATTATCATTGTTTTATGAACTATGTGCAGAATAGTGCTTTAACCAAATCTCTTTTACCCAGTATTGCCCCACTACCAGCAGGCATGTTCAATACCCCGATGGGTTTACTTGCATTTATCGAGCTTCCATGTTGTAAAAAAAAATTGTACTTAGCATTGACCCATTGCCGGCAAGCCTGTCCAGTACCCCAAAGGGTTTGCCTTGTATAATGATATGAAATATATGGAACCCGATTGGTACTAGAATGTGTGAAGTCCTACTAAACACATAGTTCAATATTATAAAATAAACTATAAGTAATTTCATAATGGCCTTAACCATAGATCATGTCAAAATAGAATAACTTAAAGTTGTTCTTTAACCTCACAGTCCTTCTTCTTCATAAAAGAAAAGTAATGTTCCCCACAGGCAAAAATTTCACTTACTCTCGAGTTATCACCAAAATACTTTGAGATACAAGTTTTGATAACAAGTATAGGATGAACTAGTAATCCATAGGTGTAAGATAAGATTGTGAAAAATATGATAACGAAAGTGGGTCTGTCAAGAAATTGTTAAAAAACAAATTAGAAAGATACGTGTCTGAATCGAAATACCAAAAACCATATGAATCATAGAAGAGCTGGTTAAGAATGATATACAAAGGATTGTATTTTTTTTAATTTTCACTATAAGTTACAAATCCAGAAAGTACCCCAAGAAAGGTTAAGATACCTAATGAGTGTTTTAGGATAATTCCCTTTTCCAAGTAATACTCCATGAGCTGCTTATAGAGATAAAGCACTTGTAATCAATTGCAAAACCGCTTGTTAGATGATTTAATTTATTCATGAAAACATATATAACATTATAAAAAGAAAAAGAGTCCCATGTAAATAATCTGTTAGAAATGACTTATTTATTCTGAAAAGAAAACACATATTTACATATATACAAGTGATAATAACCCCAAAATACCTTTTTTAAGGATCAGGAGGAGGATGAATAACTTCCCCTTCAACAAATTCCATCTCATTTTCCTGCAAAACATTTTGTATGAAATCCTGTTTAGATGTTGGTTGGTGATAAATTCTAAGTCTATGTCCATTAACTACAAAGGAAATTTGTGAGCCATCAATTGTCTTAATTTTTACTGACCCATTTTCAAAAGTTGTAACTACTTCATATGGGCCCATCCAATGGGTATGTAACTTTCCTTTGAAAATTTTAAACCGTGAGTCGCATAATAATGCCCAATTTCCAGTATTAAATTTATTTTGCTTAATAAATTTATCATGCCATGCCTTTCCTTGATTTTTTATTAGCCTGGTTCTTTGGAGTGCATCTTGTCTAATCTCATCTAACTCATTAATCTGCAATATTCATTGTTTCTGTGCTTCATCCAAATTCATGCCTAATTGTGCTGCCATACAAAAAGTTTTAACTTGAAACTCAATAGGTAAGAGGACTTGTTTTCCATACACTAAATCGTAGGGGGTATGTCTGGTAGTATTCTCCATGTTATCTTATAGGCCCATAAAGCCTCCAGAAGTCTATCTTCCCAATTCTTATTATGTAAGTGAATGGATTTAGTTAAAATGGCTTCTAAAACTTTGTTGGTTGATTCTACCTGACCATTAGCTTGAGGATGATAAGGTGAAGAATTGAAATGTCGAATGCCATATTTCATAGTAAGTTCTTTCATTAATTTAGAAGTAAATTGAGTACCTTGATCTGTGACAATTTCTCTAGCCACACCAAACCGGATAAATATTTCTTCATATATAAATTCTACCACAGATTTTTCTATGGCCCTAAACAAAGATTTAGCTTCTACCTATTTGGTGACATAGTCCGTGCAAACTAGGATATACTTCTTTTTACGAGACATGGGAGAAATCGGTCCTACAAAATTAAGAGCCCATTTCTCAAAGGGTTCAATCATAACTTGGGGTTGTAGGGGCATCTGATTAGATGACATAGGTCTACCCATTCTTTGGCAACTATCACATCCTTTAATGTATTTGGCATCATCCTTAAAAATTCTTGGCCAATATTAACCAGAATGTAATAATTTGTACGTTGTCCTATTGTCATAAAAATGGCCTCCACATGGTCCATCATGGAATACATGGAGGATGTCTGTCATTTTATCCTCCCACACACATCATCAAGTAATAAGATCTGGACTAGTGCGGAAGAAATCATTATCTACCCAAGAATAATTGGAACTTTGAACTCTAATACGACACTTCTCATGAGGGGACAAATGGTTTGGTAATTTACCAGTTGCTAAATAATTGGCAATATCTGCAAACCAAGGGGTATGAATAGATATAACAAATAGATGTTCATCAGAAAAAAAAAGTCATCAACCGGTTTAGTACTGTCTTCATGTTGAATACGAGAAAGGAAATCTGCTACTAGATTCTCTTTACCAGGTCGGTCAATGACGGTAATGTTAAATTCTTGCAATAAAAGAAGCCACCAAGTCACTCTACCATTGGTAATTGGTTTATTTATTAGAAATATAATGGCGGAGTGATTGGTATGCACAAAAACTTCATAACCTGTAATGTAATGGAAAAATTTATGAATAGAATAAACTACTACCAAAAATTCTTTTTCAGTAACAATGTAATTAATTTCAACAGGAGTCAAATTTTTGCTAATAAAATAAATGGCATGACGTGCTTGTCCCTCTTTTTGGCCGAGGACTCCTCCTATGGCTGTATCAGAGGCATCGGTGGATATATGAAAAGGAAGGGACCAATCGAGATCCTTGAGTATTGGTTCCACCGATAGTTTAGCTTTTTGAATTTCAAAATCATTTTGACAAGATTCTATCCACTGAAATTCTACATCCTTCGTAAGCAATTTATACATTGGTGCAACTATTTTAGTGAAATTTTCAATAAAGCGATGGTAATAGCCTATATGAACAAGAAATATTCTGACCTCCTTTTGTGTTTTTGGAGGGGAAGGCCAACAATGACTTTTATCTTAGCAGGATCTATCTTAATTCTTTGGGAGGAAACATGGTGTCCTAAAACTATTCCTTCTATTAGTGACATTTTACATTTTTCATGACTAAGAGATAAATTCATTTCTTGACATCGGATCAAGACCTTTTCGATATTGTCAAGGGATTCTTGAAAGGTATTTCCATAGGTTGTAAAATCATCCATGTATACCTCCACACAATCATGTATAAAATCAAAAAAGATTCCTAATACTGCTCGTTGTAAAGTGGCAAGTGCATTACATAAGCCAAATGGAAAAACTCTATATGCCTGTGTTCCCCAAGGGCATGTAAAAGTGGTCTTATCTTGATATTTTGTTGCTATTAAAATCTGGTTGTAACCACTATATCTATCAAGAAAGGAAAAGTATTGGTTACCTGATGGGGTATCTAATACTTGATCAATAAAAGGTAAAGGGAAGTAGTCTTTGAGTGTGGCTTTGTTTAGCTCCCTAAAATCAACACAAATGAGCCATTTCCCTATGAATTTCTTTGGAACTACCACTAAAGGAGAAACCCATGTACTATTGGATATAGGATAAATGAAACCAGTAGTAAGGATTTTTGTAATTCTTCTTTTACGATATCCTTTAGAGCAGGATTCATCCTCCTCTACAGCTTCCTTACATGTGAAATGTTTGGATCCATATAAATATGGTGAATACATGTGTTAGGGTGTATACCCTTCATATCGGTGTATTCCCATGCAAATTATCTAGCTGTTTTTTTAATGACTTTAAGCAGTTGTGCTTGTTGGTTTTCACTTAACCCTACGTTTATATGAAGAAATTTTTCAGGTCCAACCTCAAAAGTTATGGTATAGGGTCTTGTATGCTCTTCATTCATGAAGAAACAAGGTGTATCTGTAAACATTGAGAGATCCATATTCTCTTGAAATTCGTCTCCAAAAATTTGATCGAATTGAGGAAAAGACTGAGGAAAATCTGTATACGTTGTTGAAGAAACAAATTGGTTTAATACATTCTCAGTGGTCTGCTCCTAAAGTGCAAAGGAGAAATCACTAGGGAGGGAGAGGTCATCAAAGTCTTCATCCTTGAAAGAACAATTTAACCACCATGATTCTTTAGTTATTGGTTGTGCTGGGGGGGTACAAAATAAGTCTCTATGTAGACAACCCATTAGAAATAGTCATCTCTCCATATCTACATCCTATAAAAGCATTTGCGGTAGCTGACCATGGTCTTCCCAAGATAATAGGATGACCTTTAGAAGGATCCTTTTATTTTACGACCATAAAGTCAACAGGGTATTCCCATGAGGCTACTGATACGACAATTTTATCTAGGACTCTAGCAAGTTTTGCTGTAGTACGGTCTATTAGTTCTAGGATGGAAGGGGTAGGTCGGAGAATTTGTCCTAGCTGTAAAACTTCTAAGATTGCGGTGGTAATCATTTTGATAGTAGATCCTAAATCAATTAATTTATTTTCTATGGTGGTGTTGTTTATAATTACAGTCACTATTTGGGCTCTTGTGTTTGTATATTTTTCAATCCAGGACTGATATGTCATACATTCAGATATCTCTACTATAACATGAAATGTGAGAGGGTCTTTTTGGTTCTTCCTTGGGAGTTTAATACATGATCGTTTATTACCTTGTTGTAGATTGGTATGTCCTTGATATCTTGTAATAGAGGAATTTTGACACAGATATTCTTTAATTCATTCAAAATTTTATACTCTGAATGAACTACAGGTTTTTCTATCACTAGTATTTCTGGGAATGGAGGAAATATTTTCTCCTGAATAATTTCTTGCAGAGGATGGGTGTGTATTGAAACCTTCGGAATGTTCACATCCTCCAAAATGGAATCATTCATGGGTTCATTTGAATCCTCTTATTATTCACTCGCTGCATGAATGATGACTGATGACCTGGGTTTATCATTCACAACTCTTCCAAATCGTAATTGAATCTCATGTACAGGTATAGTTGAAATAAGATATGATGGAATAGTTTGCAAATCAATGTTGTTAAGATATTTAGTTGGTTTATTATTTAGGTTAGGTATTGATTGTGTAGGTAATAATATTGGTCGAGGAGGATTTATGTTCTGGAAGTGATGAGGTTGTTTTGTAATGAAAGGAACTGGAGGTAAAAATCCAGGAAACATTTGTTATAAATTTGTTTGATGCTGAACACAAGGATGATTAGGTGCAGGGACAATTTGTGACTGAGGATATGGTTGTCTCCTCCACCCTTGCGACCAATATTGTTGTTGTGGAAATTGAGGAAGAGGGTACCGGGGTGGTGAATTCTTCCAACTTGAATTGTTCCTTTGTTGAGGTGGTTGATATTGAGGATAATAGAGTGGAGGTTGTAGTGGAAAGTTCCGATATGTTGGTTGGTCTATAGGTTTCCAATGAGGCCTCCTAGATGTTTTAGCTACATCCCCACTCTTATAGATGGCTTGCAACCTAGGAAAGGATGGGAAGTATCTATTGGATGCTCTTATGTATAGATGTGACACATCTTGCAAAAAATACTCCTTAGATTTCTATGTAGAACTACTTCCTATAGTTGTCTTTCGATACCTTTATGCTGAGTTAGTGGTTTGGGTATTACGTCCCTTGTGAAAGTTAGTAGGAATTTCAATAATTTTTCTTGTTTTAACAAATCTGCCCTGAGGGTCTCTAAGTCTGCTCATGAAAAAATTTAAATAAAAGAAAACCTATGCTACTACTATTGTTGGATTTGGGGGTGCCTGTTATAATAGATGCACAAGTTCTTACCTCTCGTGTTACCACTCCCTGCCCCCAGCCTATTTCTAAGATTCATACAGAATTCTATCTATTCTACCTTACATAACAAATCCTCGGCAACGGTGCCAAAAATGTTGGGTGTTATAACATCTAGATTAATTCACTTAATATTTAATTATTGAACAGGGTTGGTAGGCTTAGATTTGATACAAAATATATGCGAAGGTAGAGGGTGTCATGTAAATATTTTAACAAACAAAATATCAAAAGATATTTCAGAATGAAAAACCGTGTAAAACTCTTAAGAATTCAATTATTAAAATAATTAAACCAGAACAGAATACTAAACTAGATAGTCAATCATTTATTTCATAAGCAACTAACTTTAAATCAGAAAAAACGATACTACCAACAACTAATCTTTAAATGGCAAACTATGCTGCAAGGAAAACATAATTCATAAACAAGTAGAAAACTTAATAGGAATATCTTTGACTTCTGTCCTACAAGTCTCTTTTAGTAGTCACACAATGAAAAAGAAATAAGCTAAAGGTAACACATATAATACTGAATTTTACATGCAAACGGATAAATTAATCCAAAGGCATGAACACAAAAAAATACGACAATAAAAAGAAATCAGAAACAAACTCAAGAAACAAAACATAAAATAACTCAAAACATATTTAAGGTGAAAAGAAGTAAGCTAACTTTTAATAAATGACCTAAAACAATTCAAATTAAATTTAATATTAAATAGAACTATCCTTTAACATTTACAGTCAAAGCATACTTCAAACACTAAAGAAACAAAACTTAAAATAATTTCAAAACACATTAAAAATAGTAAAAAAAAACAGTGGGTTGAATGACAGACTGAACTGTGGGTCTAAAAGGGTTGACTGAATGAAAATTTAAACAGGTTGTCTGAATGACAGTCTATATAATTAAAATGATAGAAATTAACCTAAATGATATAATCTTCAGCTGAATTTGTGCACATGTGAATTCTAATGCAAATAGACAGTAAACAAACCTATTTATTAATCAAATTTAACAATGAAATGAACTTAAACAAATTCATAAAAGAAATCATTATATATTAATAAACAAACTGAAATTCAAATTGCATAAACTTGAAACATAAAGGAAATAAACAAAGCTGAAATTCTATTCTATTTAATTGCAAATACTGAACCATAAACTGGAAATGAAAGGACTGAAAGTAAATTCGAAAGCAAACTATGTGCATAGTTTAACTATTTAACTTTTCAGAAATAAAATTGCATTACAGGAAATAAATGGAATAAAAATTTATAGCAATCTAATGAAAACAAACTAAACTAGCTATAATAGAAAGAAAAGAACAAAATTACACAAAAGAATGAACCTTTGTTTGATGAGGGGCCCTCTCAACAATTAGGGGTGTCTCCTGGCTAACGCCTACTAAAATGCAATCATAGAAAAGAAAGCATACAACTCTGTTAAAATGATGGAACAAAGTTACATAATTTTTCTCTTCAAATGACTATCAAACAAATAGAATGATCAACTCTCTAACTATCCACATAAAGGTGTTTATATACAATGTTTACAGGGATGAGCAAGTTGACCCCTTAGTGGTAAACTACTCTCTAAGTTTAGTTAATCCATAAAGGCGTCTAACTGCTAAAACTCCAACGCACAGCATCTTCCTCCTTCAACGCGCATAAGCTCTCTTCATTGGACGGTGTAACGCACAGGTTCCTTCTCAGCGTGAACTGTTGTCTTCAACATGCTTGATGTGGTGCACAAATCCTTCTTTAGCATAGCAGGTGGAGTGGTGTTGGATAGAAGAGAACACATGGAGACGAGTTTTCTAGAATGCGGGCTAATACATCAACCTAAGATATGGATTGTTGGTGAGGTGTCGATGGAGGCTGCAGGCTAGCTGATCATATAGAATGCGAGCGTCATTACCCAAATGCATGGATAATAAATAGTTCACAGGCTGTTAGAAGTGTTTTAATGCCTAAAATCAATTCTAAACAGCACAAAGTCTAGTTAGCAATCTGGATGAAAAGATGAACATCAAGATGGACCGTGAGCTGGATATGCTGAGCGCAGATCTAAGACGAATGTGATGTCTATTTGCTAGTGTGCTTAAGGACTATGGTCTGCAGTAACAATAATTAAATGCCTGGAAACCTTTCCAACGAGTATTGTGCAGCGAGCTAGATGATGAGTTGGACGTGTTGTGCGCATGGCAAGATGAATGCGTGCTTGTTTTTAATTCATCCAAAAGGATTATATAACCTGCAAGAAAAAATACAAATCAATTAATATATAAAATGCGCTTCAATAATGTCAATTTTAATCAATAAAATCATAAAATGATAATAATTAATGAATTTTATATAAACCTTAAATTAATACATACCAGGGGTTAAATGGTGATCTGCATGGCAGAAAATATATAAAAAGATAACAAAACATATGTTTAATTGAGTAATTTAACTGCCAAAAATGATAACAAATTTAGGATCAATAGTACCTACACCATATGACAAGATGTAGGTAGAAGACGTAGGATATTGTCGTGCTAATGTGAAGAAGATCCTAGACGGATTCTATGTGAAGGCTTTCTCAAGATGTGATGAAGACCTAGAAGAGGACTAGGCCTACATCCACCATGAAAAAGGGTTGGCACTGAAGAAATTTCTGATGACATATAGTATGGTATGGTGATCAAATTATAATAAGATGGTGGAAGCAGCTATGATGAATACTCTATGACTCCGTGATGATGACAATGCAATGAATACCTGACTAGATGTGTTTATGATTATGTAGAGAGAGAGAGAGAGAGAATACCTTCCTAGTTAATACAGAGTGTTGATGTATTTGTAACTTTAGAAGATATTATGATGTATAATAGCATTGTATTTTCTGATGATGATGTTGTATCAACATTTTTATGTTAATGATGATGATATTTCAGCGCCTCTATCTTGATGATGTAGATGCTGATCTAGCATTTATTGATGATGTTTCCTTAGCACTAACATGATGATGATGTTGTTGTTGTTTCAGTATTTACATATTGATGTTTTATATGATGTTTCAATGTTTATATATTAATGTTGCAAATGATGTTCCATTATTCACATACTGATGTGGCAGAAGAAGATTCAGTATTCTCATACCAATATGACAGAAGATGATTCAGTATCCACATACTGATATTGTAGAAGATGATATAGTACACACAAAATATGATTCAATATCCACATACTAATATTGCAGAAGATGATCTAGTAGACACATAAGATGATTCAGTATTCACATGCTGATGTTGTAGAAGATTATTCATTATCCACATACTGATGTTGCAGAAGATGATTCAGTGTTTACATATCGGGGTTGCAAAAGATAATCTAGTGTTCTCATGCTGAGATCGATGATGAAGATGTATGATGGTGTTCCAAAACTTCCTATGACATATAGAGACTCACCAGTCAGATGTACAATTTTGGTAGTAGTTTCTACCTTGTTTGAATATCTTCCTAGTTAAGAGAGAGTGTTAAAGTATTGTAACTTCGAAAGATATTCCATATGTATTGATTCTATTCCTCCTTTGGAAGATGAGTTTTTTCATGTAAGAGTCATTGAAAGAATCAATATAAACCTCTGTATGTAAGTCGGGTCAATAGTACCCAAGTGTCATTATAATAAATATTATTTTGGGTTTCTTCCTAAACAAGTCGACCATGTCAGCTAGACAAGTTGAAACTGCTAGGTTCTCGGTCAAGTCAAGAGATAAATATAAATAAGAAGGATCTCCCCTTCATCTGTACACACTCACTCAAGCAAGTTTTCAAGAGAGAGAAGAACAAGTGCGTCAGGAAGAAGAGAGAAGCAATTGTCTTGGGTTTTACACTGCTTTGGTTGAGTTCTATACTAAGGAAGATTTGTGGGGTTGTCTCCCTTGTGGTTTCCACAAGGAAAGTCCTTTTGTTGTTTTTGTTACTATGCTTGTTGTCCTTTAAATGATCCTACTATTGAATATTGTTTTAAGATATCATCCAAGCAATTAAGAAAAAATAACAAAAAGCATAAAAGGATACAAGGGGAACTGTTCCTAGCTGAAAGGTGCTAAGGTGGATGTTTTCTTTAATTACTCTATGTATTCTAAAAACGGCGCTAAACGAGGCCACATAGAATCCATTTCAAATACTTTAACAAGCATGAAAAGAAGCAAGCATGATCGAAAATTATTTTCATTATTTAAGGAGTCATAAAAGAACTTAATAGAAACTCCATAATGGTCAGTCAAGAAAGGAGGAAGTGTTGAATGAGCCGAAAGAGGTGATGTTGTGATCATGGATGAAAGGGAGAAAAAATAACACTGGATCACTGGTGGGGCCTCCTTGTGGGATAGTGAATGTTGGTAAAACAATGCAGAGTTCACAGTATAGATGGATTTGAGGGCTTGTGAACATGCCGATACATAAGGGTTAATTTTTCTTGGTGGCACACAAATTGAGGGGACCAACACTGCGTCCACATCTGGTGGTGCATGAAGGGGGACCACATGAGCCTTGAATGAGGAAGTGGTGTCAGATGATGATCAGCGAGGGGGACATCTTGGTAGGTTGTTTCTTCACCCAAGAAATTTTTGCACAGTGGTTAAAACTTCCTATCCTCAAAGAGGACTATCCATATCCTGGGGTGGACTACCGGGGAGATCCAAAGATGCCTCGACCTAACAATATGTATACATGAATCTTTGTGGTTTCAATCATATATATTTTACTAGCATAGAGGTATCTAGATCATACATGTGATAGATACTGATGACATACTATTTGCATGTGTAAACGTGGGATTGCACCCTCCAGTGGGGTACCAGCAATGCAAGGGAAGGGTGGAAGGGTTATATCCACCCACTCATGGGTAGAGGAGGTGGAGGAGTGCTACGGTAGACTCACTGTGGCTGGAAATGGAGAAACTATTGGAGCGTGTCACCGACGATGGGTTGTTGTACCTAGACAAAAATCTGAACGCTACATGCTACAGAGCTCCTCTGGAGTGGATCTATATGATGAGGAGGATCATGGTTTCTACTGAGTATGTCAGAGAAGTGACATAGGGGGTCATGAAAATGGAGGAAGAGAGCTCAGATATGGAGGAGGACACAAAGTCAAAGGAGGATGACTTGGACTAGTATCTTGTGATGTTTCCCCCAATGCATTTGAGCATGGGGATTTTTGTATGATATGTATGATCAGACAAGAATATTGGTGGCGATTCTCTTTTTGTAAAAATTATGATGATATGATATGAATTAACGTGGATGCATATTTTTGTAATTTTATGGGTTTTAATTAGTCTCTTGTTATGATGATGTCTATGCCTCTATGATGTATGTCACATACCCCAAATTGAAAAAACATTTTATGTTTTAGGGGACATTAAATCTTAATTTTATTATAAAGTTTGTAATTAATGACCAAGTGGGGTCAAGGATAATTGCATTTAATTGGTGAATATTTTATTAATTAATTAATAAAAGATGAGACAACAGCTTAAGGAGGCTGTTAAATGAGTTTTTGCTGGCCACTTGGTGGAATAGGATGGGTTGAGAGCAGATTGACACTTGGCAACATCCTCAAACTACTTCTAGTTGTTGCAGGAGAAAACTTCTCTATTTTTGTGGTCGTGTTCTCCAAGCAAGTGGAACAAGAGCAGGTGGCTCATTAAGTAAAAACTGACCCAAAAAGACCAAGGCATGCTGATAAAACTACCCATTAATTCAGCTGAGACTGCTCATTCTTTACTTGTGAAATTTCTGAGTGAAATCGGTGCACAAGAAATTTGATGGAGGGGACAGGAAGAAGTGTTTGAGTGGAAAGTGTTGATTTACTGAACTAGTGTAGTTGTTTTGAGCTAAGTTCTTACTGCTACAGGAAGAAATATTCCTGTTGATTAATACATGGAGTTGCAGAGGTTTCTAAACCTATTCTCTCACCTAGTGCTTTCAACCAGGTGGACCAGTGGACAGGCTCGAGGGTCTTAAGATTTGCAACTCAGCAGTCTTTAGGAGTTGGTTGGGAGGAACGGGCTCCTTAGGTTTTTGTCTCCTCTACTATATCACCAGGTTCTAAATATTAATTTGATTTCCTCTATGCAATCTTAGGAACAAGAATGAATGAATTTAGGAAATAATATATTTATATGTCTGTTTCATCTACTATTTACATTAGTTGGAGAAATACTTTACTGTTCAAAGATAGATAAATTCTGGATTAGATATATCTTAGAATAAATGATTAGGGTTAGTTTAAATTTACTAATGAATAAAAATACGTGGATGTATTTTTCCACACCTCTGAAGAGGTAGAACTCTAGTAGAGTAGGTGAAATTAAATGTTGATGGTTAAATAAAATCAAGGAATGTAGGACTATGTTTGTTTACTTTCTACTGATTCTTTATAAGAATTTTTAGATGAAATATTCCTCTATTTTTTTCAAAAGTTTACCTACTTAGATTACATCTTTTCAAAACATAAACTAAAACTATCATAAAGGAAGGTCTCTTAGAAAACAGTACACAGTTTGTGTAACTGTGTTCTTTTTAACACAATATTAATCACTATATTTTAGCTTAACCTATTATAAACACATATATTTATTAACTATTATAGGAAATACAAAAATAATATAAATAGGAGTAACTTTTAAACAGTAAATGGAAATTATAGTTATCACTTAGGTTTTGCAAATAACATCTAAGTAATTTCATTATTACTGTAAGTAAAACATCAAATATCAAACACATTAAAGTAAAATAACTAATTCTAAGTTTCAAACTATTATATTATTTAATAGTAAAAACAACTAACAGTGCAGAGTATGTTTAAAAATATAATAACCGTAACCAAAACCAAAACAATTAACCTATTTAGCCGCATCCAAAACTTTACTATTTATCTAATCTTATAGATATATACTATAACTAATCTATAACTATATTAAATTATATAAGAGAGAACAATCTCCTTTACTATATTTACAATAAACAAAGTTATAATAATAACCAAAACTAAAATTAAAACTAATTTATTATAATAACAATTTAGTCCAGGTCACGAGGTCACCCTACAATGAGGAGAATTTTTCTCTTCTAACTGTTCTTAACAAAAATCAAAAAAATTATGGACTTTTACAAATAGAAAAACCCCGGCTTTATCTTTTATCAAATTATTCCCAGATACAAGTAAATAACCGCAAGGTATTTCAAAATTTCATTATTTTAGACTTAAATATCCAACACAGAAAACCCTACAGTCCAAGTCTTCCATAGACTTCCTTCAAACACAGCTTGGTCCAAACTCTTGTTTCAATATAGTCGAGTGTTTCTAGAGTTAAATCAACAAATTATAACATTTCAAACCCTTATTTATATATAATTTACTTTCCAACAAAATAGAGCTACGACCAAATGTCCTTCACAAGAATTTATTCAAAACATTCAAGTCACGGCCACATGGCCTTCCCAAAAAAAGCATTGTTCAAATGCAGCCACAGCAAAGGATCTTGAATCTCAGTGAGACCGTATCATCCAAACCCCACACATCATCACAGAAGAAACCTCAGGCATGAAACCAAGGCTTACCAAGTTGAATAAGAAGCATGGAGCCCTTTTCCAAATTTATCCTGTGTCTTCCAGCTCGCAGTAGTGATTTATGAAGTATGCACAAGGATTTAAAATAAATGGTCAAATATTTTTCTAAAAAAACATTTGTTACAGTAAATAATTTTCTATACAAATGTAGAAGGGGTTAAAAGAGTTTACCTAGAGAGATTTTGTCCTCAATCGCGCAACATTTTTTTTTTCACAGTAACTTTGACCAACGAAATATCACACCCTAGCAGTTGGGCAAGAGAATCACTCTAGAAACCCTCGACAAGAATGAGAAGGCCACAATAGAAGTCATAACGAAACCCAATATCCCCACTGCCAGTGAAATCCATGAAATAAGCTGTGAGTATAAAGCCAGAGACGACACTACTAGTAGTCAAGGGATTTAGTTTTACTGTTACGAGGGTTAATGCCACTCACAAAGCTATCCATTGGAATCGAAGGCCATTACTCTCAGAAAACAAAATGATGGCATTAAGGCCATGAGACCATGAGCTTGCGGAGTTTTTCACGGTAGCGAAGGGAGGGTAAAGATTGTGATAATTTAGGGTTGATTGTTTTGTAGTAGGGTTTACCAAATTCAAAACCGTATCCTTTAACAAATGGCCACGTGTTTTACTATGCTTTTAATATGGTGGTTGTTACCCTATAGTTCGAGAGCTCGAGAGAATCCTGCAAAAAGGTTTATTTTAACCTTTTTTAATATTGGTTGAAAGAATTTAAATACAAGCTTTTAAGTATAAATATGTTCAGCATAATTTATGGGAAAAATATTATAGTATAGTTTTGAATAAGTAAGGTGATTATTTTTATATAACACCTTATAGTGAGAATTAGGTATGTAAAGGTTTTTTGTTTAAAATTGTTCTCTAGGTAATAAACTGACCACCCATAAAACAAAGCATTAATACTACACGCATAGTCATAATGTATTCATTAGCACTTTCATTTAGTAAATATCTAGGCAGATAGAATGTAACATCCCTCGCAACCTTGACCCAAAACTCACAGTGTAAGTAAACATCACTGTAAGTACTGACCCTAAAACTCTGTCAAGTTCTGGATATAATCGATAGGGTTAACGACTGAAAGCTTCGAATGAATAAAACGAAATTTTGTGACGAATCCAATAAGGGGAAGGGGAATTCATGAAAGAAGAACCTAGCGACTTGATGATTATTATGGGTTATCGGAATACTTGTAAGTGCTAAAAGATAGAGAGTTGTGTTTACGACGGCCCGTTGCGTATAAATCAGGGTCGTTTGAGAAAACAAATCTTTTCTATTTGAAATGAGGGGGCATGAAGTTAACTCTGACTTTTTATATATTTATACGATTCCACTATACCAAGGAAGTGGATATTCTGTACTCTAAATGAACCTAACGTTAAAGGAAGTAGACACTTACATGTAACTATAAAGGAAAAAGAGAAAAAATTATTATAATCAAAATGAAAAAGTTACTGATCAAAAGGTATAAGACCTTTTATATTAACCCTTAAATAAAAAAGGTTAATATAATAAAATATTAGAAAAATTAAGAAAAAGAAATGCTCTATAGTAAAGGGGAAAGAGATATCCAACATTGGTGACATTAAACTTGATACGATCCTAATGCCTTATGTATAGTTAAAAAGCTCTTTTACACCCCCTTATATACGCTGAAATAATTCAAGGCTAATGTCTCATATGAAATTTACTCCTTAACGGCTATGACCTCCTATATATATTTATATATTAAAAAAAAAAGAATGATAACACATTGGGATACATTTTGATGCACCACCATTATTAAAGACATTGTTTGGCATTAATTTTAAATGAGTGAATAATGTGATAATGCGTAGGAGAGCTGGAATGTCCCACTTATTCCCAGGCGCTATCAAGAATTAAAAAGGGGTTAATATAATTAAAATAGAAAAGGTAGTACAGTTAAAAGGAAAAAGCAGGGATACTAAGATGTATAATTAGAAAGACTAAAAGGGAAGTGATTATAGCTGCCGAGTTATGAATTCATTTTTGGAAAGACTAAAAAGAATAAGAGGCAATATCGTTTATCCCACATCCATGGGGATAGAAGAAAATGAGAACTCTATGACCTTTTAAGGAGGAGAAATGCAAGCTGTTTAGGGGGGAAAGCCTTTTGGAAATTGCCGAGACTTGCAAGGAGCCACCGGTGAAGGCAAGGAGCCAAATCCAAGAACGTAGTAAGACCTACACATTGCTTGTTGAATGTTTTCTTTTGAATGCTTTTGTCTAGCCACATTTTATTGATATCCTTGTGGTTGTATGGATAACATTTCTGCCCATCGGATATGCTGGTGATGTGTTTTTTTTCTTTCTTGTTTTATTATTTTATGAAGCTACATGTGAAATTGCAGTTTGGGATTCCCATCCTGGTATGTCAGTGATATGTTTTATCATTTTCATGAGATGCATGTGAAATCCCAGTCTTGGGTTACCATCCTGGTATGCTAGTCATTACATAGGATGTTTCTTTCACTAAGGTAAAATCGTAGATTGTTTGGTGGGCCGGATGCATTACCTTAATTTGAATGCCCATCTTATTGTTTTGTTTATTGCTTATGGGGTTACGTTGGGTAAAGGTGAAAGTGCATATTGAGAATGCTATTCTTTGTATATTGTTTCTCATTCCTTCAGGATGAATGTGAAACTACGAGTCCCTTAATTCAGTTTTGGGCGAGTTTGTTGTACTAGTTTTAGGAGTTCTGATCTGTATCCTTGTTTGTATATTTTTCGGTATTATGACCTCTTGTTTCCTAGATTTGACTGGTGAAGCCAGCTTTCAATCACTTTGAAATTTACAGATGGTTGGTGACCTATAGTGGCTAACCAAGCATGTAGGTTACCCACATCCAACTCCCATGATCGACTCCTCCATTCGACTAAACCAACAAGTCACTCACCATCGAATCCACCTCGTCAACTACCAATTTTTGCTATCTATTGAGCAACCATTGATAATATTCTTTTTTAATATACAATATATTTACTTGACTAAAGCTGGAGAAATAATATCAACATTATTTCCATGGATTTGGACATGGACGTCATTTGGTTGTTGAGTATAAATTGAACTCCAATGCAGTAGAGGCAAATCATGGAGGTCACAGTTTTTTATCTTATTGGTTGAGTTTTTATTTGTGTCATACTATATTAGCTCTTTGGATTTTCAAATTGAGTCGTGACTAGTTGAATATGTTCATGAATGGAGTACATATGTCTTCCTTTTAAATAAAGGTTTTTCTTTATTTCTTCAAATACACCTTTTCCATATATGTGGAATTGTATATATATTGGATCTGATCTTCCTTCACCTCTATGTCTGTTTGCATGTGAAATGAATATTTAGTGCACAAAAAGAACAAATCCAAAAATGTGCATTGCTGGTTATAAGACGAAATTGAAATCACTAACCCAGATGTATAAATTATCCTCTGCACTTTTTTCTTTGCATTCTCTGATGGAAAAATCATCTGCGTAACGGTATCTGTAAAATGGTAATTCTTCTAACCAAAAGATTCTGGAAATTATTAATATTCAGTTCTGGAATGAAAATATACTGTGGGATAAGGGAGCTTTATATTATGTACAGTCCAAAGAAATGGCACCCAATTGGGTAGCAGGTTAGCATTGTGTTGATAAACGGTGTGGTCAAACCGTGGAACATGTTTAGAGCACTTGGGAATTTTTCCCCTTACCTTAGTGGGTTCGTCGCCCAAGCTCGGAGGTGACTCTAGGCGGAGTAATGCATGCCAGATAGAGTCAGTTGGTTGGGTGGAAAGTCAAAGGGAAGCTTTGAGTCAGATCAGTCATCTAATTTCTATTCTAGATTTAAGAACTAGTTGTGGAAGTTACCAATTGCATTACTTGGATAATCGTGACCAACATGTTTTCCTTTAAATGGTGTTAATATTTCAGGATGATGATTAATAATAACAAGTCTTGTGGCTAACATGTTTTCCTTTAAATGGTGTTAATATTTAAGGATGATGATTTATAATAACAAGTCTTATGGCTAACATGTTTTCCTTTAAATGGTGTTAATATTTCAGGATTATGATTATTAATAACAAGTCTTGTGGCTAACATGTTTTCCTTGAATAGTGTTAATATTTAAGAATGAGGTTTTAAGAAAGCTTACCTGGTTTAAGCCAAGCTATGAATGCAAGGAACTTGTAGCAAGGGAAACAGAAGATAGTTTCCCTATGTTGAAAGCATCGCAGATATCATACAACTTATACATATCCGGTTATGGAAAAGATAGTTTTTATCCATCTAGTTGAGTGCTATAAGATGGTCATTATGGATTTCCTAAGGTTGTTGTTATGAATGGTGCACAGTGTGATTGTAACTCAATATTTATACTAGTCATACCTATGTTGTTCATGTTTATTCTCTAAAATGTAAATTGCAAAGAATCTCCTAATTGTCGTGTGCATAAATTTATTGAAGTACTTGCAGGATAATAGTTGAATCATCCTACACGAGAAGAACTCAAGGTAGATATAAATGTACTCAAGTTCATAACATTTACGTGCTCAAATATGTTTCCTATATAGACTGGTTGTAAAGTAAGTGGCATGTGGATGTCGTGAAAACAACCTCCTGGTATTCCATGTTTATAGTATGAAATGTCCTAATGACTTAAGATGGTTTAGGCGGATTGCAGCATAGCATGAGGATCACAAAGGAAATGATGAGAGATAAGAATATGTATGATAGTGATTACCTTTGGTATTTCTTAAAGAATGTTTCATGGTTAGGTAACATAAAAACGACCTTAAATCCATTCAGTATAATTAAATCTTCTTGATACAAAGTAAACAGTTTCAGATTCCTTTTAAGAATAGATTCCAGTTCATTTGGGGATGTTACAATTTGGGTTTTTAAGGATGTTATCTTATGTGCTATTGGCATAATTATTTTTATGTTCTCATGGTGAGGATGTTGTAGAAAGTCTTCTTATGAATGAATCGAATCTAAGGAGGATTGTTTAAGGTAGACTGTTTGTCAATCCTTATAAGGCGATAGATAGTCTAACAAGGGAGGTAAGCCAATTTTTA
>LPNX010063371.1:0-87350 GCA_001517045.1 Pseudotsuga menziesii | reverse complement strand
TGCTATTAGCAATGAGTAAAATATAAAGTGGCTCATGAAAAATAAAACTTACCTTAAATGTACTAGCTTCTTGGAGATGACAAGGTAGCTGTCAAAAGGATTTTTATGAAATTAACCATTTAAGGAAGGAGTAAATACATTACCACAAAATCCTAGAAAAGTGTAGCTAAAATGATTATGTGTAAGATCTAACAGGGACATAAGTGATGCTGAAAAGATAATTATATTAAAATCACATATTGTTAGGATTATGCAGGTATGCGAAAATATACATTGTATCATGTGAAATTATACATGGTATCATGCAAAATATACACTGTATCAAACGAATGTTAGTAGTAAGGTAGAAAGGCATGAACCCTAACACCTGATATGAACAAATTGCTGATAACTAAGAACAATTGTTTTGGTTGGGGATATTAGATTCACAGGAACTACCAGTTCTCAAGTTTTGGATCCATAAAGAAATAAGAGGAATAGACCCTTGATGCTTCCCCTACATGTGTGCACATCAATAGCATATGACCTTGAGTCCTAGATGGATGTAAACTTGAGGTGGAGTTATGTGTTGTCATGGAATTACTATCATCTTGTCATAAAATAATAGCTCTGGAAATAGTGATGAATGATGGCATAAGTGTATACTAATTGGTTTTTAAGGATGCTATCCTGTGGACTGTTATAAAGTAGAACGTGGTTTGCTTATAAGAAGTTATAATTATAAATGAATACTAAGTGAATGTAGAACCTGAATGAAAAATTGTGATGAATAGATTCGGGTTTGATGCAAGATTTCAACTATTGTAAATAGCCGGGATGCAAGTGAAGCCTAGGAATCAGGTTGTGCATAAAAAGACTATTGATCTTTCATATGTACTCACAAGGTACAACAACAAATATTTAAAGTCCTAAAATTATATTTACATGAACTTGGGCCATGGTGCAGCCGAGGTGAGTGATAAAATGCGTTATGCGTAAAAATTCAATAAATGCCTTAGTGGTGAAAAGAATGCACTAGTACAAAGGCTCGTATCTGATGAATGAGAAATGAAGTAAAACATGACTTATGATAAAAAGTTTGATGTCCTTAATATGATAACTGACCACCTATGGAGTAATTGCAGGCATGGGAAAAATTGTGACCATCAGGAAGGCTAAAGCTCCAGGACTGTAATGAGCTATCTAAGAAGATATGAGAAAGATCTCATGTGCATAAATTTGTCACCACGAGGAAGTGGTGATGGGGGTAGTGGTTGAAAGCTACCTTGTTTTCCCCCGGGCCAACGAGGGACCACTATGCATTTTAGGGACACCTAGATGTAAGACATTTTGGTTAAGACTAATTCCGCACACATTGAGAGGACTATCACAAGAGTGGGGGACTCTGTGAAGAGAATAACCTCTAGGAGCTGTGGTGGTGTGTGAGAACGGAACTACCTCAGCTTGGTGAAGCACCCTAAAGAGCACAAAAAAGAAGATACACCTAAGGAAGGGTATCGTCCTTGTGTTGGGTGGATTGAATTGGTACTTGGATTACTGTTAGCACTTGGTGTTTTGGGATGAAGGACATCCAGAGGAAGGAATAATGATGAAGTTCCCTGAATAGCACAAGAGGGAGATACGTCCAAGGAAGGGTATCATCCTTTTGTTGGGTGGCTTGGATTGGTACTCGGAGTACTATTAGCACTTGGAGTGCTGGGATGAAGGACATCCAGAAAAAATAATAATGCCAGGAACAGGTATGTGCATTATAGGTAAATTGATACCCATGAGGTAATATATCTATTTATTGGCAAATAGAACTGACATGTGGATTATGAAAATTGCATAGTGTTGGATTCTGTGCTATAAATGGATATCAATGTCAATGTTAGTGGAAATGCATATATATGTTTAAAATGTAGGTTGGTGACCCAATCCCACCTACCGAGAGGGATTAAGAAGTACAAAAGAAAGTAAACAAAAAACCTGAAGAAGGAATGGAGACGAAGCTGGGAAAACAGGTAACACCGAGGATGGTGTTAATTTGAAGGGGGAGAAGATGTAACATCCCTCACCACCTCGAGCCAAAACTCACAATGTAAGTAAACATCACTGTAATTACCGACCCTAAAACTCTTTCAAGTTGTCAATATAATTGATAGGGTTAACGACTGAAAGCTTCGAACAACTAAAACGACATTCGGTGACGAATCCACTAGGGGGAAGGGGCTTTCATGAAATAAGAACCTAGCGAATTGATGATTATTATGGGTCATTGGAATACTTGTAAGTGCTAAAAGATAGAGAGTTGTGTTTACGACAGCCCATTATGTATAAATCAGGGTCGTTTGAGAAAAGAAAGCTTTGCTATTTGAAATGAGGGGGCATGAAGTTAACTCTGACTTTTTATATATTTATACGATTCCACTATACCAAGGAAGTGGATATTTTGTACTCTAAATGAACCTAAGGTTAAAGGAAATAGGCACTTACATATAACTATAGAGGAAAAAGAGAAAAATTTAGTAGAATCAAAATGAAAAAGTTACTGATCAAAAGTTATAAGACCTTTTATATTAACCCTTAAATAAAAAAAGGTTAATATAATAAAATATTAGAAAAACTAAGAAAAAGAAATGCTCTATAGTAAAGTGGAAAGAGATATCCAACACTGGTGACATTAAAATTGATACGATCCTAGTGCCTTATGTATAGTTAAAAAGCTCTTTTACACCCCATTATATACGCTGAAATAATTCAAGGCTAATGTCTCATATGACATTTACTCCTTAACAGCTATGACCTCCTATATATATATATATATATATATATATATTAAAAAGAAAGAACGATAACACATTGGGATACATTTTGATGCACCACCATTATTAAAGACATTGTTTGGCATTAATTTTAAATGAGTGAATAATGTGATAATGCGTAGGAGAGCTGGAATGTCCCACTTTTTCCCAAGCGCTATCAAGAATTAAAAATGGGTTAATATAATTAAAATAGAAAAGGTAGTACAGTTAAAGAAAAAAGCAGGGATATTAAGATGTATAATTGGAAAGACCAAAAGGGAAGTGATTATAGTTGCCGAGTTATGAATTCATTTTTGGAAAGACTAAAAAGAATAAGAGGCAATATTGTTTATCCCATTTGCATGGGGAGAGAAGAAAATGAGAACTTTGTAACCTTTTAAGGAGGTGAAATGCAAGCTGTTTAGGGGGGAAAGCCTCTTGGAAATTGCCGAGACTTGCAAGGAGCCACCAGCGAAGGCGAGGAGCCAAACCCAAGAACGTAGATAGACCTGCACATTGCTTGTTGAGTGTTTTCTTTTGAATACTTTTGTCCGGCCACATTTTATTGATATCCTTGTGGTTGTATGCATAACATTTATGCCCATCAGATATGCTGGTGATGTGTTTTTTTCTTTCTTATTTTATTATTTTATGAAGCTACACGTGAAATCACAGTTTGGGATTCCCATCCTGGTATGTCGGTGATATGTTTTATCATTTTCATGAGCTGCATGTAAAATCGCATTCTTGGGTTACCGTCCTAGTATGCTGGTCTTTGCATAGCATGTTTCTTTTGCTAAGGTAAAATCGTAGATTGTTTGGTGGGCCGGATGTGATACCTTAAATCGAATGCCCATCTTATTGTGATGTTTATTGCTTATGGGGTTACGTTGGGTAAAGGTGAAAGCGCATATTGAGAAAACTATTCTTTGTATATTTTTTATCATCCCTTTAGGATGAATGTCAAACTACGAGTCCCTTAATTCAATTTTTGGCAAGTTTGTTGTACTGGTTTTAGGAGTTCTGATCCATATCCTTGTTTGTATATTTTTATGTATTATGACCTCTTGTTGCCTAGATCTGACTGGTGAATCCAGCTTTCAATCACTTTGAAATTTACAAACGATTGGTGACATATAGTGGCTACCCAAGCATGTAGCCTACCCACATCCAACTTCCATGATCGACTCCTCCATTTGACTAAACCAACAAGTCACTCGCCATCGAATCCACCTCGTCGACTACCAATTTTTGCTATCTGTTGAGCAACCATTGATAATATTCTTTTTTAATAGACAATATATTTACTTGACTAAAGCTGGAGCAATAATATCGACAATATTTCCACGGATTTGGACATGGACATCATTTGGTTGTTGAGTATAAGTTGAACTCCAATGCGGTAGAGGCAAATCATGGAGGTCACAGTTTTTGAACTTATTGGCCGAGTTTTTATTTGTGTCATACTATGTTAGCTGTTTGGCTTTTTGAATTGCATCGTGACTAGTTGAATATGTTCATGAATGGTGTACATATGTCTACATTTTAAATAAAGGTCTTTCTTTATTTCTTAAAATACACATTTTCCATATATGTGGAATTATATATATATTGGATCTGATCTTCCTTCACCTCTATGTCTGTTTGTATGTGAAATGAATACTTAGTGCCCAGAAAGAACAGATACAGAAATGTGCGTTGCTGGTTATAAGCCAAAATTGAAATCGTTAACCCATATGTATAAATTATCCTCTGCACTTTCTGTTTTGTATTCTTTGATGGCGAAATCATCTGCACAACGATATCTATAAAGCAGTAATCCTTCTAACCAAAAGATTCTGGAAATTATTAATATTCAGTTCTGGAATGAAAATATACTGTGGGATAAGGGAGCTTTATATTATGTACAGTCCAAAGAAATGGTACCCAATTGGGTAGCAGGTTAGCATTGTGTTGATAAACGGTGTGGTCAAACCGTGGAACATGTTTAGAGCACTTGGGAATGTTTCCCCTTACCTTAGTGGGTTCGTCGCCCAAGCTCAGAGGTGACTCTAGGCGGAGTAATGCATGCCAGATAGAGTCAGTTGGTTGGGTGGAAAGTCAAAGGGAAGCTTTGAGTCAGATCAGTCATCTAATTTCTATTCTAGATTTAAGAACTAGTTGTGGAAGTTACCAATTGCATTACTTGGATAATCGTGACCAACATGTTTTCCTTTAAATGGTGTTAATATTTCAGGATGATGATTAATAATAAAAAGTCTTGTGGCTAACATGTTTTCCTTTAAATGGTGTTAATATTTAAGGATGATGATTAATAATAACAAGTCTTATGGCTAACATGTTTTCCTTTAAATGGTCTTAATATTTCAGGATGATGATTATTAATAACAAGTCTTGTGGCTAACATGTTTTCCTTGAATAGTGTTAATATTTCAGAACGAGGTTTTGAGAAATCTTACCTGGTTTAAGCCAAGCTATGAATGCAGGGAACTTGTACCAAGGGAAATGAAAGATAGTTTCCATATGCTGAAAGCATGGCACATATCATACAACTTATACATATCCGACTATGGAAAAGATAGTTTTTATCCATTGAGTTGAGTGCTATAAGATGGTCATTGTGGATTTCCTAAGGTTGTTCTTATGAATGGTGTACAGCATCATTGTAACTCAATATTTATAGTAGTCATACCTATGTTGTTCATGTTTATTCTCTAAAATGTAAATTGCAAAGAATCTCCTAATTGCCGTGTGCATAAATTTATTGAAGTACTTGCAGGACAATAGTTGAATCATCCTCCATGAGAAGAACTCAAGGTAGATATAAATGTACTCAAGGTAATAACCTTTATGTGCTCAAATATGTTTCCTATACAGACTGGTTGTAAAGTAAGTGGCATGTGGATGTCGTGAAAACAACCTCCTGGTATTCCATGTTTATAGTATGAAATGTCCTAATGACTTAAGATGGTTTAGGCGAATTGCAGCATAGCATGAGGATCACAGGGGAAATGATGAGAGATAAGAATATGTATGATAGTGATTACCTTTGGTATTTATTAAAGAATGTTTCATGGTTAGGTAACATAAAAACAAGCTTAAATCCATTCGGTATAATTAAATCTTCTTGATACAAAGTAAACAGTTTCGCATGCCTTTTAAGAATCGATTCTAGTTCATTTGGGGATGTTACAATTTGGGTTTTTAAGGATGTTATCTTATGTGCTATTGGCATAATTATTTTTATATTCTCATGGTGAGGATGTTGTAGAAAGTATTCTTATGAATGAATGAAATCTAAGGAGGATTGTTTAAGGCAGAATGTTTGTCAATCCTTATAAGGTAATAGATAGTCTAACAAGGGAGGTAAGCCAGTTTTTATTCTGTTAAGCCCTTTCATAATTATTATAAGTATGGAGCTTAGGAATAAATGGAATGGATGATATTAAAGGAGAAGGCTGATTTTATTTCAATGTGCTTTAGTTTCTTTTCCCAAGTACCCAAGAGTAGTGGTATCATTTATTTAAAAGGATAATTAATAAAGGAAAAATATCTTACCACTTTTTGGATCTGTTACATATGGTATAAGAGCCAAGGTCGAAACACTCGCGCCTATTTGGGCTCAAAATGATTCTACATATTTGTGTTAATAAACTGAAAAACAAGTTTTGCTTGAGATAACAGGATTTAACAAACTCGTGTTGATCTACAATACAAGTACTGTAAGATGTAGCAACTGCAAATAATTATATATATATTAGCTGACCTTGTATTTGTGCAAGATTGGAACAGCTTCTCCAGTTGAGTATTAGGCCCAACGAGGTCGCATGGTGAATATTCTTGTTGGGGACTGGCATGGAAAAGGGTCACGACATTATCATTAATAATAAAGGACTGGTAAGGAACTGGTGAGAATCGAATTGGAATTTAAGTTTCTATGCCTTTTGTGCTTGCTATTAGCAATGAGTAAAATATAAAGTGGCTCATGAAAAATAAAACTTACCTTAAATGTACTAGCTTCTTGGAGATGACAAGGTAGCTGTTAAAAGGATTTTGATGAAATTAACCATTTAAGGAAGGAGTAGATACATAACCCCCAAATCCTAGCAAAGTGTAGCTAAAATGATTATGTGTAAGATCTAACAAGGACATAAGTGATGCTGAAAAGATAATTATATTAAAAGCACATATTGTTAGGATTATGCATGTATGCAAAAATATACATTGTATCATGTGAAATTATACATGGTATCATGCAAAATATACATTGTATCAAACGAATGTTAGTAGTAAGGCACAAAGGCATGAACACTAACACCTTATATGAACAAATTGCTGATAACTAAGAACAATTGTTTTGGTTGGGGATATTAGATTCACAGGAACTACCAGTTCTCAAGTTTTGGGTCCATAAAGAAATAAGAGGAACAGGCCCTTGATGCTTCCCCTACATGTGTGCACATCAATAGCATATGACCTTGAGTCCTAGATGGACGTAAACTTGAGGTAATTTTATGTGTTGTCGTGGAATTACTATCATCTTGTCATAAAATAATAGCTCTAGAAATAGTAATGAATGAGGACATAATTATATACCAATTGGTTTTTAAGGATGCTATCCTGTGGACTATTATAAAGTAGAACGTGGTTTGCTTATAAGAATTCCTATTAGATTTCATTAACTACTAAATGAATACTAAGTGAATGCAGAACCTGAGTGATAAATTGTGATGAATAGATTCGGGTTTGATGCAGGATTTCAACTATTGTAAATAGCTGGCGTGCAAGTGAAGACTAGGAATCAGGATGTGCACACAAAGACTATTGATCTTTCATACGTACTCACAAGGTACGACAGCAAATATTTAAAATCTTGAAATTATATTTACGTGAACTTGGGCCACGGTGCAGCCGAGGTGAGTAATAAAATGCATTGTGTGTAAAAATTCAATAAATGCCTTACTGGTGAAAAGAATACACTAGTACAAAGGCTCTTATCTAATGCATGAGAAATGAAGTAAGACATGACTTATGATAAAAGGTTTGATTTCTTTAATATGATAAACTGACCACCTATGGAGTAATTGCAGGAATGGGAAAAATTGTGGCCATGAGGAAGCCTAAAGCTCTGAAACTGTAATGAGCTATATAAGAAGATATGAGAAAGATCTCATGTGCATAAAGTTTTCACCACGAGGAAGTGGTGATGGAGGTAGTGGTTGAAAGCTACCTTTTTTTCCCCCGGGCCAGCAAGGGACCAATATATATTCTGGGGACGCCTAGATGTAAGACATTTTTGTTAAGACTTGTTCCGCACACATTGAGAGGACTGTCACAAGAGTGGGGGACTCTATGAAGAGAATAACCTCTAGGAGCTGTGGTGGTGTGCAAGAACGGAAGTGCCTCAGCTTGGTGAAGCACCCTAAAGAGCACAAAAAAGGACATATGCCTAAGGAACAGTATTGTCCTTGTGTTGGGTGGCTTGAATTGGTACTTGGAGTACTATTAGCACTTGGTGTGCTGGGATGGAGGACATCGAGAGGAAGGAATAATGATGAAGTTCCTTGAATAGCACAAGATGGAGATATGCCTAAGGAAGTGTATTGTCCTTGTGTTGGGTGGCTTGGATTGGTACTCAGAGTGCTGGGATGGAGGACATCCAAAAAAAAGAATAATGCCAGGAACAGGTATGTGCATTACAGGTAAACTGATACCCATGAGCTAATATGTCTATTTATTGGCAAATAGAACTGACATGTGGATTATGAAAATTGTATAGTGTTGGATTCTGATCTATAAATGGATATCAATGTCAATGTTAGTGGACATGCATATATATGTTTAAAATACAGGTTGGTGACCTAATCCCACCTACCAAGAGGGATTAACAAGTACAAAAGCAAGCAAACAAAAAACCTAAAGAAGGAATGGAGATGAAGCTGAGAAAACAGGTAACACCGAGGACGGTGTTAATTCGAAGGGGGAGAGGATGTAATATCCCTCGCGACCTCGACCCAAAACTCACAGTGTAAGTAAACATCACTGTAATTACCGACCCTAAAACTCTATCAAGTTGTGGATATAATCGACAGGGTTAATGACTGAAAGCTTTGAACAACTAAAACGACATTTGGCAACTAATCCACTAGGGGGAAGGGGCATTCATGAAAGAAGAACCTAGTGACTTGATGATTATTATGGGTCATCGAAATACTTGTAAGTGCTAAAAGATAGAGAGTTGTGTTTATGATAGCCCATTGCGTATAAATCAAGGTCGTTTGAGAAAACAAAGCTTTACAATTTGAAATGAGGGGGCATGAAGTTAACTCCGACTTTTTATATATTTATACCAAGGAAGTGGATATTTTGTACTCTAAATGAACCTAAGGTTAAAGGAAGTAGTCACTTACATGTAACTATAAAGGAAAAAGAGAAAAATTTAGTATAATCAAAATGAAAAAGTTACTGATCAAAAGGTATAAGACCTTTTATATTAACCCTTAAATAAAAAAGGTTAATATAATAAAATATTAGAAAAATTAAGAAAAAAAAATGTTCTATAGTAAAGTGGAAAGAGATATCCAACACTGGTGGCATTAAACTCGATACAATCCTAGTGCCTTATGTATAGTTTAAAATCCCTTTTACACCCCATTATATATGCTGAAATAATTCAACGCTAATGTCTCATATGACATTTACTCCTTAACAGCTATGACCCCCTATATATATATTAAAAAAAAGAATGATAACACATTGGGATACATTTTGATGCACCACCATTATTAAAGACATTGTTTCGCATTAATTTTAAATGAGTGAATAATGTGATAATGCATAGGAGAGCTGGAATGTCCCACTTTTTCCCAAGCACTATCAAGAATTAAAAAGCGGATAGTATAATTAAAATAGGAAAGGTAGTACGGTTAAAAGGAAAAGTTAGGGATACTAAGATGTATAACTAGAAATACTAAAAGGGAAGTGATTATAGTTGTCGAGTTATGAATTCATTTTTCGAAATACTAAAAAGAATAAGAGGCAATATCATTTATCCCACATGCATGGGGAGAGAAGAAAATGAGAACTCTGCGAACTTTTAAGGGGGTGAAATGCAAGTTGTTTAGGGGGGAAAGCCTCTTGGAAATTGCCAAGACTTGCAAGAAGCCACCAGCAAAGGAGAGGATCCAAATCCAAGAACTTAGTAACTCCTGTACATTGCTTGTTGAATGTTTTCTTTTGAATGCTTTTGTCTGCCCGCATTTTATTGATATCCTTGTGGTTGTATGGATAACATTTTTGGGCATCGGATATGCTGATGATGTGTTTTTTTTCTTTCTTCTTTTATTATTTTATGAAGCTGCATGTGAAATCGCAGTTTGGGATTCCCATCCTGGTATACCGGTGATATGTTTTATCATTTTCATGAGCTGCATGTGAAATCGTAGTCTTGGGTTATCATCCCATTATGCTAGTCTTTGCATAGGATGTTTCTTTCGCTAAGGTAAAATCATAGATTGTTTGGTGGGCCAGATGTAATACCTTAAATTGAATGCCCATCTTATTGTGATGTTTATTGCTTATGGGGTTACCTTGGGTAAAGGTGAAAGTGCATATTGAGAATGTTATTCTCTGTATATTGTTTCTCATCCCTTCAGGACGAATGTGAAACTGCAAGTCCCTTAATTCAGTTTTGGACGAGTTTGTTGTACTGGTTTTAGGAGTTCTGATCCATATCCTTGTTTCTATACTTTTATGTATTATGACCTCTTGTTGCCTAGATCCGGCTGGTGAAGCCAGCTTTCAATCACTTTGAAATTTATAGAAAGTTGGCAACCTATAGTGGCTACTCAAGCATGTAGGTTACCCATGTCCAACTCCCATGATCAACTCCTCCATTCGAGTAAACCAACAAGTCACTCGCCATCGAATCCACCTCATCAACTATCAGTTTTTGCTATATGTTGAGCAACCATTGATAATATTCTTTTTGAATAGACAATATATTTACTTTACTAAAGCTGGAGCAATAATATTGACATTATTTCCATGGATTTGGAGATGGACGTCATCTGGTTGTTCAGTATAAGTTGAACTCCAATGTGGTAGAGGCAAATCATGGAGTGTTACGGAGAGAAATTCCTATGGATTGGGGTACCACAACAGACAGACTTGACTCCAGAAATCAATCTTTCCCAATATGCAATAGAAATAAAATGTCTAACACTAAAGGATCAGACCTCGTACTTTATTCCGGACGGTTGAAGTAGATCCCCGTTGAGCTTTCCAATCTTCAGCTTGAATTGATATAATACTTCCTCAACAACAAGAAACAATACAAGCATACTATATATCATGGTGTTAGATCTATTCTAGCATATATATATATCATCAATAATGTAAAATCATTTGACATATTCCAATGGATACAACATCAATCAAATACACATCATTGGACAGGAAAGGATAGTTCTTATTAATATAAATCAGAGATTACAAGATAGATACAACCTTTGACGGCACGTCTACGAATTGGAGAAATTGAATCCCCCACTTGGGCCTCCACCACCTCAATCATGCATCTCTCGATAGCAAGCTTACTAGCAAAAGGCAAGCTTGAGAAGAACACAACAGTGCTCTAAGGGACAAAGGGATGTAGACTCAAGTATAAATTCTGGCAATAATGGACTATAGTTTCTTTGCTTCAATCTCTCTATATGCCTTCAATGTACCAAGGGGTTCCTTATATAGCTTCACAAGGGATACTGAAGGGTCAAATCCGAGCGATCTCAAGTCATATGGAAGGCCAGGAGTCGAATGAGTCGGATCCAAGTCAAGGAAAACTCCAAAAGGATTTGGACTATGCACACATCCCGATGTACGCGGTTATCGGGGACATATCCACATCTATACGTGGTTATCGGGTAAAAAGCCGCATATATCATTTTTTATATAGTTTAAGGGATGATCAAGGTAACATTAAAGGATAAAATGTGGTCCATGGGGTCTAAAGAGTCTGCAGCGGGACAGGGGAAGGCCATACAAAGTGTGATTCACCTAGTGTGGTGAAATATGCTATAACAAATGCCCCCTAATGTGTGAGGTTAGAGGGGTCATACGATGGCCGAAATACATTATGAGTCCATCCCAGAAGTGGAGTGATGAAGGTACCCACATGGAAGACCAGCCACCCAATCAGCATAGTACAATAATACAACTCTACATATAACTGCAAGTACATATAGCAGTCCCGGATACATAAGAGTACAATGACCATGAATAGGCATAATACATGATATCACATATGTGGTTATCACCACGTACAATATACATAGATCAAAATCTCCATGATGAAGATATACAAAGGACCATGATCTCCAAGATAGCTGAAGATATACAATAGATCGAGATCTCCATAATGGCTAGAAATATCTGACATATACTTGTATCAAGTCACGAGAGCTGAAATCTCATGAACACTGGCACGATCAAGGAGGTAGCATATATGAGATGCCACCAGTCTGGAAAGTATTCTACACAAATCGCTATGAGTACATGTCCTACTAGGTGAATAGAGGGGTCGAGGTCGAACATAGTAGTCGATTGTCTGATTACTAGTCATTGATGTATACCGTTAACAGACGCGAGATTACCCACCAATGATGAAAATGGGAATCAAGGTACTAGAGTGCAAACTAACAAGTGTGAATAGATGTGTTGAGGTCGAACACTTGAAAGGATCCATCGATCAAGGCACATTGATGTATTCCCAAGAAACTGTCAATGGTGAGAGAACCTGCCACTGATGACTGCAAGTCTCAAGGCACTCAAAATGAATCTAGATTCCAATCCCAGAATAGATGATCTGATTTCGATGGGATGAAATCTCCTGTAAGGAGGGCATTAAGGCATCCCCCATCATCCAACACGAGGTACTCAGCAAAGCTGTCTAATGTGGAAGGACTCGATCATAAGGTGCACGAACCAGTAACTGTTTCGGGAATGACCGACATGAAAAGTCAAGATAACTGAGGAATGGCCGACATAGGTTTCAAATTCCTTCGAACAAGAGCATAATGGCGTATGGTGACTGAATGAAGGCAGCATAGACTCGATATACAAACTGGGACATCTCTGTGACACAGGAGGCATCAACAGAGGCTCCATAGGGATAGGAAGCTTAACCAGTCGGTGGAGATAAACTCAGATAAACGAGTACAGCTCCTAAAGTCAAACTATAACCCAACCAATGGATGTGATATACAGTGCTCTATTCGAAGGCGACATGACTCGATAGCTGCCAAAGATAACATCTTTCCTTGTCCGTCTTTTTGGTTTTTTTATTTTTTTGGACTTTTTCAGTTATTTGAAAATCTTGAAAAAAGAATAAACTAGCTTTATAGTTACAAAATAGGAGGAGACAAGTGTCATCAGGGAAAACAAACTAGTTCCAAGCAGTGGAACATACCTATGCTCAATGCAAGGATACATGTGTAGGATATCGACACTCGAGGTAAAATCCCCTCCCGGCAAAAAGGGAAATCAAGCTGCGAAGGATATAAAGAATGGCTCTACATGGCTAGACATGAGACAAGCTCGAGCCATATGGCTGAAACGCAATGTCAGGAGAGCCGGCATAAAGCTCAATAAGGCATGCAAAGCTCATGATAATGCATTCACAACTTGACATAGGGGAGTCTGGAGGGAAACATGCCAGCATAAGATCAAGAGGAGTATGAGGCTCTTGCGAAATGTCATGGCGGTACTATACAATGGACTCCCACACCCTAAAGGAGAAAATGTCAACATGGGTACCAAATGCAAATAAGGTGCTAACTAGCGTACCCATGTAAGGTGAGGCTCTACCACTCATATCATGCCACTTCTATAGTAGCAACAAGGTTCCATGACACAATAGAGTGGGTTCGTACCTAAGGTCATGGTGACATGGTCATAAGGTCATGCAAAAATGCAAATAGTGGGGAACCTAACCTATATGCCAGTATAGAAGTTATACCTGAGATCAGTACAAACGGGTCAATCCAATGGCTGAAACGGCACTGAAAATGGTCTTCTACATCACAAAATATGTCAGAAACGGTCCAAAATGGTTAGAAGCTGTCAAAACTATAGGAAAGGGGGTAAAAATTTTCAAATATTTGAGAATTTTTCTATGAATAGTAAAAAATATAAATCATTTGAAACTTTTACCCATTGGAGCTCTGATTTTCAACTGCAAATTCTAGGAGATCCAGCTGGCGCAATTCATAACCGTTTCTTCCAGGTAGTTACTCATGCTCTTCTCATGCGTTTTGATATAATTTTTATGGATTTTCATGGTGAAATGATGGTGTTTAGGCCATCTCTACATGAGCACTGCGGCCCACGCGGGTATCGAAGCTTTTTTCGCATATAGGGTTGGATATACGCAGAAAAGAGGCTAGAATCCACGTACATACGCGGTTGTTTGCAAAACAGTCGCGTATGACGCCGCGCAAGTGATTTTAAACGAATCTAATGGACAATTGGGTAATTTCTCTTGTAGGATGGGGCTAGAATGGAGAGAGAACGAGCATGGTGAAGTAGAGGAAGCTGTAAGGGCCGATGTGAGGGCACAACAATCTCTTCGAGCATGCGGACTCTAGGAGTTCTGGTGTCTTGGGGTTTTGAGGGCCAAACCAAGACTACTAGAGATGCTAGTAGACTATTGGGATCCAGACTCAAAGTCCTTCCGAATAGATGGGATGTCTCTCACCATAGAGGTGGAAGATATCTACTTCATTACAGTTCTATCTAGACGAGGGGAGGTGGTGAACCTTCATTCCCGAGGTGGGCCAGGTGGTGGGTTTACATTTTTGATATATATAAAAAGTTTTATGGTGATCGGTTTATTTATTGACATGTGTAAAAATGTTTCTGATTAATTTATTATGAATTAAACAAATGCCAATCTAACATGTAGTTAGCATATGAGTCAGCAACTTGATTATCATTTCTTGGAATGTGTATATATGTTATACTGTCAAATTGTCATTCTAACAATCTCACACGTAAGAATCTTCTTAATAGCGTCGGATCTCTAAGATGGTACAAACCATTAAGCTGTGACACTACTAACTCCGAATCAAGACGTACATCAATAGATAGAATGCCATATGAAATGGCATCCCGTAGAAGCTCAATAACAGCACTATATTCAGCAACATTGTTGGAAGATGGCCGTAGACATACACCTCCTGAAGACAACACTTGACCCATAGGAGTATAAATCACCCAAGCATCAGAGGCTGAGTGTTGAGTGTGACGGCTTGCACCATCCGCGAATCCTATGTAGGTGGAAGATTCCACTGACATCTGCCAAAAGAAACAAAAACTAATCACAAACTCGATCATGATAAGAAAAGACCTAACTATGCAAAAGTTGTACAATAATATACAACAAGCAGCCTTGGCTAAAGATCATGCCTAGTATTTTTTGAGATAGAGCCCATTTCTAGGCTCCGCCAAAGCTGTGCCTTCTTAATCGACTAACTCATAGGCACCCTTCTCTAAGACATGCTTGACCACGTAAGGACCACGCCACATAGGATTAAATTTTCCTGCCCCCAAGGGTTCCTTCAATTGATCCCACAAAAGGACCAAGTCTCCTTCACTAAACACTCTTGGATGGACAGACTTATCGTACTGGACCTTAATGCGACATTTATTAACTTCTAGAGCCACCAAGGCATCTCGAAGCTGCTCATCAAGTTGCTCAAGGTGGACCGAACGCTCCTCCAAAGGTGAAGTGTCTGGTAAGAGTTCCACAGCTAGCTTCAATGAAGGGATTTCGCATTCAACCGGCAATATCAACTCCACTCCATGCACAAGCTGATATGGAGAAAAACCAGTGGTATTCTTAACCGCAGTTCGATATGCCCACAAAGCAGGGTATAACATAATATGCCAATTCATCTTGCTTTGTGCGATGGTTCATTAGAGAATGGACTTAAGTGATTTATTCACTGCTTCAACCTGTCCATTCGCTTGTGGGTAATAAGAAGAGGAGTGCTCTTGCTTATACCCTAACTTGGATGCCAACTCTTCCATGATACGGTTCTGAAAGTGTAAGCCATGGTCAGTGACAAGCTCTTTCAGAATCCCGAACAGAGTAATGATTTGGTTGAATATGAAATGAGTGGCTGTCTCACCATTGGATTTTACTGTAGGCATTTCCTTAGCCCATTTCATGAAATAATACATAGCCACTATAATGTGATGGTGCCCCCCTGCCAAAGCTGGGTTGCAATCCATAAAATCGAGCCCCCACTTGGTGAAGGGACCGGCGGTGATAATAGGATGTAAAGGGGCAAGTTTCAAGTGCATATTCTGTGCGAACACCTGGCAAGGGTGGAATCTCTTGATCGCATCAACACAATCTTTAAAGATCGATGGCCAGAAATAACCCGCTCTCAAAATATTTTGAGCTGTAGAAAGCCCAGATAACATGGCGTAATCGTCGTCGTTCATCTCGCGAGAGGTGAGTAGGGGTCCTCTGTGTTTGCAGATATACTATGATATCTCCATACCATGGGTCAGATGTTGAGAGTAAGAAGATATGTTCATCGACAAACGTATCCTCACAAACCAACTCCTCGGCCTCAATCGAGAAATCCGATATAAGCTCTGCAAAAATTAACGACTTCTTCGAATTTGCTGAAAGAAATTCAAGATCGAACTCTTGCAGAATGACAATCCATTTATTGTATTTTCCCCCAATCACCCTTCATGTGAGGACGAACTGAAATGGATTGACATGGGCCACAACCAAGGTCTGGTGAAGGAGAATATAATGTCTCAAACGTTGAACCGCATGTACAGTTGCTAGGGAAAGCTTCTCGACATGAGAATAATGAATCTCTACGTCAATAAGGTTTCGACTCAGGTAGTATATGACATGCTCTTGGAGCTCCTCATCCTCCTGAACCAAAACCATACCAATCGTCTCTAACGACGCGGCCACATATAATAGGAAATCACGGCTATAATCTGGAGGACTAATCACTGGGGCCGATGCGAGGGCTCGCTTAAGTGCATCGAAGGACTCCTAGGCTTGCTCATCCCATTCAAAGGGAGTATCCTTCTTCAAGAGACGCATGAAGCCTCTAGTCAAATTGGAAAAATTGACAACAAATATTCATAAGAAGTTTTCCCTACCTTGCAAACACTGAAGATGACGAATGTTCTTCGGGGGAGACAACTGAAGTATTGCCTCAACCTTCAAGGGATCGACTCTTATCCCCTCCTTCGAAACGATGAATCCTAATAAACGACCTGTCTTCACACAAAAGATGCACTCATGAGGGTTTAATCGAACCGAATAATGCCGGCATCTTTCGAATACCAATCTCAAGTGATAGGGATGACACATTCTCATACGAGAGTGAGCAGCGAGGTCATCCAAAAACACTTCAATAATAGACTTGAGATTGTGGAAAATCAAGGTCATCGCCCACTGAAATGTAGCTCTGGTGTTTTTAAGGCTGAAAGGCATTTTTTGATATGCAAACGTTCCCCAAGGACAAATAAAGGCAGTCTTGTGTTGGTCCTCAGGTTTAATCTGGATCTGATTATACCCGAAAAAACTATCCATGAAGGAGAACACCTCGCTACCCGCACACTCATCCAAAATCTGATCTATAAATGGTGTGGGGAAGTTATCCTTAGGACATGCACAATTCAAATCACGGAAATCAGTGCATATTCGGATCACTCCCTACTTCTTATCCATCGGAACGGGGTTTGAAACCCACTCCGTCAAGGGAATGGGATAGATGAAACTGGCTTTCAACAGCTTCTCTATCTCTGCCTTAATGGCAGGTGCTTTCCTAGGATTCACAGTGCATAAACGTTGTCAAACAGGCTTAGCATTGGGGTAAGTCTTAATTTCATGTTCGACAATCCAAGGGTCAATAACTGGCATCTCATCATAAGACCAAGAAAAAACATTGCAGAATTCCTTGAATAGCTCGGTATATTCGAGAATCTCAGCTTGGTAACATTCAGACCCGATATAGACATTCTCAATGGTGCCAGGATTTAGAGAGATGTTGATAGCAATCATGGAAGATATGTTCACCATGTTTCCATCAGCCATCTGACCAGGAGAGCTTAATGGAACCACGGGGCTACCAACCCTCTGACTAAGAATCTCCCTATAATACTCATGCTCCAAACGGTCAAGCAGTGGAAGGAAATATGATCTATGATGAAGTTCCTCCCATGGCAGCTCAACACCCGACATAGCCTCAATGATCGCTTCATCTAAAGGAAAAACTGTGTCAAGGCAGTCATGGGCATGAGAAGACTATACTGCCCATGCCGGAAGCACATAGGGGTCTTCCTCCTCTATCCGAGAAGAGGAAGAACAAGGCTCCGCAACACTCTGAAGATTGGCTTGATAAGCAATCATGGCTGCAGGAAGCAGCATGTTGGTCTCGATAGGCTCACTCGAAATACTCAGTGTAGGAGAATCCAAGGCTCTTCCATATGAGTCATGCGAAAAGACACTGAGGTCATAGAAGATGAATCCCTATCGGAACGAGATCCTATCATGAGGACCGGTGCAGGACAACTAAAGGTTCCCATGAGGGAGGAATACATGCCTACACCCACACTCCCAGTTGCCGGCTGAGAGTGTTCAACGATCAGGACCGAAGCTCCCGAATATGCAGTAACAGGGGAATTCTTGAATGCCATCTGATCAATCGTTACAATCTTCCCGTTATGTGGAAAGCATACAACGTGAAACACAAAAGAAGCAACGACTTGCATACTATACATCTAGTTCTGACCCAGCAAGAGATTGTAGTCGAGGGGTGCATCAACCACCTAAACCTCTATCGCAACGATATTCCCCCCCAAACAGACCTTAAGAGAGGGAAGGATGATGTGCGGCCTAAAAGATCTCCCATCAAAAGCAGTTAACATAGTCACTGATTTCAACAGCTCAGGAGAACCAAGACCCTTCCAACAGGACAAATACATCACAGAGGCAGCAGCACCCTCGTCAATCACAGTGCGCTTGATGATCATGTTAAGACATTCTACATGTACCAAAAGTGACACATAGTAGGGCAAGCGAGGCTGATGTCCTGCGGTTTCAAATTTGATCACTGAGGAAGAATCATCACCATTCACACCAAGAGCAGAAAGCAAAGCCTTCCTTTGCGAAGGACAACTCTGAAGCACTTCCAATGCAGACATCGTACAAGGAGTATGGCCTAAGTCCTCAATAACTGAATAATTTTGGGCGGCTCAGGCATTTGAATTATGCCCCGAGCGCTTAAGTACCCCCTTAGGAATGAGAGGTGCAGCTTCATATTTATCAGCAGGTTTCTCAATGCACAAGGAGTTCCTGGTGGATCAGGTTCTTTGCCTGGGCTAGGCTGTGACGATCCATAATCTTTCGCACGAGTCACAACCTTAGCAGCACGTACCATGTTCATGCACCCACGAGCACTAGCCTCTGGTGGATCATTCTCACTAGATTGCTCCTGGGACTTCGAGTTCATGTTTTGGTTATGCGGTAAAGGGTTCGTTAGCATAGTTGGGCCTTGTGCTAAGAGTCTTGAAGCTTCATCGATTCGAGGGCACAAGTAAGTGAGGTGATCATCCTTACATAGCTTGCAAGGGAATTTAACCTTACGTTTCGCTTGCTTGTCCCCCCCCCAGCATTTTGACCGTTCTTGTCATGATTGGAAGCATTCTCATTATTATTCCCACCCTTTCGATTATTATTCTTACCCTTTCTCCTATTCCATCCGGGATGGTGGTTACCCTTCTAGTCCGACGATTCCACAGAAAGTACACTCGCCGTCTGGGCGAGTTGAGAAGAAGCCGTAGCTTGTCCCGAATCATATTGGTTGAGCGATAATTGACTAACTTGTTTTGCAACCGAATCCGCATGTTTGGCACTTGCACAACCCACAATTCTGTCGGCATGTGGTCCAGGTTTGACCTTGGGATCAAAACTAGAACAAGGAGCGTTGGGAATAATCTCATACAACAAACCGGACTGAGCATAAATCAAGTCCAGTTCCTGTTCCCTAAAGATCGCTTGTTCCTCATTCTACACTCCGGATGTAGAAACATCCTTCTCGATATATGGCAATAAAGACTTGAGGAACCACTTGAGAAGGAACTCCGGCGGTATAAAAGATTTAATTAATCTCTTCCATCTACGCCACTCCTGAATAAGATCAGAAATATGGGTGGCTTTATCTTGCCGAAATGTCGACAAGAGTTCAGTACCAACATCATAGCGCACTGGTAGCTGGAAGTGGTTAAGAAAAGTCATCACTAGATCGTCGAACAAGGTAAAGGCTCCCTTTGGTAACTCTATATACCATTTCACAGCAAGCCTTGTGAGGGTGCGTTGAAATAGTCGTAAGCGGACTGAGTCCTGATGTAACGAATTAAAAGAGCACCAAAGGTGAAACATGGTAACGTGTTTGCTCGGATCCTCTCCCGGTTTGCCTTTGAACTTAGGTATATCTGAAGGAAGCTTGGTAGGGACAGCCGGCCAAGCCAGGTCATGAGCCACGGGATCATTCGTAAGTCTCGATAAGTCAGAAAGGTTAAGCATTGCGAGGAAAGGGAGCCTAGGATGATGAGGTCGATGGACCGCTCCCTGGTTCACATAGGTTTGAGCACCACTATGGCCTTGGCCATAATGTCCTCCTCTTGTCTGAACCGTATAGGGTGGCATGGAAGTACCATAGTAAGGTGGACCTTGACTAGTAGGAGCTATGAAGCCGTAGTTAGGAGAGTAAGCAGGTTGTTAATACCCACCTCCGTAAGGTGAAGAAACCTGTCCATACTGCATGCCATAATAAGGTCCATAGGTATATATGCCCCCGACGTAACAAGATGACCACTAGAAGGGTGAATATAACCTCCCGAAGTAGCGGGTGGTATATGGACTTGAGACACAATCGGCCTAGTAACCGTAGTACAGACCTGACTCGTAGCCATATATCGTCTCGAAGGACCACATGGATAAGGTGGAGAATGTACATTTGAAGAACTCAGAACTGAGGACGAAGGAAGTTCAGTAAGAAGATATGTACTAGTGCCTATCGTTACTCGTCTAGGACCTAGTATTCTAATGGGATCGCTAACCCTAGACCTAGGAGGTAGATAAGATGTAGCTTCCACCACTGGGACGGAAGGTGCAATGTGACTAGTACTCCCAAACCTCTCTGCAAGGTAAGGCATGGGATTTACCCCAGGCATAGTGCTATGCTCAAAGTCAGATTCGACGTGGAACGTCAAATCATGCATAGGAAAACCATTCGTAGCATAACTACCATAGCTAGTAGTGGCAGGTTCAAAGCGAGTCTCGGCATCTTCCGAAATTCCATACCAGTAATGTGTCAATGGGGGATCATCCCTAGGGTGAGTAGGTCGATCGTGTAAGGATCCTATCTGGGAAATCACAGGACCGAACTCAACTAGGTCAGGTGAAGGATCGTATGTAGGAGTAAGTTCCCCATCATCAATACGAACGGGAGGAGGTGGGTCAGGAATAGTCTCTGAATGGTCCTCCATGGTGTGTGAATCAGTGTGTGACATAGTCCACCTAGGCCTCTCTCCCAAAGGAGGAGGAGAAGTAGAAGGCGGAAGTCCTGCTAACCAACGAAAATGGCACGAAATCGCACTCGAATCCACAATGACTCAAAAAATAGCAAAGACTCTCTATTTATGTAAACCCTAGGCCAACTAGCGTGCACAGAGCAATCACTAATAAAATATAAATCCAAATGCAAGCAAACAAGGGCTGGATAAGTGAGATCCTGAATGAAGCAGGTATGTCTCGCCTAGGAGAGGCCTGAGACTCCCATACACAACAAGCAGAGGTACGTAACCAATTATTATGGCCCTCAGCTTCAACGCATAAAGAGACTGTGTTGTCCGACCCCAACCTGGCCAGAACACATGCAGAATAACCTATACAAGTACCCCCTTGATATCCTAGGTAAGGTCACTAAGGTCACCTCAATATAATCAAAGCTTGGGCGGATAGTCGCAGGCGGGATTGACCGTATGGGCAGGGTAGCAAAGCCCAAAACTCACAAAAGAGCCCCCAGATACGAATACAATCCTGGCAATATTGCCGGTGCTACTCAGTTATGACTAGGGGTCATCCCAATCGATAACCGCTCACACTACCTCGTGCTTAACTCCCGTTTGAGAGGAGGATCCTGAAAACGATGGTTATACCAAGGATTTCACACACTCCCTGGACAGACACCTAGTTGTTGTCATTTAGTGATCTTGGAGAATTAACTTACAATGAACTATTCCAAGATCCTAAAACCTAAGCTTTTTGGTGCACCCTAGAAAAGAAAAGAGTGTAATTCATTTTAATTAGCGTTGATTTTAGTTGGCTTTATTACTCAAAAATAGGATATGGTCGTGCAACTAGTGGTGTTATGACGCAACATGAAGTAAAATGCACACCGTAACAATCAATGCAAATGCATTGTGTCCATGTAAATAGGGTATGCATACTACATGAAATGCACAATTCTTATTCAAATGATGAATGCAAATTTTCCTATATGAAGTCCTAACTAGTACTCCAAAGCAAATCTAGATCTAGTGCAAGTACAATGCAAAGTGCAAGATGCAATGCATGATGATAAGCAAATGTTTTTGGTTTTTTTGAAAATATAAGAGATGCAAAAAGAAAAAGAATGATTCTACCACCCTCAGAATCTACAAGCACACATAAACAGCATCCAAGCACAGCACTAAGGTAAAAGAACTCTAATGCACTAATCTCAAGCAAAAAATCGAAAATGCCATGACAAGAACTTTCCTAAAGAAAAAAATTAGGCTAAAAAAAAAACGTTTTTGGTCAGAAACAGAGGTCAAAACAGACTCAGGCAGTGCCAAAGGAGACTCAGCATCTAACAAAATTCACCCAGCAACCAACAATCTTCCACAAAAAGGAAAAAACCAGGGTATGCGTGACTGTTCGCAGTAAAACCGTGTGTATACACGGAAATCACAGAGAAAACCACGCGTATACGCAACTGTAAATCAAAAACCCGCGTACAGGAAGAAAAGGTGCATAAAACAAGGAAAACAGGCAGGCTGAGACAAAATTCACTCCAATTAGACTCTACCAGGCATACATGCCCCCAGACCCGACACAGAAACAAGAGAGAAAGAGCAATTCAAATACATTGAATGCCGAGAAAATCACCCCTAAAGGACAACTACTAGGAACTCCCCAGCGGAGTCCCCAATTTTGTTACAAAGAGAAATTCCTATGGCTTGGGGTACCACAACAGACAGACTTGACTCCAGAAATCAATCTTTCCCAATATGCAATAGAAATAAAATGTCTAACACTAAAGGATCAGACCTCGTACCTTATTCCGGACGGTTGAAGTAGATCCCCATTGAGATTTCCAATCTTCAGCTTGAATTGATATAATACTTCCTCAACAACAAGTAAACAATACAAGCATACTATATATCATGGTTTTAGATCTATTCTAGCATATATATATATCATCAATAATGTAAAATCATTTGACATATTCCAATGGATACAACATTAATCAAATACACATCATTGGACAGGAAAAGATATTTCTTATTAATATAAATCAGAGATTACAAGATAGATACAACCTCTGATGGCACATCTATGAATTGGAGAAACTGAATCCCCCACTTGGGCCTCCACCACCTCAATCCTCCATCTCTTGATAGCAAGCTTACTAGCAAAAGGCAAGCTTGGGAAGAACACAACAGTGCTCCAAGGGACAAAGGGATGCAGACTCAAGTATAAATTCCAGCAACAATGGACTATTGTTTCTTTGCTTCAATCTCTCTATATACCTTCAATGTACCAAGGGGTTCCTTATATAGCTTCACAAGGGATACTGAAGGGTCGAATCCGAGCGATCTCAAGGCATATGGAAAGCCAGGATTTGAATGAGTCGGATCCAAGTCAAGGAAAACTCCAAAAGGATTTGGACTATGCACACATCTTGATGTACACGGTTATCAGGGACAGATCCACATATGTACGCGGTTATCGGGTAAAAAGCCGTGTATATCATTTTTTATATAGTTTAAGGGATGATGAAGGTAACATCAAAGGATAAAATGTGGTCCATGGGGTCTAAAGAGTCTGCAGCGGGACAAGGGAAGGCCATACAAAGTGTGATTCACCTAGTGTGGTGAAATCCACTATAACATGGAGGTCATGGTTTTTGAACTTATTGGCCGAGTTTTTATTTGTTTCATACTATGTTAGTTGTTTGGCTTTTCAAATTGCATCATGACTAGTTGAATATGTTCGTGAATGGTGTACATATGTCTGCCTTTTAAATAAGGGTATTTCTTTATTTTTCAAATACACCTTTTCCATATATGTGGAATTATATATATATTGGATCTGATCTTCCTTCACCTCTATGTCCATTTGTATGTGAGATGAATACTTAGTGCCCAAAATGAACAGATCCAGAAATGTGCATTGCTGGTTATAAGCTGAAATTGAAATCGCTAACCCAGATGTATAAATCATCCTCTACACTTTCTTTTTTTTATTCTTTGAGAACGAAATCATCTGCGCAATGGTATCTATAAAACGATAATCCTTCTAACAAAAGGATTATGGAAATTATTAATATTCAGTTCTGGAATGAAAATATACTATGGGATAAAGGAGTTTTATATTATGTACTATCCAGAGCAATGGCACCCAATTGCGTAGCAGGTTAGCATTGTGTTGATAAACGGTGTGGTCGAACCGTGGAACATGTTTAGAGCACTTGGGAATGTTTCCCCTTACCTTAGTCGGTTTGTCGCCCAGGCTCGGGGGTGACTCTAAGCGGAATAATGCACGCCAGATAGATTAAGTTGGTTGGGTGGAAATTCGAAGTGAAGCTTTGAGTCGGATCAGTCATCTAATTTCTATTCTAGATTTAAGCACTAGCTATGGAAGTTACCAGTTGCATTACTTGGATATTCATGACCAACATGTTTTCCTTTAAATGGTGTTAATATCTCAGGATGATGATTATTAATAACAAGTCTTGTGGCTAACATGTTTTCCTTGAATAGTGTTAATATTTTAGAATGAGGTTTCAAGAAAGCTTACCTGGTTTAAGCCAAGCTATGAATGCAGGGAGCTTGTATCAAGGGAAACAAAAGATAGTTTCCATATCCTGAAAGCATGGTGGATATCATACAACCTATACATATCCGACTATGGAAAATATAGTTTTTATCCATCGTGTTGAGTGCTATAAGATGGTCATTATGGATTTCCTAAGGTTGTTGTTATGAATGGTGTACAGCATGACTGTAACTCAATATTTATACTAGTCATACCTGTGTTGTGTTGATTGCATGGGCAGACCCGGGTTTACTATAATCAACCAACAACACCCCTAACTCACTGGCCCTTTCGGCGATAGACCGCAAGGCGGCCTGAAGTCTCACCCAAAGTGAATCTAATGGGTTGGCCAAGACTCAAGTGTCTTGGACCAGGTTCTGTGGCAGCCCTACTGGTGTCGCGCAGCTCTTCGGGCTGCAAGATCTACCTCTAGGTAGGTGCGTCGCGCAATCTCTCCGTTGCGCAGCTCGTCTCACCGCAGAGTCTCTACCCTTGCGTGCGTCGCGCGGGTTCTTCCCTCATCGCACAACTTCCACTTACTCACAATATCTCCCTCCTTATCGCATCGCTATGCACTGCGGGACAAACAACCTCTTCTCAACGCTAGTCCTCAGCTCGCGGTACCGCGCACCGTAGCTCCTCTGCTGGTGCGATATCACCTCTCTGTGATATCCTACCTCCACGACTTTGCGCTCTAGCGTTGACTGTGTCGACGGGCGAAGCTGACCTCCAGGAAGTTATATTACGATTAAGCAATCATTAGAAACAACGTAAGGGAGTCTTTATGCAACTTACTGAAGTACTTCACTTACTTAGATCCTTTGGTATTACTGTGAGCTGAGCAATACATACATTCATTTACTACAACTAATATCATACGCATAATAACCAGTAACAGTAAGCAAATACAATCACATTCACGCAACATTTAACATGCAGATTTAACGTGGTTCGCCCCCAGAAAGGGAGTTACGTCCACCAAACTGTGCTTCTATTATATATCTTGAGGGAAGTGAGCACAGTCTATCGCACCGCATATGCAACGCGAGATCTCTTCTAGACCTCTGATCTACTTCTATCTCTATATTGCCTTTCTTTCAATATATCCTTCCCTCTCTGCCAATCTCTGTGGATGATTACATACAGACTCTAATGACTCAGAGACAAGCTAGGTGTCTGGATCGTTACAACGCTGTCTGTCTGACTGACTCCTAAATCTACTTCTCCAAAAATATTCAACTAACCAACTAAGGAATCAACCTCTGAACCAACCCTTTACAATACAAAATACAAGCTTTTATAGGCAGCCCGAAGGTCGTGCCATTACAACACTGTGGGCCTGTCCCAACAGTAAACCCATACCCTAATTAGTGACAATTGGTCCTCTCTATCCTTGAGGTAGCCGCTTCCCGTCACACCGCAGCTCTCTGCAGTCTTCCATGCTTCCTGGCACTGATCATGGGTACTATGCACCGCTTCACTTTTCTGTCCTTTGTCTTCAATGCTTGAGCCTCGTTGCTCCTTCTCCTTTATGAGGGTTGCTGAGCCCTCCTATCTTCCGCCGCTACCTTCAATGCAGTGGTTGAGCTTTCTTCTCTCGGCCGCTCAGGTACCATTGCCTTCTTGACTTTTCTATCTCAAAAGTCATTGTTTCCGACTCTGCTCTACAGCTGAAAACGCGCTACGGCGTCGTAGCCTTGCCTTCTCTTCTTTCCGCCAAAACTTTACCTTCCCGCTAAACTAGCAGCTTCTTCTGTAGCTATGGGACCCTACTCCAACAGTCCCCTAACACTCACTTGTGGCTCACCCCCGAGCCACTACCAGTGGGTGTTTCCTATTGTAGCTTCCCCTTCGCCTCCTGCGAAGTTTTCTGCAACTTACCCCGAAGTTCTGCAACTTCATTCTTCATTAGCTCGGCACACTCTTTCTGGAGTTTTGGTAACTTAGTTCGCTGGGCTCTCTTATCCTTTCTGCCCATAGTGACGGTTTCGCCGTCTTTGCTGGTTCTCCTTTGAGAACGCTCTAGTGTTTGAGAAGTGCACCACAGATATCCTTTCCTTTTTATCTAGGTTAGAACTTTTATCACAAGGAAAATCTGTATCTGCCAGCCTTCTCAAATATTTCATTCAGTCTGGAGCCTGGTATATGGGGGGAATGAAAACCATGAATTCCATTCCGAGAACAAGCCTTTGTCCTCATTCTGGAAGTCTCCCCTCCGCCGGGTTTGCATTCCTCGTCCACTTCTCTTCTCTTCGAAGTGGTCCAGGTCCATATGCTGCCTTGGATCCTCAAGTTTCTGTTTTTCCTTTTCTTGCTCAACAACCCTCTCCAAGCAGGCACGCTGCCTCTGATCTATGACACCCATATGTTGTTTCTTTACCTTAGGAATCTTTTGTTCTTCGCTTAGCTGATCAGATAGGTCAGCGATTTTCTCCCGTTGCTTTCTTTTTCTGATTTTTACTTTCTTTCTGATGGGAGATTTCTTCTCACCATTCTTCCGCTCTGCTTTCTTATCTTCAGTGGTCGGCTCATCTTTCTTCTTCTCTTGGGTAGAGCTTTTGATGACACCTTCGACATCCCATACTGGACTCTTCATCCAGGGGGGCTTTCTGACTTGCGGTGTTTCTAATTTCACAACCTTGGGTGGCGTCGCCATGGAAAACACACAGCCAGTACGTCTTGTCTGAATTTGCTTCTAAAGGTTCGTCCTCGGGCAGAACCCACTTGGCTGAATCTACTGGGCATGCAATGGCTTCTAACTCTGGGAGTCACTGTACTCTGTAACTAGATTGGCTAAAACTGCACAGGGGACACTCAGAACTGCTCTGTATGGCTCTCAGGTGTTTACAAAATGTGACTCTTGTACCTGGGTAGTTCCTATATTTATGACGAGTCAACACTCCCGGACGGAGCGGTCATCTCGGTAAAACCCGTCGGACTTAATTATTGCCTGGACGAGACCATGCCCGCCATTCCGATCCTTAATCAATGTTGAAATCTGCTCATGTGCTGCTCGAATTATGTGTGCTCAGGCGCCGGTCTTGTCAAAGATTTTACCAAATATGGAAACTTAATGAGGCCGCTGCCAAATCTACGGTAAGGGATACCGGTCATTTCCTCATTAACTTCCTGTCAGACCGTGACTTGACGGTCCACGGTCGGTTTCAAAACTGGACACGTGGCACGACGAAACATCGCATTGCTGCGATGCAATCTTCGTATCACCTACGCAACCAAACAACGTCAAAATAATTTATTTTTTTTATTTTTCTTTTTTTTCTTTTTTTTTTTTTCTTTTCTGAACCGCGCTGGTGCGATTCCTCATGACTAGACTCTCTGCCGGTGTAGACTAGTTCCCGGTGCGATGCCTCCTTTCAACTACACTAGGCATCTGCACTCCCGTAAACTATTCATTCTAGGACTGAGAGGTGGGGAGACTGTCACTATCGAGTTTAAGCCTACTGCCATTGATCCATGTGGGAAGAAGCTCCCCGTTCAACTGACTGAGTTGAACAGCACCTCCTTCTGTGACTTGCTGTATCTGATATGGCCCCAGCCAATGTGTCCTGAACTTCCCTGGGAACTTGATGAATTTGCTGTCATAGAGGAGCACTAGGTCTCCAGTCTGGAAATTCTTACTTCTAATGTGTCTGTCATGCCAAGCTTTTTCTCGTGCTTTCTACATTTTTTGATGGAATCCAGCGATGAATCTGTCTTCTTCCAAGGTAAGCAACTGTACCAACCTATATCTGTGTCAGTCATCTCGGTAATCTGAGCGATTCTTAAGCTAGGAATAATATACTCCATAGGCATAAAAACCTCCTGTCCATATACCAAGCTAAAAGGTGTGTGTCTCGTAAGTTTCTTGCATGTGGTTCTGTATGCCCATAGTACAGCGTTAACTCTGAGATCCCAGTCATTCCTTTGGTTATTGCAGATCTTCGTAAGAGCATTTTCTAAAATATTATTGAAGGCCTCGACCGTACCATTATCCTGTGGATGGTAGGGAGTGCTCTTATAGTGCTGAATCTATAATTCTTCTGTCAATGCCTCAATAGTGTTGTTCAAGAAGTGTGTGCCTTGATCACTCATCAAAATTACTGGGCATCCGAATCTACTGATGATATTTTCAAACAGGAACTGTGCAGCTGTAGCAGCATCACAATTTCTTACTGCTTTGGCCTCTGCCCATCTGGTGAGGTACTCTGTTCCAGTGATAATATATCTCGCACCCGTGCGCTTTCCTGGTGGGTTGATAGGACCCACAAAATCTATTGCCCACTTGTCAAATGTGCGCAGCGTGACCTGCGGTCGCAGCAGCATTTCATCGCGTCGTGAGGGTTTTCCTACCCTCTGGAAAATATCGCAACATCTACAGAAGTCCTTGGTGTCTTTATGTAGTGTAGGCCACCATAATCCTACCTCCAGGATTTTATGCGCAGTCGGCTTTCCAGCGAAATGACCTCCTGCGGTTCCTGAATGAGCCTCTCTGATAATGGCGTCTTTTTCATGCGGCATCACGCATCTGCACAGAACTTCATCCGGGCCTAATTTGTATAGGCATCCTACAATGAGGGTAAAGTCTGCTGCCTTTACAACCAACTGTTTCCTTTGCTGCTTAGTAAACTCATCAGGGGCTACTCCTGTAGTGAGGAATTGAATAATGTCAGTATAGTAGTCATCTGCAATCTGTGTAGAGAATAACTGTGCATCGGGCAGATTGTCTTCTAGGTTACTTGGTTCTTCTCCTGAGTCTATCCGTGATAGATGATCAGGTCCAGCATTCAGTCTTCCTAGTTTCACAATGATTTCAAAATCATACTCCTGGAAGAGGAGTAACCATCTGCAGATTCTCCCCCCTAACCCTGGTTTATTGACTAAGTACTTCAATGCAGAGTGGTCAGTAAACATCTTGAACGAGGCTCCCAATAGATAGTGTCTGAACTTTTGTAGTGCGTACACCATAGCTAAACCTTCTCTCTCTGTAGTGGTGTAGTTTTTTTCTGCTGTCGATAGCTTTCTGCTGGAATATGCAATGGGATGGTCAAGATCCCCTTCTCCTGGCTGTGTCAAGATGACTCCTAGTGTGATGCCTGATGCATCCATGTGTACATGGAATGGCTTAGTCCAGTCTGGAAATACTAGGATGGTTGTTGTAACCATATTCTCTTTAAGTATGTCTAGGCTCTGCTGGCATTCCTCATTCCATAGGAATTTTACATCTTTCTTCAGCAATTTCTCCATTGGTGTTGTAATCTTTGCGTATCCTTTGATGAACTTTCTGTAGTACCCGGTATGACCAAGTACTGTCCTAAGTTGCTTGACTAAATTGGGTGCTGGGAGATTTACAATGATGGCGATCTTCGCGGGATCTACCATCAAGCCTTGTCTACAGACAATGTGACCCAACAAGATACCAAATGGTGCACAAAATATACATTTCTTCAAGTTTAGAGAGATTTGGTACTGCCTACATTTCTCTAACATCAGTCTGAGATATCCTATGTGCTTATCGATTAATCCAAATACAGTCCAGTCGTCAAAATATACTTCTAAGAATTTATGAATGTATTCTTTAAAGACAGCAACTACTACTCTAGAAAATATAGCTGGTGCATTCTTAAGACCAAAGGGCATTACCATATACTGGAACGAGCCCCATTCTATTGCAAAGGTGGTCTTAGAGCGATCTTCTGGATGTATTCTGATCTGGTGGTAGCCTGAAAAGCCATCAGTGAAGGAGTAGACCTTCTGTCCTCCCACGTTGTCTAATACTTCATCAGTGAACGGTGTTGGAATGGATCATGAAGTGATGCATCGTTGAGTTTTCGCAGATCAACACTGATTCTAATGTCCCCTTTTATTTTCTTTTTCTGCACTACCATAGGACTAACCCATTCACTTTCCTCTACTGGCTCAATGATGCCTGCTGCTAGCATTTTATCGATTTTGTCCTTAACTTTTTCTTTGTAGCGCGGATTCAATCTATATGGGCGTTGTTTAACTAGTATAGCATCCTCCTTCAATGGTATTCTCATCACTCCCAGGTCTCCGACTATTCCCTTCATCTCCGTGAATTTGGTGGGAAATAGGTCCCGATAGTCGTGTAACAAATCTGCGATCTGTCCGACTGTTTCATCGTTCCAGTAGTCTCCAATAGAGGCAAACTTAGGTTCTTCGTCTGTGCCAATATTAACCTTTTTAATCTTAACGGGTTCAGTTATTGCTGGAATCTCTAGCTGTGGTCCTTCGACATCACGAGTCCCTTTTGACTTGGGAATGTTAGTATTGCGAGGATCCTCATCCACCTCCTATGGTTCTGATGCAAAATTATAGCATTCCAACGTCTCTTTTATCTGGACAGCCCACTCAGGTTCGGCTGGCACTAATGTGGGGTAATCTTCAAATATCTTAGTCTTGATTACGTCTAGGGCCTGAGCAACACTTGGATGTTCTGACTCAAACGCAAAGGTGAGTAGGAAACTGTCTGTCATGAGTGACCATGTGGTCATCCCCTTGCGCAATTCAGTTTCTGTGTACCAGTTCCTTGGGACTGTGTCCAATGTGTGGATGAATCGGTGAGTCCACTCGTCCTCGGGGACGTTCGACCAGCTCTGTTCACATGCCTGAATGTGTGTTCTGGGATCAGTCTCTCCTCTGTACTTGTGTTGGATATATTCTCTATCGTCATAAAATATGATTGCCATCAGTCTTTTAATATCATCCCATGAAGCAATATTTTCTTTGTGTGCATACCACCATCTTGCAGGTGTGGCTCGAACTGCAAGGTCCATAGCTGGGATCCTCTGCTCGTAAGGGATCTGCTGCTCAAACCGCTCAAGGAAGTCCCGGATATCTGTCAGTCCATGATAGGATGGGATCTCATTGATTTCTGTGCCAATCCATCGTAGTGACTTGCTGATAAACACACATCTGCGCGCTGAGACTTCGTAAAGTCTGTTCTGCCAGTTCTCTAAGTCGACATCGGAATCCGATGCGCATGAGCTGTCGCATCGCCAACTAATATGCCCTTCTGCGGTGGGATTTATATAGTCATTCTGGTTTGCAGTCATCTGGTAGAGATTATCGATGTTAAATGCCTCTTCTTCTGCTCTGATAGGTTCAACATATCTAGGACCCTGGAGAGGATCCAATGGTGCAATGACTCGGATCTGCGCATCCTCAAAGGTCATCTGTCTTCTCTTTAGGTCGATGACAGCCTTGCTACCGATCGCCCAATCAATACTTAATAGTGCTGGATAAGGTCGACTGTCGCCCATGATTTCTATAACCTCGAAGTCTGCAAAAGTACTAACTCCGTCAATATCAACTGGCACCTGCGGTAGTCGACCCAATGGTGACACCCGCTGCTGATTATCAAATCTTAGGTGGATAGGCGATAGGGCTAACTGAGGACTACCCATCTGTTCCCATGTCTGCTTAGTTAGAACATTGACCTCTCATCCTAGATCTAAGACAACCTCATCCATTTCAAACTCACCAATCTGCACTGTGAATTTCATCTCTCTCCCTGTCCTTGTATGTCTTGTAATATTATGGACAGCGCGATGTGCACTTCCCGAGAGAGATGGTTGCTGACACTGATCTATCATGCGCTGTAGCTCACTGACAGCTTTGTCATTTCTCAGGAGTTTCATGCAGCTGTGCAGGAAGGATTGTACACTCCCTGTCGATTCATCCTCATCGCATCTTCTCGATGTGGTAGCCTGCTATGCCTGCTCAGGGCTCTCGCCACAAGGTGTTTGCTGTGGTACGCCTCTAGATGGCGGTACCTGAGATCCTGATGGGGTCGGTTCATCAAAGGAAGCCTTGGCTTCATGAAATGTTTCTTTATTCTTCTGCAAGTATAATGATGTTATTTTACTAGGAGCTCTGCGTACCCACGACTGACCTGTGTTCTTCTCAATAGCGTGCGATGTACCACTGGTGGAAGCACCGCTTCTAGTTACAATGTTAATTGTTGGGTCTGATTCCTTAGGTTCAGCAGCAATAAGCTGGATGTTCTGGTGTACTGCTGGCTTAGGGTCTTTTATTTTAGCTATTAGGATAGGGCACTCTTCTATGGTATGGTCATAATATTTGCAGTAGTTACAAGTAGTGGTGGCATTCTGACAGTCCCTAGCATAGTGTCCTACAATTCCACAATTATAACAAGTGACTGGTCCACGACCTTGGCCAAATCCCCCTCCCTAGCCAAAGCCTCCTCCTCGACCTCGTCCTCTGAATCCTCCTCCACGGCCTCCATAAGTCTGATCTGGCAGTGGTCCTGCTGTTGGACCTTGTGCGTCTTCTTGGACTCTGTATACATCATGTTGTCTCTCTAACATGAGATCATAAGCTCAGCAGTCCTGTTGATCATGCCCGACGGATTTATAGAAAATACAATATAGGTTCTTAGGTGTTTGTACATACTTCTGAAGCAAAGGGAATTGCTGAGGTGGATGTCCTTGTGCTTTACATATTTCACACCATGGCCCTTGTGTTCTTGGTAAGGGGTTAGGAGCCCCTGATGCTAAATATTCTGTGAATACTGGACAGTTGTCTTTACTATGGCCCTGTGCTCTACACTTTATACACCATATGTCCTCCATAACCTCTTTCCCTTTCTTAAGTTCGTGTATCTGTAACGTAAGGTTGGCCAACTGGTTCTGTAGGGTTGTCATACCTGCACTGGTTTCTGCCAAGGGTGAAGCCTCTAGTTTCATTGCCATCTCCAGCGCTTCATCTTGAGTAGTGAGTTTCTGCTGCATTAGTGGCATTTTGATATGAGGGAGAAGCGCTGCAATAAACCATTCCTTATGCTGCTCTGGTGCAAACTCAAAACTTACTTGGTCTATCAGGGCTTTGAATTTCTGGTCAAAGTCCCATACTGACTCTGATGGTAACTGCTTAATATCCTTAAGCTCTGTAATACACTGAGACTCAGACTTAGGTTTCTTAAACTCTTTGATCATGGAGTTCTTGACCTGGGCAAGCATCTTGGGCAATGTAGTATACTTTATGTACCATGTCAAGGCTCTATCTCTGAGTGTGGTGACCAACTGTACAAGTTTGAGGTTATCATCATTGATTGTTTTAATGGTCCACATGGCTTCGCATAGGAACCAATGATGTTCCGGGTCTTCTGCTCCTGTACCTTTAAAAATAGGTAGCTTCATATCATCTCCCATTCTATTTATCTATGGTGGGTTCTGATTAACTGGGATACTACCACTTAGCGGCGTGGGTAAAAGTAATGTAGTGGAAGTAGGTACTGTCTGTGAACTACTAGATGGAGTACCTACGGGGTTATTCTGAGTCCCTATCTGTTTCTGTGGGGTATATGGGTGGTAAGGGATACCCCCCTCTGGTTCTTCTGTGGTGCTAGGACTCTGTTGTCTAATACTGTCTGAACTATCTTCAAATACATAAGAGCTAAAATCTACTTTATACTTCTTTCCACTACGTGTTCGTCCAATGTAATCAAAATCACTTTCAAACTCTTGTGACATTACTATCTCTACTTATTCGTCTGAGACTAGATCCATTCTTCCTTTTTCATATAGCAGCATCTTAAGGGACAAGTTTAGAGATCTTAGGTACGTACCGTGATATCCTCTGAAGAAGTATCGTTCGGCTTCGCTGAAGCTCTTTCTCTGATCGACTGTAAATTTTGTAACAAAACCGTCTAGCACACTGGTAAGCCAGAAGTCCACTGCTCTTGTGATCGGATTGTCAAGGTTCTGCACACTCTGAATCAGCTCCGGTGTCCAGACAATGTTTCTTTTCTTCTTGAATGTGTTGCTAGCTATCAACTTGGATAACCAGTTGAAAATCTCGTTTCCGTAGGTTTCAAAAAATATAGCGTGTATGTCTGAAGTGATATGCTTTACTAGCCAGTCCTCTGTGCTCAGTTTAGGGCTTCGGTTTTCTTTCTTGGCAAACTCCCTTAAATCTGAATCCAGCCACTGGTGAAACTCTTCTCTGGTAGGGTGCCAACAGAACATTGACTCCCAGTCGTTTATCCCGGCAATGGAACCATTTGTTGATTGCATGGGCAGACCCGGGTTTACTATAATCAACCAACAACACCCCTAACTCACTGGCCCTTTCGGCGACAGACCGCAAGGCGGCCTGAAGTCTCACCCGAAGTGAATCTAATGGGTTGGCCAAGACTCAAGTGTCTTGGACCAGGTTCTATGGCAGCCCTACTGGTGTCGCGCAGCTCTTCGGGCTGCGAGATCTACCTCTGGGTAGGTGCGTCGCGCAATCTCTCCGTCGCCCGGCTCGTCTCACCACAGAGTCTCTACCCTTGCCCGCGTCGCGCGGGTTCTTCCCTCATCGCACAACTTCCACTTACTCACAATATCTCCCTCCTTATCACATCACTGCGCACCATGGGACAAACAACCTCTTCTCAACGCTAGTCCTCAGCTCGCGGTACCGTGCACCGCAGCTCCTCTGCCGGTGCGATATCACCTCTCTGCGATATCCTACCTCCATGACTTTGCGCTCTAGCGTTGACTGTGTCGACGGGCGAAGCTGACCTCCAGGAAGTTATATTACGATTAAGCAGTCATTAGAAACAACGTAAGGGAGTCTTTATGCAACTTATAGAAGTACTTCACTTACTTAGATCCTCTGGTATTACTGTGAGCTGAGCAATACATACATTCATTTACTACAACTAATATCATATGCATAATAACCAGTAACAGTAAGCAAATACAATCACATTCATGCAACATTTAACACACAGATTTAACGTGGTTCGCCCCCAGAAAGGGAGTTACGTCCACCAAACTGTGCTTCTATTATATATATTGAGGGAAGTGAGCACAGTCTGTCGCACCGCATATGCAGCGCGAGATCTCTTCTAGACCTCTGATCTACTTCTATCTCTATATTGCCTTTCTTTCAATATATCCTTCCCTCTCTGTCAATCTCTGTGGATGGTTACATACAGACTCTAATGACTCATAGACAAGCTAGGTGTCTGGATCGTTACAACGCTGTCTGTTTGACTGACTCCTAAATCTACTTCTCCAAAAATATTCAACTAACCAACTAAGGAATCAACCTCTGAACCAACCCTTTACAATACAAAATACAAGCTTTTATAGGCAGCCCGAAGGTTGTGCCATTACAACACTGTGGGCCTGTCCCAACAGTAAACCCATACCCTAATTAGTGACAGTCGGTCCTCTCTGTCCTTGAGGTAGCCGCTTCCCGTCACACCGCAGCTCTCTGCAGTCTTCCATGGTTCCCGGCACTGATCATGGGTACTATGCACCGCTTCACTTTTCTGTCCTTTGTCTTCAATGCTTGAGCCTCATTGCTCCTTCTCCTTTATGAGGGTCGTTGAGCCCTCCTATCTTCTGCCACTGCCTTCAATGCAGTGGTTGAGCTTTCTTCTCTCAGCCGCTCAGGTACCGTTTCCTTCTTGACTTTTCTATCTCAAAAGTCATTGTTTCTGGCTCTGCTCTACAGCTGGAAACGTGCTATGGCGTCATAGCCTTTCCTTCTCTTCTTTCCGCGAAAACTTTACCTTTCCGCTAAACTAGCAGCTTCTTCTGTAGCTGCGGGACCCTACTCCAACATGTTGTTGATGTTTATTCTCTAAAATGTAAAGTGCAAAGAATCTCCTAATTGTTGTGTGCATAAATTTATTGAAGTAATTGCAGGACAATAGTTGAATCATCCTGCACGAGAAGAACTCAAGGTAGATATAAATGTACTCAAGGTAATAACCTTTATGTGCTCAAATATGTTTCCTATACAGACTGGTTGTAAAGTAAGTGGCATGTGGATGTCATGAAAACAACCTCCTAGTATTCCATGTTTATAGTATGAAATGTCCTAATGACTTAAGATGGTTTAGGAGGATTGCAGCATAGCATGAGGATCAAAAGGGAAATGATGAGAGATAAGAATATGTATGATAGTGATTACCTTTGGTATTTCTTAAAGAATGTTTCATGGTTAGGTAACATAAAAACTAGCTTAAATCCATTCGGTATAATTAAATCTTCTTGATATAAAGTAAACAGTTTCACATTCCTTTTAAGAATCGATTCCAGTTCATTTGGGGATGTTACAATTTGGGTTTTTAAGGATGTTATCTTATGTGCTATTGGCATAATTATTTTTATGTTCTCGTGGTGAGGATGTTGTAGAAATTCTTCTTATCAATGAATCGAATCTAAGGAGGATTGTTTAAGGAAGATTGTTTGTCAATCCTTATAAGGCGATAGATAGTCTAACAAGGGAGGTAAGCTAGTTTCTATTCTATAAAGCCCTTTGATAATTATTATAAGTATGGAGCTTAGGAATAAATGGAATGGCTGATATTAAAGGAGAAGGCTGATTTTATTTCAATGTGCTTTATTTTCTTTACCCAAGTACCCAAGAGTAGTGGTATCATTTATTTAAAAGGATAATTAATAAAGGAAAAATATCTTACCACTTTTTGGATCCGTTACATAGTAAAATGGTACTCATACACGAAAACATTAGTTCCATATATATAAATGGAATTTCTTGTTTACCTTATGACAATGCCTAGACTTAGGTATTACTTACTTATGTAACATTTGAATAAATGTTGATACAAATACATATAAATTACCTTGTAACAAGTAATAATGTATTGCAAGATTTAATTTGCAAAATTTATCCTTCTCTAGAGTTGTATGTAGGATTAGGATTTAATTTAACAACAAAAGGATAAAAATATGATGTCCTAGTTATATTCAAAGCTAGGTAGAAAAAATCTATTTCTATTTTGTGCTTGGATTTCCAAGTACTTGCGCATATAAATAAAAAAATAAGAAACAGACAGGAAAACTTTATGTTCTTAAGCCAAGAATAAGAACGTTAACAACTTAGACCTCAATGTTGAGTAACGGCTTAGAATTTTCAATATTTGGAAAAGATACAGGTTTGATGATACCTGCTTTTTCTCAAGCTATAAACTAAACAAATATTATAGCATTTTACTTTTTCTAGTTGAGAAAAATAATCTTGATCCTTAAACTAGGATACAAAACGTCTTACCTGTAAATAGAACTGTACAAGAATCATCACTTCACTACAAGAGCTAAAAAGCTATGTAACCCTTGGACATGAACTGAAGTTCCTTCATTTAAGCAGAAGACAAACTTTAGTACACAGTAAACAAACAATTGTTTTCAGCTCAAACTATTTCAAATCTTTTTACTTACTAAACCAATCTTTCAATACTTAAATATGGATGCAGATAGTGAAGTATGCAATTATAAAAATTAATAAAGGAATTGGTTTTAGTTTCTAGATTAGACCCTTTAAAATGATAATTGTTAGCCATTAAGTTACCCACTTCATTGATGTTTTTAAAAATTAATTGTCGCAAGAAAAGTTTTAAATTTTTATGAAATTTTGGAGTCTTACAATGTAAAGTTCCATATGTATGCATGAATATATGATGATGCATGATGCAATTTATTTCCTATATGCAATGATTGATGTGCCACTCTAGAACGTCATAATCCATTTGGTTCACTACACTATTGATACTTTTGGGAACATGCATGAATGAAATGGATTCAAAATTTCTAACCAAGTTTCTAGTGCCTAGGAAATTTCTAAAGAGATAGTGATCGCGTAACCGGTAGCAGTTATTCAAATGGGCAACAAATAGTTGGGAGTATAAGAATCCATCAAGGTGACGAATACCTAAGTCAAGGGTGGCAGTCAAGAGACTAGCACCATTGTCGTATTCATCCTGGTTTTTAGTAGTAACGCAAGCATACATTCCATCGATATGGATCAACTCGGGTGATGGGGAATAAATGACACACGTAACCGAGGCGAGATTATGAGGCCATCTACTTGCACCATCAGCGAAACCAACATAAGAGTATAAGGTGGTATCCATCCAGAGAAACCAAGGAAACAAAGTGTGAGACTCATGGTAAAAATAATACAAAACAAGAAATAAAAACTATGATACAAGGGTAATATGTAGGTTGGTCTGATTAGGCATAGAATATCTTGATATAGAGCCCATTGTTAGGATTCTTCAAGAGGCAACCATCATAGTAGGTGAGTAGGTATGCCCCTTATCAGATACATCGATGGATGACATAAGGGCCATACAACATGGATTCGAGCTTCCCTTTTCCAATATTATCATCGGCTTGGTCATAGAGGAGGACAAGATCCCCCTTGTTAAAAGTGCGTGGGTGGACATGAGATTCATAATTGTACTTTGATTGGGTCTTATCAACTTTGAAGTTTTGGAGAGCAGTGTGATGGTCCTTATCTTTATGTTCAAGCATAAGTAGGCATTTTTCCAATGGTGAAGTATCACATAGAAGCTAGATGGCAAGGAAGAGTGATGGAATCTAGCATTCAGTGGGAAGAACCGGCTCCACACCATCTACTAAATGAAATAGGGTAAAACTGGTGGTGATTTTAGTCAATGTCTATTAGGCCCGGAGGGTGAAAAAGAGAAAGTGGTTCCCATTTATCTTGTGTTTATTCACCATTCATTGGAGCATGGTTTTCAGGATGTTATTGACACCCTCAACTTGGCCATAGCCCTGATGGTTATAAGAAGTGGAATAACGCAAATTTCAACATGGAAGAGAGATTTTTCCAAACAAATTCCTCGATGTGAGAATCATGGTATGATACCATTATGATACTAGCCAGAGGGGGACACCTAAACAAGCAATAATGAGGTTAAAAAGGAAGAGACACATAATTTCAGCCTTACATTTGAAGGTTGAAATGGATTCATCCCACTTGGTGAAGTAATCAATAGCCACAATGATGTATTTATGGTCGTTCTTCAAAGGAGGGTTATAGGTCATGAATTCAATCACCCATTTGCAGAAGGTACCAACTATGACGACAGGATTTAGCAGTGCAAGAGGTGTCCTTTCCCTTGGGAAAAAGAGTTGGCAATTGTTGCAGTTTTTAACTACATAAATGCAATTGAAAAATATTGTGGGCTAAAAAATAACCAGTGCGGAGGATATTTTGAGTGGTATCGAAACCGAAGAGATGGCCACCACATGCTCCACTATGATAGTTATTCAGAACTTCTTCAGCTTCATCATGGGTGAGGCGACAACATAGTATGGAATATACATTGTGATAGTACAATACATCACTGATAAGGAGATATCAAGCATCTTGCTGCTAGATGCAACAATGAACTTCATGGATTAAATGGGGCCCAAATTTTTGTTTGCACAAGTAAAGGAGGATTCCCCCAAACCACAGGTCCTCCGTATAGATGGTAAATAAGAATTCGTTAGAAATATTGATTGTGATAGGGGGTGAGGTAGGCGACAAGTAGAAGTCTTCCATAAAGGAAAATAACGCCAAAGCTTTGGTGCTTTTGGGTGTGACAAATTCCAAGTCATACTCTTGGAGAATGACAATCCATTTTGCAGCATGACCTTGGACAAGGACGCGACTCAAAATATAATGCATGGGTTTGGAATCATCCAAAATGGAAGTTCAGCTCATGACAATGTAATAATGTAGCTTCTACACCGAAAAGACAATGGAAAGGCCCATTTTCTCTTCGTGGGAGTAACGTAAAGGTGGTCTGGAAAGTCTTTAACTTACATAATAGACCACATGCTCTTGGAGAGCATCATATTCTTGGACTAAGACTCTAGCAATGGCATTTTTATATGTCAACACATAGAGGATAAACTCCTTGGTGAAGTCGAGGGGAGACAACAATAGAACGGAATTCAAAGCTTGTTTTAATGCATTGAAAGCAGCTTGTGCTTGTTCATTCCACACAAAAGGAATGTTGGTATGAAGCAAGTGTAAGAATCCATGGACTTTATTTGCATAATATGGGATAAACCAATGAATTAAATTGGCCTTGCCTTCAGGGCTCTGTAATTGGCGCAAAGTAAGTGGAGAGGCAAGATTCAGTATGGATTGAACCTTCGAAGGATCCATGCTAATCACTTTATGAGACACGATGAATCCTAATAAGTGATTCAATAGGACACAGAACACATACTTGAGGGTCTCTCAACTCAAAGAACAAATTGAAGCGGTAGAAGAAGAAGTGGAGAATGCAGAAGTAGTGATAGCCACCTTTAATGACATCCGAAGATCATGGGATTCATTCATGCGAGGAATGTGTGCCAAAAGGAAGTGATTACTTTCAACAGACTCTGGGAAGATGAAGAATCTCAACTCATAATAAGAGAAGAGAAAATGGGAGAAATTGAAGATCAATCTCTCACCATCCAAAGAAGATCCCTCAAGCGATGAGGAATACGAAGGACTCAAATCTTGAAGAACCTCTTATCCATCTTATCATTTGGATAAGAAACGATGCTATTATGAATGAATAAGTGTTAGGAACCCATGTCAATCCTTCTCCTTACTATGTTAGTATATTGTTGTTGGACGCATATGCTTTGTAAGTCGTCCCATTGTAATTGTTGATCCATAGTTTGTGTTATTGTTCTGGGGCGCATATGCTTTGTAAGCCGCCTGTAGTATCTGTTGATCCATAGTTTATATTGGCCCATGGTTTTGACCCATAGTATTGGCGCCTATTTTTAGTATATAAGTGTGTGTTGAGGCCAAGGAAGGCACCGTGAAGTTATTTTGTATTGAGCTTGCTCAAAGGAGGTTGCCCCCTCGAAGTGGCCTGCGATTAATATAAAAGTGATTTTGAGTTCTACTACTATATCGTGTATTTTGATTACTTGTTTGTTGCAGGGTCCTCACATCTAGTATCAAAGCGCTTTGTTGGGCTCGTTGGGTGAAATTTCTGCCCAAATTTTTTTTGCTTCTGTTGCAGGTTCGGATCTGGGAATAATCCCTATCCGCTTAACTATGGGAAGTACTTGGGAATAAGCCCTAAAACTCATTGTGAGGAGTACCATAGGAACCCCGAAGTAGCTGGCCCATTGAGAGGACCTGCCAGCAAAAAGGGCAACGACCCCTACCTAATTGACTAGTTCCCACCCGTGAGGTAAACCAAGAGCTGTCGTTTGTGGCCAAGCGGTTATCAGTTTTACCTAAGCCGTGGAGTGAGGGGTACTTCCCCAATACACAAGCCGTCAGACAGCATTGGTGGCCGAGTGAATCCCTTGAACCGATAGGAAGCCGCACATACCTGGGGTCCATATCTATTTTCAGTTGCACAATCACATATTTCCTCTGTCCAAAACTGTTGTCGATCAGTTCCGCGCCGTTGCAGATCCATCTGTTGCCGATCACTTCCGCGTCGTTGCAAATTCCACTATTTTCGATCACTTTCGCGCTGTTGCAGATCCCTTCCTGAAAAAAAAAGTATAAAATTATGTTTTTCGGCCATATCTCCTTGGTTTCAACTCTGTTTTCCCTGAAATTTTACTGACACCTCTACAATTCCATTCTGCATATTTCATTCCTGAAGACCCTATCCCAAATTCTACTTCCCAAAACCCGAAATTCGACATTTGTCTATTTTTAGGGTTTGCGATAACTCCTTCGATTTTCACCCAAACGCATTCAAATTTTGCCACCGTATTCCTTTCCTCATTCTGCTTCTTTGTCCCTCTCTACCAAATTTTCTCATTCTTTAACCCTGCTCCTAAAATCCCCATTTTTTGCTTCCATGTCCTTTCGACAGTGTCCAAAACTTACTCAAACCCAAATTACCCTTCTGATTTTTTCCCAAATCCAGATTTTCCTCTACTAAAACAGTTTTTGTTTTTGTTTTTCTACCCACTTCCCCACCAAAAAAAAAAAAACTCCTGGTTATGGTTGTCACCCGCACAGGAGCAAAAACCACAGAGGAAGCACTTGCAGCCATCCAAGCCAAACTCCAGGAACTGGATGAAAAATTTCTCGGTCTCCATCTTGAGCATTCAGCTATGAACACCAGACGACAGTCCGAGTCTTCATCAACCAATGGGTTCTCTTCTTCCAGCAATTTTGGCAGTCCGAAGCTAGATTTTCCTCGCTTCAATGGTACTGATCCAACTGGATGGATCTATCATGTAGAACAGTGTTTCAGCCTTCATAATACTTTTGATGTCCACCAGGTTCCACTTGCCTCCTTTCATTTGGAACAGGAAGCTCTTCAATGGTATCGTTGGTACATCAAGGCTCATGAAGAGCCAAAATGGCCTGATTTTTGCCAGCTCCTTTTGCAACGATTTGGTCCTAGTGCTTTTTATGACTTCACAGGAGCTCTCACTAAACTTCGCCAAATTGGCACTGTGAAAGAGTATCAAACTGAATTTGAGAAACTAGCTAATCACACTGAAGGATTACCTGATGACTTCTACCAGAGTTGTTTTATCAGTGGTCTAAAGGATGCAATTCGCTCTGAGTTCAAAATGTTCAGTCCCAACACAATGATGGAAGCCCTGGGGTTGGCTGAGTTGGCAGAAGACAAGATGGCAGCCCAACAACGCTCCAAATCCTCTTTTGTTCCCTTCCGAAATATGGGTTCTCAACAACCTCCCATTCCGCCAGCTCCTCCCTCACCTCCAATCAAGCATTTGTCTGAAACAGAGATGCAAGCACGCAAATAAAAAGGGATTTGTTATAATTGTGATGAGAAATTCAGTCGAGGACATCAATGTGTTCAACAAAAGCTCTATCTCTTGGATGTGGATTCTCCACCTGCCTCTGAAATTGGTGAAGAATTTTCCAATACAATGGATGCTTTGGTTGATACTCAGGAGCTGCCTACTTAACCTCCATCTCAAAATGACCAGCCCGAGATATCCCTCCATGCTTTAGCTGGATTCACCGCCCCCCAAACAATGCGGGTACGTGGTTACTTCAAGAAGCTTCCTCTTACAATACTCATTGATTCTGGCAGCACTCATAATTTCATTGACCCTCGGATCACCAAACAAGCTGATTGCTTTATCCATCCTTGCTCCAACTTTGAAGTCATGGTTTCCAATGGGGGCACCTTACCTTGCAAAGCGAAGTGTCGTAATGTGCGTATCTCTATGGGAGATTATAACCTCCGCTCTGACATGTTTGCCTTAACCTTAGGTATATGTGATGTGGTTTTGGGCGCTCAATGGCTGCGCATACTTGGCCCCATATTATAGGATTTTGCTGAACTTTGGATGCAGTTCTCCCCCGATGGACACAAACACACATTGAAAGGATTACAACCAGGGTCTCTCAGCATCATTAGTTCACATCGCATGGAAAAAATCCTTAAGAAGAGTTCCCATGGTGTCATCGCTCAGCTCCATTCCATTCAAATGCAACCATTAGCGGCCCCCACTACTCCTTTGGATCTCCAACAAATTCTGGATCGATATACAGGTGTTTTTGCTGAACCAGTGGGACTTCCACCTTCATGACCAGAAGACCATCATATTCAGCTCCTTCCTAGGATCATTCCTCCCAACGTCAGGCCCTATCGCTACCCATTTCACCAAAAAATAGAGATTGAACTCCTCGTTAGGGACTTACTGAAGCAAGGTATTATTCTTCCAAGCAAAAGTTCCTTTTCTTCACCAGTTCTTCTTGTCCACAAAAAAGATGGGTCATGGCACCTCTGCATTGACTTGCAAGCACTTAATCACCTCACCATCAAGGATAAGTTTCCAATTCCTGTTGTTGATGAGCTTCTTGATGAGCTTCATGGTGCTCAATTTTTCTCCAAGTTGGATCTTCGCTCTGGGTGTCATCAAATTCGGGTTCATGAGGATGATATCCCTAAAACAGCTTTCCACACACATGATGGCCACTATGAGTTTTTGGTCATGCCCTTTGGTCTCACTAATGCTCCTTCCACATTCCAGGCCTTGATGAATCAAATATTCCGACCCTATTTGCGGAACTTCATTTTGGTATTTTTTGATGATATCCTCATCTACAGTAAAACATGGGCTGAACATCTCCAGCATCTGGCTCTTGTAATCCAACTTTTCTCTAATCATCATCTCCATGCCAAAAAGTCTAAATATGTTTTTGGCCAAAAGGAAGTTGAGTATCTCGGGCACATTATCTCAGCACAAGGGGTTCGTGTGGATCCTGCCAAAATTGCTGCCATGAACAATTGGCTGCCTCCTAAGACACTCAAGAGCCTTCGTGGTTTTTGGGGGTTGACTGGCTACTACCGCAAGTTTGTCAAGGATTATGGGAAGCTTGCAGCTCCATTAACTACTCTGTTGAAAAAGGATGCTTTTACATGGACACATGTTACTGAGTGTGCATTTGACAAGCTGAAACAAGCTATGTGTACTACACTTGTTCTAGCTATGCTCGATTTTTCCAAGCCCTTCACTATTGAGAGTGATGCTTGTGGAAATGGACTTGGTGTTGTTCTCCTTCAAGATGAACACCCCATTGCGTTCACCAGCAAAGCCCTTTCCGGTAAGAATTTAGCTGCCTCTACATATGAGAAGGAAATGATGGCTATTTTGCATGCAGTACAAAAGTGGCAACCCTACCTCTTAGGGAATCATTTCTGCATCAAGACTGATCACTAGAGTCTGAAATATTTCCTAGAACAGCATGTATCCTCTCCAGCACAACAGAAATGGGTTAGAAAACTCATGGTTTATGACTATGAGATCACTTATAAGAATGGTAAGGGAAATATTGTGGTGGATGCCCTTTCTCACACATTTGATGACCAAGGTTCTCTTTCCGCTATTTCTATGCCTATTCCAAATTGGTTGCAATCGGTTCAATAGGGTTATGTCAATGACTCTTCATTATCTCACATCATCCAACGCTTGGACAACAACCCTTCTGCTATCCCACATTACTCTTGGGATGGTGCTTCACTGACATACAAGGGTCATCTGGTGCTTCCCCAGAACACAGCTCTTTAACAAGCTATCTTCTATGAACTCCATGCTTCTCCGTCAGCGGGGCACTTTGGTTTTCTCAAAACGTATGAACGGGCACGGTGCAACTTCTTTTGGCAGAGAATAAAAAGGACAATTCAACAGATGGTGGCTGAATGTGATACCTGCCAGCGCAATAAGGGTGAAACAACACCCCTTCCGGGATTGCTCGAGCCCTTGCCCATACCTACTCGGATATGGACAGATATTTCTATGGATTTCATTGAAGGGAATACTATGATTTTGGTTGTGGTTGATCACCTCTCCAGATATAGTCATTTTTGTGCTCTCAGCCATCCCTATATAGCCTCTTCCATTGCTCAAATTTTCTTGGACCAAATCTTTTGTCTTCATGGAATGCCTTCTTCCATTGTCTCGGATCGTGATGAGACTTTCACCAGTCATTTTTGGACAGAACTCTTTCACCACACTAGCACCAAACTGAAGATGAGTTCAGGTTATCACCCCCAAACAGATGGTCAGACTGAAATTATCAATAAATGCTTGGAAACTTATCTTCGTTGCTTCTCCTCTGAGCAACAACATCAGTGGGGAAAGTGGCTCCCTCTCGCTGAATGGTGGTACAATACCTCTTACCACACTGCCTCTAAAATGACTCCATATGAAGCAGTTTATGGTCAGGCACCGCCAGTTCTTCTTCCTTACACCCCCAGCAGTTCTCCAGTTCAGGTAGTTGACGCGGTCCTTCGAAACCGTGATGAGGTTCTTTGCATTTTGTGCGAAAATCTTCACATGGCATGAAATCGCATGAAGCAACAAGTTGATCAGCACCGTTCTGAGCGCACTTTTGAAGCCAGTGATATGGTTTTTCTTCGTCTCTAGCCTTACAAGCAATCCTCACTAAAACTCAAAGGGCGTCATAAGCTCGCTCCAAAGTTCTATGGGCCATATAGGATTCTTCAGAAGATTGGGTCTGTTGCTTATAAATTGGAACTTCCACCTTCTTCCCGCATTCATTCGGTATTTCATGTCTCTTGTCTGAAGAAAGTTCTTGGCACCAACATCAAAGGCCAGACTATTTTACCAGAACTGGATCATGAAGGATCCATCTTTTTGGAGAGAGAGGCTGTCCTCAATAAGCGCACTCATCAGCTTCGCTCTCGCTCTATCACAGAGGTCTTAATTCAATGGCACGGAATGCAGCCCGAGGATGCTACGTGGGAACCACTCCTTCAGATTCAGCGACAATTTCCACATCTAAAGCTTTGAGGAAAAATCTTTTTCTAAGGGGGAGGGGATGTTAGGAACCCATGTCAATCCTTCTCTTTACTATGTTAGTATATTGTTGTTGGACGCATATGCTTTGTAAGTCGTCCCATAGTAATTGTTGATCCATAGTTTGTGTTATTGTTGTGGGGCGCATATGCTTTGTAAGCCGCTTGTAGTATTTGTTGATCCATAGTTTATATTGGCCCATGGTTTTGACCCATATTATTGGCACCTATTTTTAGTATATAAGTGTGTGTTGAGGCCAAGGAAGGCACCGTGAAGTTATTTTGTATTGATCTTGCTCAAAGGAGGTTGCCCCCTCGAAGTGGCCTGCGATTAATATAAAAGTGATTTTGAGTTATATTGCTATATCGTGTATTTTGATTACTTGTTTGCTGCAGGGTCCTCACAAGAAGACGATCAAGCTAAAGGCTCAAGAAGGAGTCTACCCATGAAACAAATAAATATAAGTATTCAATTTTCATTTCATGATATTTTTTTGTTATGCATTTGTGTATATTCAGTTGATGTATTATGCATGATAGAATGTTTGCATTAATGACAGTATACTACTAATATGCATGTGATGGGTAAGTAGCTCATGGTGCTATAAAACTCTCCATTGCTACTTATCTAGAATGAAACCTCTTTGCTGACATATTAGATTAGTACACAATCTCAATGTTTTCCTGGTAGAGATGGAAGGCATTTAGAAAGGATCTGTGAGATATGGATGAATGTTGTATTGGCTAAAATAGTTGCATAGTCATATATCTTGATGCAAAAGAATTTTTCATTATAAATATTCCTTATGAAATGCTTCTAACCATACAAATGCATTTGAATTGTAGTAAAGATCGCGTAAAGTCACCTAGAAGCAAAGAAGGATGAGACTTGTTCCAAAGAACAAGTGACGACAAATAAAGAATAATATGATGAATGCAGCGACGTCATTGATGCAAAACCTTCCAGCTATGAAGAAGAAACAAAGAAGAAAGAAAAGACCAGTTCAAGAAGAATGATGTCTAGGTTGCAGTATCGATATGTGAAGGGAAGTTTGTACTTCCATCATGCTATAACGTTCTCGACCCTCCGACCGACGAAGAGGACGCTACCATGGTGTTAACCATCTGGGCTAAGAGCCCCATGAACATGTACATTCATAAAATGGTGAAATGCTGAAATAGAATGCTTTGAACTAAAACATGCATACATGATTATTTATCATACACAGCGGAAGCAACATACATTCATACAAGCATTCAACATGTTCATCATGATCATTAACAATAAATAGGATTGTATAAGTAAAATAGAAAAGATTACGTATCTTATAAAGGATTCATTCCGCAACCAACTACGTCGCTACAACGTTCCACCCAACCATAGGCTAGCATGCTCCTAAATCTCTCAGCAATGTTTCCACCCCCGAGCTGGGCATGACTCCCCAAGGAATAAGGAACTAACAGGCTTACACATAGCCAAGGGTAACAACACCACAAGGGTAAATAGTTCATCCAAGCCAACACGGTTGGGTTTATCAGGAAAATAGTAGATCAGCTAAGCCAATAGAGTTGGTTTTATCAAGCCATCCAAGAGTCTGGATCACCCTGATGAACTCACCCCCAATAGTGAACGGAGGTAAGTGAACTTCTTTTCTGAAAATCTCTTGGTGAAGATGTCTGCAATCTGCTCATCAGTCGGGCAGTATTGCAGAATGATGGTCCTGTCATGCACTAGCTCCCTGATGTAGTGCATGTGAATCTTTACATGTTTGGTCCTCTGCCTAGTAACTGGATCCGTGGATATCTTAATAGCACTTTGGTTGTCACAAAAGAGGATAGTGGAAAAAGTACTACCAAGATCAAACTCTGAAAGAATTCCTTGCAACCAAACTGCTTGGATGCAAGCATTCGCCGCTCCTCGATACTCGGCCTCTGCTGAAGATAGTGCTATGGCAGCCTGCTTTTTGCTTGACCAGCAAATAGGGCCACCACCAAACATGAATACATATCCAAAATTTTAATTTCGATCAATAGAATCACCCATCCAATCGGAATCTGTGTATCCAACCAGCTCTAGCTCGGAGTCTGCAACATAGTGAATGCCGTAGGTCCTGGTTCCCTAAATGTACTAGAGGATCCTCTTGGGTGCCTTCCAATGAATATCATGAGGCTGTTGCATGTATCTAGATACAGCATTCACATCATAACAAATATCAGGCCTATAATGTGTCAAGTATAACAAACTACCAATCAGCTGTCGATAGATAGTGCAGTCCATGGGAGGTGTGCTTTTTCCTTCTTCAAGGCTGATCCCTAAAAGGAAAGGGAATGGTGCAGGTCTACATTCATCCATGTTAAAATTGAATAACAGGTCTGAAATGTATTTTTACTGAGTGACCATAATCCCATCAGAATTTTGCTCGATTTCGAGCCCCAAAAATTGTTTTAGAAGCCCCAAATCACTCATTTCAAAGGCATTGTGAAGAGCAGTTTTGATGGCTAAAATGGAGGCAATTGTGCTACCTGTGATCAGTAAATCATCAACATATAAAACAATAATAATAATATGACCATCATGCTGCTGTAAATACACATTTGGATCTGATCTACATCTCTGAAATTTTTGCGAGAGATGGAAGGCATCCATCTTGGAATACCACTCTCTTGGGGCCTGTTTTAACCCATATAGTGACTTCTTTAGCTTGCAAACAAAAGATGGATCAGTGATGTAGCCCTCAGGATACTTCATGTATATGTCCTCATGAATATCTCCATGCAGAAAGGCTGACTTAACATCCATGTGATGCACCTCCCAGTGCTTGGATGCGGAAATAGCCAAAACAAGGCGGATGGAGTCCATTTTTGCAACCGGTGCAAAGGTCTCATGGTAGTCCACTCCTTGGACCTGAGAGAAACCTTTTTCTACCAGAATTTCCTTATATTTGCAGGTGATTCCATCAGCAGCAACCTTTTTCTGAAACACCCACTTGCATTGAACCAATTTCCTTCCCGGAGGAAGAGAAACTAGCTCCCAAGTAGTGTTTTTATGAAGAGAATTCATCTCTTCATCCATGGCAACTTGCCATCTCGGATCCTTCCGAGAATGGTAGTAGGATTTTGGATCTAAAATAATCATCAAATATCAAGTTTTGGACAGCAAAATATCAGAACAAGAGAGTGCAATACCTGCTCTTTGGAAATCAAACTGGGTTCTCCTTGGATCATCCGGATTTCCAATGTTGTCTCCTGCGGAGGAGAGTGTCTGTCGGGCCCATGTAGGAAGATGATTTTGCACCTCAGGTTCTGATTCAGTATCTTATTTTTGTGGCACGCTGATATCAAAAATCAGAGGATCCAAATCAGGTTCATCATCCCCAATTTCATCATCCAAATATTCAGCGGAATAGGAAGGAATTTCAGCAGTTTTCTCCTCCACTAGTTCCACCTCCTGAAGAGGCTCACCGAACTTGACACTTCTCTCGATGATGATCTGTTTGGTATTGATATACAGCAGCTTGAATCCTTTAGATTCATCAGGATATCCAATAAACAGACATTCTATGCTCTGCGGTTGCAAAGCCCTTCTTTTATCAAGCGGAATTCGGGCCCATGCAGTGGACCCAAACACCCGTAGGTTAGACACATCTGGCTTGTGTCAAAAGTATGCTTCGAAAGGAGTCTTACCTTTCACTGATGAATGTGGCACCTTGTTCTGAATTTATTCTGCAGCATGCATGGCTTCAGCCCACAAATTTGCAGCAAGCTTCTTTGACTCCAACATACAAGTGGTCATCTCTTTGAGAGACCGGTTCTTCCTTTTCGCTACTCCGTTCTGCTGGGGAGTGTAGGGAATTGAATGTTGGAACTGAATACCACTTTGGGAGAATATGGAAACAAACTCATTACTGAAATACTCCCCTCCATTATCAGATCTCAATATCTTGATCTTAAGCCCAGAGGCATTTTCAATCAAAGCCTTCAATTCAGAAAATTTTTCACATACCTCTGATTTCTTTTTGAGAAAGAAAACCCATGTATATCTTGAAAAATCATCAATAAAGGTAAGGAGGTACCTTGATCCATTCATGGATGTGATAGGAATTGGACCACTAATATCAAAATGTATCAGCCCCAATATGCTTGTAGCTCAGTTTGCCTTTCCCCGATCAAACTTGTGCTCAGGGTGCTTTCCAATCACACAGCCCTTGCAGACTCCCGTGGTTGCCTTGATGACAGGAAGGCCTTCAACCATGGAATTTTTCTGTAATTGCTGCAAATATTTGAAATTAAGATGTCCAAACCTTTCATGCCACAGCCTACTAACCTCATTTCCATGAGTTAGCAAAGCAGTGGGCTTTGCATCCGCAACAAAGTGAGAGAACTCATAGGCTTTTGCATGATGATTTGCATGGCCTTTTGCAATGAGTTTCCCGGATGCAATTTCTGTTATCTCCACATCATTTGGGATGAAATAGACCCTCTTAGGCATTCCTATATGTGTCATTTGATAGACACTAAGGATATTTGCTGCTAGAGATGGTACATACAAAACATTAGAAAAAAAACCATTTTCTAGATCTACAGTACCTTGTCCTTTGGTAATGATGGTGGAGTCATCTCCCAAGTGGATGGGAATGGATTTGCTGGTATCCAAGGATGAAAAGGAGTATTTTTCAGCCATCATGTGATTCAAAGATCCACTATCAATCAGCAGTGATTTGGACTTCGAAGTGCTTGCCATGAGGGCATGACCTTTCTCATGCTGTGGTTCCCAGTCTTGGTGATCTCTCCTCCAAAAGCTCTCCGGAAGATTGATGTGATTCCTCTCAAGGAGAGAGGTTTCTTCATCAAGATTTTTCTTCATGCAGGCATGTCCATGGTGAAAACCCTTCCCGCAGTAAGAACACCTGACTTTTTCTTTCCCATTGTGCCCTTTTCCTTTGTTCTTCCTTGAACCGAAAGATTCATCATGCTGCTGATTTTCAAGTCTAGGCATTGGAGTATCAAATTTAGTTTTCTGATTTTTCTGCTGCTTTCCTTTACCCTTCACATATTTGGGCCCCATGACATGGAGGGCTTGGTCACGGGAAGATCGGATGATCCCCATCTAGACAAGCTTGTCATGTTCACTAGTTAGGGACTCAATGAAGGCATCGAGTGTAGGCATCTTCCATTTAGGGGTTGTGAGCTTCCCCGCACGGAATGTAGAAACAAAAATTGAATAATCAGCCCCGAGTTTGGAGAGGATGGCTAGGATGAGCTGATCATATTCCTTCTCCACTTTGCATTGCTTCAAAAGAAAAATTGTATGCTTGAACTTTGTAAAGAAATCATTCAGAGTCTCGAAATTGGAAGGTTGGAGAGACATGAGTTCATTTTCGAGTTGATAAACTCCCATGTCATCATGCTTCCCATACAGAGATTCCAATTTGTCCCATATTTGTTTCGGTGTCTTTAGATCCGTAAGATGGAAGAGAAGGTCATCGAAAATAGAGAGGCACAAGAAACCGAAGGCTTCATCCTTCTTGTTCAAGAATCTTGATTTTTCTATGGCTGATCTAGGCTCAACTTCAGTGTCCATGGCGACTCTAAAGAGTCCTTTGGAATACAGTTGATGCTCCATTTTGAGTTTCCATGTGTGGAAATTGTATGGAGTCAACAGAGGTACTGAGGAGGCCATCTAGATATGCTGTAGCAAATGCTTCACCTGTAGAAACCTGAAAATCAAAACAGAAAAGACAAAATAAGGTCGGACAGCCTGCACATTCTAGGCTTTCATCACACCCAGCATAGTCAATCAAGCAAGATTGATCAACAAGTTCTTTACTTGGGATATTGAGTGGTAAGCCTTGGCTTCTGGTGCAGTGCTGGAATTTTGAGCTATTGCTCACTTCTCATGGAGAAATCTGTCAAAAGCTTGTTCTTGAGAGATTGTTCTTCGTCCCACCGTAGCTCTGATACCATATTAATTCTTGCACATGATCTAGGAACTAGGAATCAAAATCATCAAAGAATAATTAACAAATACTCATGAATTAGCAATAATTGGAACCAGAATTGGTTTCCTCTCTGTATATTTAATAAACAATAAAAGGTTACAATTCCCATGCAGAGCAATGGCTTAACTCCATGAAATAATTCGAATACCTAAGGGACAATTTGAATTCAAAGAGTGAGTCTAGCTTAACTGACTCTTTTCCATGCAATCTCACTTAGTTAACCACTTGACAAAAACCCTAATTGACTCACCAATCACTAACTAAAGTTGGAGTGCAATAAATGACTTAATCTCAACTGAAGGAGATCAAACACATGTCATAGCAACCAACCATCAAGTGCTAGTACTCCATGACTCCAATAAACCCTGATGAGGTTAACTGAAACTGAACTGACGATCAGAAGTTGGTGAAGGTGCCTTGTTCACTCCAGTTCATTAAAATAATAATAAATAATCATTAAATAATCATTAAATAATATATTTAATGAATGGAGGCGCCTTAACTGACTGTAACTGATTGGTTGAACTGAAAGTAACCACCAGTTAGAAATTAGGTGCATTAATGTCACACAGATCACCCCTGGAGTGCTCCAGTTAGCCTCCTTGACTGTAGGAGAAGGCTAAGTTAGCCTCCTTGACTGTAGGTAGGCATGGGAGTGACTGGGATGATGGTAATTAATGCTCCACTGATGTCAATTAAACTTAGGATAGTGGTTTAACTAGGCCAATTTGATCAAAAGAGTGAGTATGATGGTAAATGTCTCCAACAGTTACCTATGAAAAGTGTCATCATGGATGTTGTGGTGGAAAATATTGTTCCTAAATTTGGAATGTTAATTTCAAGATCTTGGGCGAAGAAGCTGGGGGGTACTTTACAAATGGATTTATCATATGCCACAATCCCTATTTTTGGAGGAGAGAATATGAGATTGTATAGAGAATTACAATATACCTACATTGTCACTGATGACAAGAACCCAACAAACCATCCACTTTATGTAGTAGAAAAGGATTTGGGCTCATGCATATTGCATTTCAGTGATGATAATACTAGTGGTATGTTGCAGGTTGAAAAATAAAAATCATTGAAATGCTTTGTTGAACAAAAGGATGAATTGTGGCAAATGTATTTTGATGGCTCTTCATCTAAAGAAGGAGCTAGAGCAGGTATTGTTTTGGTTTCCCCTTGTGGTGAGATGATAATTTTGATGTATAAATTGGAGTTTGTAACTGCAAACAATACAACAGAGTATAAGGCATTGTTATTGGGTTTAAATGCTACAAAATACCTGGGCGTTCAGCAAATTTCTGTTTATGGTGACTCCGAATTGGTTGTCCAGCAGGTAAGGGACAAATATCAAGTGAAGCAGGATTTGTTGAAAGTATATAGGAATGAGGTCTAGAACATGATTGATAACTTTTTTATTGCATTTAAAATTACCTTTATTCCCAGAGATCATAATCAGACAGCTGATTCACTTGCCTTACCATCCACACACTTCAAAATTCCGAAACAAACTCAGTTAAAGTATCCCATTGAAGTCAGATACAGACCTTCAGTACCTGATAACATCAAACAATGGAGGGTTTTTGAAGATGACATAGAAATAAAGAAATTTTTGGAATTGACTGGTGAGTTTTCTAATATGTTGATTGCCATCAAGATAAGGAGGAGGAAGTTGAAGAGGTTGATGAATGTTCAGAAAATCAAATTGATGGACATAAAATTATTGAATTGAAAAGCAATTTTATTCCCAAAGGATTGGTCCCCCTTGAAACAATTTTTTCAAAAGATGATACTCCATTGAAACCAGCAATGCAATCTTTAGAAGAGAATGTTGTAGAGTGTAATATTGGCACAAAAGAGCAGCCTCGAATGGTCAAAATTTCAAAATCTCTTTCAAATGAGCAAAGAAATAGGTACATTAAATTATTGAAGGAGCATGTTGATGTCTTTGCTTGGTCTTATGAAGACTTAAAAACTTATGACACGAATATTATTCAGCATAAAGTGCCTTTAAATCCTAATGTAAAACCTTCTAGACAAATATTAAGAAGAATAAATCCTGCTTTATTCCCAGTCATATAGGAGGTTAAAAAATTATTGGATGCAAAAATCATTGTTACACTTAGATACTCCTCATGGGTGGCTAACCTAGTCCCATGCAGGAAAAAGAATGGAGAAATAAGATTATGTGTGGACTTTCGTAATCTAAACAGAGCTTCACCAAATGACAATTACCCATTGCCTAAGATTGAGTAGGTTTTGCAGCAAGTAATGGGTGCTCAGAGAATGTCAATGGTGGATGGATTCTCTGGGTATAATCATATTGTTATGCATCCATATGACAGGGAGAAGACAACTTTCACCACTCCTTGGGGTAATTTCATGTATGACAAATTGCCATTTGGTCTAATGAATGCTGGTGTGACATTTAAAAGAGCTATAGCCTTTGTTGGGGAGCAAGAAAAATTTGTTGTGATTTATTTGGATGACATTATAGTGTTTTCATAGTATGATGAAGAAAATTTGAAGCACCTCAAACAAACCTTTTTAAAATGCAGGAAATATGGACTGTCACTAAATCCAAAGAAGTCACACTTTGTTGTTCAGGAGCGAAAACTTCTGGGACATTTGGTTTTAGCAGATGGAATAAGAATTAACCCAGAGAGAGTTAAAGCCATTTTAAAAATCAATTTTCCTAGAATTAAGAAGGATGTTCAGTCATTTATTGGTAATATAACATTTTTAAGATGGTTTATTCCTAATTTTGTTGAAACTATAAAGCAACTAACAGCTATGTTGAAGAAATATCAAGAAGTGAAATGGACAGCAGAGGCCATGAATTCATTTTAGAAGATAAAGAAGGCCTTTACAGAAACCCCAGTGTTGGTGAGCCCCGATTTTTCAAAATATTTTATGACTTTCTTTTGCATCACAGGATACAATAGCTGCTATCTTATTACAGAAAAATGCAGAAGGATTGGAGTAGCCAATTGCTTTCTTTAGTAAGACTCTCAGGGATTTGGAATTGAAGTATAGTACCTTGGAAAAGCAAGCATATTCATTGGTAAAGGCCTTAAAAATTTTCAGAATTTATATTTTACATTCAAAGATCATTGCATATGTTCCTAATGCTGCCATAAAATACATTTTAACCCAGCCAGATTTTGAAGGAAAGAGGGGGAAATGGATTGCAAGGATTATGGAGTATGATGTGGAAATCAAGCCTACTAAGCTAGTGAAGGGACAAGGTTTGGATAAATTGTTAGCAGATTCAAATTGTGAAGCTCTTGGCCTCCATTTGATGGTAGAACAATCAGTACCAGAAGAATTTCAAGTAGGGCAGGACAAAGAGCAAATTATGGACAGGTATGCAGACTCAGTTTGGTATGTTGACATAGTTTATTTCTTATTGTATTTATAGTGTCCTGAGCATTTAGACAAAAAAGCAGTTAGATCACTGAAGTTGAAGGCCACTAAATACTGTTTAATAGATCATCAATTTCTTTGGAAGGATCCAAGAGGGGTATTGCTCAGATGTTTAGACAAGATAGAAATTGAAGAAGTTATTTCAGAATCACATGAGGGTGCTTGTGGAGGACATAAATACTACAAGGCTACTGATTACAAAATCTTGAGGTCTGGGTACTATTGGACTTATCTATTTTCTGATGTATATCAGCATGTAAGAGCTTGTGTTCCATGTCAAAAGTTTACTGGTAAACAAAAACTTGTGTCTTTACCATTAAATCCTATTGCAGTTAATGCTCCTTTCCAATAGTGGGGTTTAGAATTTATAGGAGAAATAAACCCTACTTCTTCTGGACAACATAGATGGATTCTTACAACCACAGATTTTTTCACCAAATGGGTAGAAGCCATTCCTACCAGGAATGCAACTGATAAGCTAATAATTAATTTTATTGAAGAGAATATTTTGAGTAGGTTCGAGTGCCCTAGAAAATTGATGACTGGTAATGCTAAAGCCTTCAAGTCTAAAGCTATGGTTACATTTTGTGAACAAAATGGAACTGTTCTGAAACATTCTACACCTTATTACCCTCAGGGAAATGGGTTAGAAGAATCAACAAATAAAAACATTATTCAAAGCATTAGAAAGTTGTTAAGTCAGAATAAGAGTTCATGGGATTCAATGCTAAAATATGTACTTTGGGAAGATAGGATAACTACTAAGAAGGCAATTGGTTACTCTCCCTTTCAATTATTTTTTGGCACTAATGTTGTATTTCCAGTTCAACTAGGTCTTCTAATAATGAAATTCTTTCAAGATAGTCTGGAGGAACCTAATGATATTCAAAGGAGAATTTTTTCACTTATTGAATTACAACAAGAACGTGAAGTTGTAGAAGAAAAGGCTCAAATGTACAGAAAGGAAATCAAAGAAAGGTTTGATAGGAAGATTAAGGAGAATAACTTTTCTTGTGGAGGCATGGTTTTAAGGTGGAATGCCCGAAAGGAACAAAAACGTAAGAGCGCATGTTCAACAATTAGACCATCATCGTGACAGGTGTGCAACCAGATAGAGAAATCATTAACTCAATTGTGATTTGCATTGACAAAGGGTTAGTTTGTAGAGGCAATTAAAAAATTGTGAATTTGTTGTCCCGATTTACTCAGCTATCAATTTCATTGCTATAGTGAAGCATTTTCGAAATATTTTTCAAATTTTTTAGAAAGAAATTCACAGCTTAGGGTTTCACAACAGAAATGAAAAAGAGTGGTAAAACAAATAGAGTTCAGCCCATGGATGCCAGTTGGGTAGAAGAGTTTCATGAGTGTGCAGTAGTTTTTCAAAGGGCTGGTTGGTTAGATTTTTTCCATAGAATTAATGGTTTCAACCTAGAGATGTCATATAGATTTGCACAGGGTTTTGATAAGAACACTGTTTCATTTGACACCCTCAAATTCGAACTCACCAGAAATTTAATTGAAGAATCCATAGGTATAGCTGGTGAAGGAGAATTTTGGTTTACAAAAATACCTTTTACTTTCAATTCAAGAGATTTCTTATTTCCAGAGGTTGAAACCTTAGACCGGGTCAAGGGTGTTCAGTTACATAAATTCAAGCCTGAATGGAGAGAGGTTATCAGAATTTGACGGAGTTACATCACTTGTAAGGGAAGATTTTCCTTAGTTTTCAAGTATCACATCAGATTCCTCCAACATCTAAATCAAGAGTCCAAAATGAATTTACCCTTTTTCTTTCTGAAGATCCTGCAAAAAATGTCAGATAGAGTAAAAGGGCATAAAGATCACACTCAACAGTCTATCTTTCATCATGGAATTATAAAATTGATTGTAAACAAAGTTCTTCAGAAAAAGAGTAGAACCTGAGAACACTTTAATTGTGTTTTGGTCAGGTATTCATACTCAACAAGAAGGTTAGCCCAAGAAGAGGCAAATGAACAAAAATCATTGCCTTGTAAAGAGATTAAAGAGAGAAATAGTTGAGGAGTTGGTGAAAGATAGAATACAAGAAGAAGATTCAGTTCAGAAATTCGAAGACTCTGTGTATGAAGAGAACATAGGAGCAATAAATGAAAATCAAGAGAAATTTTCAGAAGATATAGAAGAAAGTCATAGAGTTGATACAAAGCAAGAATATGGTAAGAGTTCTTTAGAACATAATCAAAATATCACAGATGTACAAGAAGATATAATGGATTTTCCTGTCACAGACAATTTGAAAGTTGATAACTCACAGAGTTCAGATGAAAAATCTAAAGAAGATTCATCTACAGTAGGATTAAAATGTGAGATGGTACAACTTTGAGCTATTAAATATCAAAGAAAATCATTGGTAATGCTAGGAGGAGTAGAAGCGAGATGGAGACCTAAAACAAGAGCAAAAAACAAATTAAGTCTTAACATGAAAAATATTTTAAATCCAAAGTTTTTCAAAGAGAAGGTGACTATAATTGAGGACTCATCATCTCAAGAAGACTGGGAGGATGAATAAGTCCTAGATTCTAAGCAGGTTTGGAGTAAGAAAGAACATTTAGTGACTCTAAAGTCACCACCAGAAAAATACAAGGTTGCAGAGAAACCAAAAGTTTGCAGTACTAAAAAAGATAGACCTATAGAAGTTCTTGTAGAGGAAGCATATAAAGAAGAGGAAGATGATGATTTGATTTTCAAAAAAATGAGCATTCCATGGCTATTAGACAAGGCTTCTATAGCAAAAGAAGGACTATCTTTAGATTCTGAAATTGAAAATTTGCAGAAAATAGTGAAGCAGTGCAAGTATCAAATTAGTTTTCTGAGTGAAACAAATGAGAGTTTAGTCATGACTAACAGAAGGTTAGAGGAGGATCTAGATGACATAAACACTCATTATCAAGAGTTAATTGCAGTTTTTAAAGAAGCCTTAAGAAGAAGGAAGCAGACTCAAGGCCAATTCGGGGAATTGAACCAAACAATTCAGGATTTGACCCAGCAAAATGAAAGACTATCGAAGAAGGTTGAGGACTTGGAAGCAGAACATCAAAGAACCAAAAGGAAATCACAAGCCTTGGAAGGGATAGCATTGCTGGCTGAAGCATCCAAGAACCTATAAGGATTAATACTGACATGTGTCATGTAGTTTACTTTTGTAATAGTAAATAGTTTATTTTGAAAAGACTATCATCTTAGTAATAGTTTCAAATCTTAAACTAAAATTCAGTTAGTTAGTTATGTAACTATTATGGGATGAAACAAGGATAAAAGAAAGAAATCGGATGGAGGTAGGGTTTGACTTTTCACTCAAGGAGAGGATTTTTTGTGTTGTGATATCTCAAGCTATCAGTTATAACTCTTATGTAAGTGGATCACTGTTTTTGATTATATATAAACTGATAAGCCCTTTTTACATGCCATGCTTTTTAATTTCTGATCAGGTTGATTGCTCAGTCTACAATTTCATTTTCTGTTTAAAGGTTTATTCATGTAAATGCTTGTAGCCTGTGGGTGGAATTAGTATTTCATGTGTAATGTTTATGGCTTATTGGGATGTGTCTGATCCCCAATTTATCCAACTTGCATGATTCAATTCTGTATTAGTTTGTTATTGTTTTTCCTCCTTGCACATGAATTTTTAAACCAAAACTATAAACCAAAACCCTAAAAACCAATTTTATTCTATTTTTGTTTGATATTGTGTTAGCTTGTTTTTGTGGCAGTCTAGGAACAATTTCTAGCACTAACAGGATGCTACTATTCTAGTTACTGACATGTCCTTCAACTTTTGCTTCAAGCTCGTCGATGTCCAAAACACTATAGATGGGCTTATTATGAATTACATTCACCATCCATCCAGCTGGTTATTTTGACCCTTTAGCTATGTCAAGTTATATACGTGACTCTCTATATATGCAACTCGCATGTTGTACGTGAGTGTCGGTTGTTGCATGTCACGTATAGATCTATACGCGGGTTACCCTTATAGAAACTCGCGTTTCATACGTGAGTTGCCATTGTTGATACCCGCGTATATGTCCCTTTGACATTAAAAATAAAAACTCACGATTATATGAGATTAGTTAATCCATTTACCTTAATCACCTTAACTGTCTCAACCTCCTCAACCTTCGAAACTGCCTTATTTCACCATGTATAAATACAGGCCTTGGGGAGGGTGTTTGATACATACACTTGGAGAGAAAAGATATGCTGGTGGAGTTTATACATAAGTCTTTGGAGTAGTGGAACTCAGAATCCTTTGGCCGCAGAGGAGTCCTTGTCTCAGGCGTTGGGTTGTAATCTGAACTCTTTCATTATTGCTAATAAAGAGAATCCTTCTTCCATGTGTGTCTTGAATGTATCTCATGTATTGTGGTTTGATAAATGTTTATGTTTCAGCATTCTATATATGATTTATCTAACCTGCTTATATATATATGAATCATCTTGTATTTGGAAGATTGACTCTTGACAGGTGAAGGAGAAGCATCCCTGGAGACTTTGGAGGAGAAGCAGAGCAGAAGAGGACAAGTAAGGATCAACCATCATGTATCGGGTAAGTCTTTCCTATCCTCCTATTTGCTTTACTGCATTCTAGAGTCGATTCCCTGCAAGTTTATTGAGTATGTTGGTAACCCCGGACCTTCAGTTATAAGGTGTTTATTCCTATACAACAGAACTGGCGATTCCGCTGGGGAACCCAGACTGTTGTAGGTTGTTTCTGTCACCCCTGACCAGTCTTTGCTTTGAATTTGGTGTGTGGTCTTTTATTTTGGTTCATACTTGCCTCAGTGTTTGAAAGTCTTGTGGATTTTTCTTGTTTTTTGAGAAAATATTTGTACCTATACGCGAGTTTCTCTTCTGCACAGTTGCGTACAGAGGCCTGCATACGCGGTTTGCTCTCTTGGATAGTCGCATATAGTACGCGGGTTGCCCTTCTATACATTCATGTATAAGCCTAGAGATAGGGATTTTTTAGGATTGGGTTTGCTTGTCCCTCCCTTTGCTTAAGTCCTATTTGTGAGTTGATTTTCTTTATGAATGCTGTGTTGCTTGTCTGAATACCTTTGGTGACCACACTTTGTTCTTTTTCGAAAGCTCTTGGGTTTCATTTGCTTGGCTTATTTTCTGTTTGCATGATGAAGTAGCTTGGCCTGTTTGGGATTATAGGGTAAAGTGTCTCTGTCCAGATCAATGATCAGGGTCTTGGGCATTGTTTTTCTAGTCTATCTTTTGATAGTGGTTGGTTGTCACTTGCCTTTATTGAGTTTACAATGATTTTTGTCATTGTGTGCACCCAACCTAGGGTTTTTATCCTTCCTTTGTTGGTTGATTCTTGGTTCTTGTAGCTTGTTTTACTTCAGTTTGTTAGTTTTATACAGTTTATTTGATTCAAGTTTACTCAAGTATAGTGCATTTCAGGTGCATGGTAGAGTTTTGAGCATTTTTAAAAGTGAAAAGAAAACATTGTTAAGCTTTTGCATTTTGTTTTTGCATAAGTAGTGTTTATTTCAGTTTAAAAATAATCTCAAAAGCTACAAAAAACATAGGCTTAGTTTCTTTTATTGTTTGCATTCAGTTCATCAATATATATTTACAAAAACAAAAAAAAATTGTTTTTATAGTGGTAATTTGCTTTGAATACACCTTTACTTTTATTTATTTCTTATTGAGTCAAAAACACCATAAGTATATCACTCCATTTCCTTCTTAGTAAGAAACAACCCTTTAAAATGAACGCATAATTAAAATTTACTAGTAATCTTTTGTTTTTAGGGGCCTTTCACCTACTAGCTTAGGCTATACTTGTGGGATAGGAAGTGTAAACTTCCCACAAGTTATAAAACTCAGACGTAGTGGACCTTTCTTTAGGTAAATCCTTGACTTTATCGACTGTATATGGGAAGCTCCTCTCAAACGGGAGTCAAGCATGAGGCCACGTGGAGGCTTGGACAGAGGAGATAACCCTCTGAATCCTTGTCAAAGCGCAGATAAGGAATTTTACGCATCTAGGGATTCTGTCCTAGATAGAGTTTCGGGCTCAGCTACCCTGCCCATGCATACGAGTCAGGCTTGAGACTATCCCCCCAGACTGTTTGTATAGCTAAGGTAGCCTTTAGTCTCTTGACTTTTAGGGTTCATACCTAGGTAAATCGGAAGGCTATTTCTGGTTCACCTTGAACGGGCTTGGAAGGTAACCCTTGTTGAAAGTGTAGGAAGGTAGTTGGGTGATTCCTCCACTTGTGCCTAAGAACCACTTCAAGGATGCCAAGTAATCGTTCATCAGCTTTCTTTGGGAAAGTATATCTTTTACCCTTGTTTGATTGCTTGAGGATTTAGGATTTTTATAGTGTATGCTCTGTGGTTTTTCCTGTGTTTAGTTGGCCTTAGGGTGTGATTTTTCAAATTTTCAATCATGGAGGACCAACCATTTAGAAGGTCAAGAAAGTTGAGAAACCTTCCTCCTCTCGTCACATTGGAGCCTCCACCTCCACCCCAAAGGCGGAGATTGGACACGGACGATTCATTTGAACCAGTAGGAATAAGTGAATTTCTTGGTGAACCAGAACTGATTGCTAACCATTTTGATCTTGATACAGTTGAGATAGAAGACTTGCAGACTGACAAGTTTGCGAGAAACTTTAACACACCCTTGACTGATTTAAACGATCCTATGATCGTTCAGGTTAGACCTTTTGATTCAACTGTATTAGGTGTCCCTATGGGTAGGATCATGTATTCTGTAGAAGAAAGTCCTTTTGTGTTCACCTCAACCGTTCCGGTTGAAGGGGTACTACCTCCCCCAGTAAGTGCCCCTAGATCTAGTCTACCTTCTACACCTTTGACTCTAGCGAGCCGGGTGGTTCAACCACCGGTTCACTCAAACCTAGCAGGTACTTCTAGTGACATGGTTACTAGGATCCCCAGTATACCTACTATTCCTTCTTCCTTTCCATATACTACCCAGAGTGGTCCGGTAGGATCCTCGGCCTTTGTCTAAGGATTTCCTTGGAATCGGGGGCACAGTCCCCCATCCATTCCATACGTAAGTCCATCACCTTCCTATGTAGGAGTGTATTTTGGGAACAACACCTCTTATGGGAAAAGTTTCCAAACCCCAATTCCGGTCCCATTCACAAGCTCTCCCTTTTCGTTGTTTAGCAGAGGGATACCTGCTCCTGTCTTTCAAACCCCTGCTTCTATGGGGACGGCCAAAACTTCTTACACTGCACCTCCCACACACAATCCTGTGGCTTACGGATGGAATCTCTTTTAGAGCAATCTTCCCACTTCGAAACCGGTGGCAGGGGGTAACCCCACTTTTACCCATGGGCATTCGGGGGCAGGTCCCTCTAATCCCCAAGCTGGCACATTTAGTACCCCGGTTCGACCCAAACTTCCTTTCTTGGCAACCTTAAACTTGCCAAATTTATCAAAATTAATGAATGACCCTTTGTGGCCACCTGTTCCCACCAAATAGCCATCAGACATCCTTAAGTTCGAAGGCAAAGTTGGTGAAGATCCTGGGGCTCATGCCACCACATTTCATTTATGGTGTTCTTTGAATTCGCTGAATGAGGATTCAGTTAGGTTGAGGCTATTCCAGAGAACCTTGATAGGTACAGCAGCAAAATGGTATATTGAATTGCCTTCTGCTGCTTTCAGTAGTTTCTGGGACTTGGCTAGTGCATTTCTTAGCCACTTTCAGCTTCCAGTCTGATATGATTTCAGAACGGACTTGTTGTCTACTTTTAGACAAAACAAGGCTACCCACATCTTGGATCACATCCAAGAGTGGAGAAGGCGAAAGAGCCTTATAAAAGCCACTATCCCTCATGTGTTCCTTTTAGAGTGGTTCCTTAAATCCCTGTTGCCCTACATATCTAAGGATTTATCCACCTCAGGAGTGACAAATGAAGAAGAAGCCATTCTCAGGGCCCGGCAACTGGATTTGATTTATTCACAATCTGGGATCTTATATGAGATTATCCCTGAGGCACCGAGGCCTTCGCATGATGTGGAGAAGCCTAAGCCTGGACCCCATGCCGATGCTGTGGTTAGGTCCGTTAACTCTCCCACCGTATAATCCTTGGCTAAGAAACTTCATCAGTTGTCCATCAAGCAGTCTATGGTGGAGGCAGCAAAGGCTGCCCCCTCCCCCCAGAGTGCAAATTGTTTTGCACAAACCTCTCAAAAGGGAAATCAGCAGCCCAACGGGAAGAAAAAGAAAGGCAAAAAGGGAGAGGGAAACCAAAACAAGCAAAATCCCGGGAATAATGCTAATGGGGGCAAGAAATAAAAGAAGAAGGTCAAGTTCCCTTGTAAGTTGTGCCAAGAGGACCACCTTACTCACCTTTCTCCCCTTATGGATCAAGCCCAGAAGTTGCTTAAAGCTCAACAACCGGCTGTCCTGAAGGATCCTTTTCCCCAAGGACAGAACTCTGCTTCAGCTTCTAACGTAGCAGGGGGCACTCAAACTGCTCCTGACCCAAACTATATCAACATGGTTCGATCTTTGACTTTGTTGCAGAAAAGGAACAAAAATTATGAGAAAGAGACTCCTGAGAAGGGTAAAGCTATATGTGAACCTTCTAACCCTCTCACAATAGAGAAACCTATTGAAATAATGTTGAAGATACCGAAAGGTGTCTTCAAGAAGACCTTGCATAACCCAAACGATAGGGCTACTTCAAACTAATCCGTGGTTGAAGACTTAGCTCAAACCCCGTGTCCAATGTCAGCTTTGGAGGTGTTACAGAGTTGTCCTGCTCAGCGGGATTCCCTCTTAGTAGCTTTAGGCAGCATAGACTCTTTGAGTCTCATGGCGAAATTTCATTTGTCTGATCTTAAAATTCACCTACCTTACCATGTATCCTTATCAATAGATGTCGTCCATGGTGGTAAGACCATTGGAAGGGCAGTTGTTGATGAGGGGAGTTCTACATGTGTTATGTCCTTGACCTATTGGAAAGCTCTTGGATCCTCAGAGATGGTCCCATCAAACACTTTGCTTACTACTTTTGATGGAAGATCCTTCCGTGCATATGGTATCTTGGAGGCTTTTGAAATTAAGTTGGCAGGCAAAGCAGTGTCTGTTGAAGTAGAAGTGATTGATGCTCCTTTGGACTACAATTTGCTTCTGGGAAGGAATTGGACTTATGCGATGTCCACTATTGCGTCAGCCATTTTTCGTGTCGTGGTTTTTCCACATGAGAGTAAGTTGGTTACTATTGATCAACTTGATTATACTCGAAAAGGTCGTTTAGAATCTAACGAGTCCACTGTGCCATTGGTTGATCAGGTCAAACCTGCTGCACAGAGCTTAGGGGCTGGAATGTACACATCACTGATGGGCACATTTGATCTTCCATCCCCAGTTAATTATATTGGTTCTACTAGTGTGGGGAAGTCCATCGCTACGGTTGTCGATAGGACTGATCCTTGGGTTCTCCCAACTCCCCATGAACCGCAAGTGCCCTTATCCGTAGTGGAATTGGCTTATCAAGCTATCACTAAAGCCACTGCTAATCCCATTCTAGATCCTCTAATAGTCTCAGAAGATCTGGAAGAAGTATATTTGCCCGTATGGGCGGAAAACTCTGGGCATTCTATAGATTGTTTAGACATGGTTTTACCTTTCGATGAAGCTATTTTGGAAGCCATGAGCAGACGTGATAATATTTGTGAGCATCTTCATCATCGATCCTATTTTCTTCCAGAACCTAGCAGAATAGAAAACCAAGAGTTTCGCATGAGACTGTCAAAATATGTTGATATACCTATCAATCCCTTGCCTAGGGAAGGAATGTTTGCCAAGGGGAATATGGCAAATATTTCCACCACTATACCTATTAACATCTCTGTAAACCCTGATGTCATGGAAAACATATATATAGGTGCAAATTGCTCTCCTGAAGAGATTTCCATCTATACTGCCCTTTTTAAGGAATTCTGTGATGTCTTTGCCTGGTCATATGAGGATATGCCAGGCATAGATCCATCGATTGTTGAACATGAAATCCAAACATATCTGATGCCAAGCCGGTTCGACAAAATTTAAGACCTATTAACTTGCGTAAAGCAGCGGTTGTGAAAGCTGAAGTTGAAAAGCTATTGAGGGATGGTTTTATATATCCCATAGCTTTGACTGAATGGGTATCAAACCCTATTCCTGTTGATAAAAAGAAAGGGACTATTCGCGTTTGTACAGACTTTAGAGACCTCAATAAAGCCTGTCCTAAGGACAACTACCACACACCATTTATAGACCAGATCATAGATGCTTGTGCAAGAAGTGAGGTGTTTTTATTTATGGATGGTTTCTCCGGATACAATCAAATTCAAATCAAACCGGAAGACCAACATAAAACTGCTTTCATTTGTCCTTGGGGTACCTTTGCGTACAAGAAAATGCCCTTTGGATTGAAAAATGCTGGGACAACCTTTCAACGGCTATGAACATTGCTTTCCATGACATTAAAGCCATTGTTGAACCATACCTTGATGATCTACCCACACATTCTTGTAAGAGGATCCAACATCCAGATCATTTACGGTTGATATTTGAAAGATGCAAATATTATAAAATCCACTTGAATCCCCACAAGTGTGTGTTCTATGTCAAGTCGGGAAGATTACTCAGGTTCATTGTCTCTAGTAGAGGCATCCAGGTGGATCCATTGAAAGTTGAGGCCATTGTAAATCTGCCTCCTCCTTGTTCTCTCAGGAAACTTCAAAGCCTACAAGGAAAGTCTAATTTTATTCGACGTTTTATTGTTAATTATGCCAAGATCACTAAAGGTTTCATGCACCTGGTCAAAGAATACACCCCATTTGTATGGGATGAAACCGCCTAAATTGCGTTTGTGGCATTGAAAAAAGCTTTGATGTCGGCACCCTTATTACGTCCACCAGATTATTCTAGGGATTTTATATTATATCTGGCCGCGTCGGAGTCAACCATTGGGGTAGTACTAGTCCAGGAGGACAATAAGCTTGTATAGCATGTCATTTATTATCTTATTCGTGCTTTGGCCGGACCTAAACTTAGATACTCCCATGTTGAGAAATTAGCCTTATGCTATGCAGAGGTTACGTCACTACATTTTACTGAGGACCACCACAGTAGTGGCGGATGTGAATCCATTTCAATATGTTTTATCCCGATGGATTGTTGGGGGAAAATTTAACAAATGGATAGTCATTCTCCAAGAGTTTGACTTGGATTTCCAGTCTACTAAGTCTAAGAAGTCCTTAGTTTTTGCTGAGCTTATAGCAGAATTTCCTACTGAAGAAGATGTAGTGGTTGAAGATGACTCATTCCCAGATGAGCACATCTTCCTGATATCCACCTTTGATCCTTAGTGCAGGGATATTCTTATATATCTCCAGACTTTGAAGTACCCTGCAGCTTCCTCAAGGGAAGAACGACGTAAATTATTCCTTCATGCCAAGAACTACCTCATTATAGGAGATGCATTATATCGACGAGGGGTAGATTCCGTGTTGCGTCGTTGCCTTACTCATGAGGAAGTGGAGATTGTCCTAAATGATTCCCATAGTGGAGCATGTGGGGTTCATTTATCTGGGTTAGCAATGGCCCAGAAGATATTGCGTGCCGGTTATTTTTGGCCCACGATCTTTAAAGATTGTGTGGAAGCAGTGAAGTGTTGTCATCTGTGTCAGCTTTACACCAGGAAAATGCGGTCACACCCTGCTCCATTATTTTTCGTTGTCTCGGTAGGCCCCTTCATGAAATTGGGGATAGATTATGTGACATGCAACCCAGCCTCGGCTAGGGGGCATAAATACATCATTGTCGCTGTTGACTATTTTATGAAATGGGCAGAGGCAATGCCTACTTTCAAAGCCGACGGGGAAATAGCAGCTTTCTTTGTATTCAATCAAATTATTGCCCGGTTTGGTATACCCAAAGTGATTGTCATTGACCATGGTAGTTATTTTCAAAATGACATGATGACGGAACTGACTACCATGCTCGGATTCAGACAAGAACATTCTTCTCCATACTATTTGCAAGCAAACGGTCAAGTTGAGGCTGTCAACAAAACTTTAAAAACTATCCTTAAACGTACAATTGATGCATCATTCTATAACTGGCACATCATGTTATATCCTGATCTTTGGGCCTACCAAACTAACGTAATGACTGCTACAGGTTTCTCCCCTTTCCAACTCGTCCATGGAGTGGAAGCAATTACTCCGATTGAATGTGAAATCATGTCTTTGAAGATAGCCATTCATGTGTTACCTGATACGACTGAGCTTGAGGAACGTATGGTACATTTAGAACACCTTGATGAACAGCGTAGAGATGCACTGACTACTAATTAGGCTCATAAAAATAGGGTCAAAACTCAGTATGATAAATGGGTCAAACCTAGGGTTTTCTCTGAAGGGGAACTTGTCTTTCTTTGGGACCAAGATAAAGAAGCTCTGGGGGCAAGAAAATTCAAGGCTATGTGGTTAGGACCTTATGTCGTGTTGAAATTATTGAGTAAGGGCACATATGAGTTAGTTGATTTTGATGGGAATAAGCTACCCGAGCCTAGAAATGGGCTCTACCTAAAAAAGTACTATGCTTAGGCTTAGCACATTTTCTTGTATTTTTATTGTATGTATTTTTATGTACAATAGGTTGTCAGTTTTTGTTTTTTATACTATCTGCTAGTTGTTGTAGATGTCTTCTAAACGGTATATAGGGTTTGCTGATGGTGCCAGCCATCATACTTGTAACCTAGCTTCGGCAGCATGGGTTATCTATTCTCCCTCAGGACAGCTTGTTGCCGCGGGAGGCGCTTGTCTAGGTCCTGCTTCTAATAATGTTGCTGAGTATAGGGCCGTTATTGAGCTCCTATGGGATGCTTTGTCACGTGGTGTCACTCAGCTTGAGGTCCGCTTGGACTCTCAGTTGGTGGTTTCCCAGCTCAATCGAGCTTATCAGGTACGAAATCCTATCTTATTACGTCAATTCATGCAAATTCATTTATTGGAAAGACATTTTGAAGTTATTACTTTCAATCATATTCCACGAAACCAAAATTCATTGAATGATGCATATGCTAATTACATTTTGGATTGGCATCCCACACACATTTTATAAAAATATTCAGCAGACATATGACAAACACTTGTAAATAAACTGACAACAAACACCAATATATATATATATGTGTGTGTGTGTGTGTGTGTGTAAAATATCTACTCATAGATAGGTCAGGTCTGATCCTCAGATCCCGTCATATACAAAATGTACAAAAATGTGGATCATAGTCCATCAAAATGCCCTAGATCTAAGCTAGACCGCCCTAGTCACTAGTACCTCCTTGGTCCCCATGGTCCCTCTGCACTCTGGCTTCCTCATCCTCCTCGGCTTCGGCAACCTCCACCGCCTCTATATATACGAGCACTGCTCTAACCACTCGTCTGAAAAGACATAGCCAAACCGGTGGAACCCCAACTACAAACTCTTGAATGGCTGTAGGGATATGCTCTATCCACATGGTAGGTACTCATTGGGTCAGCCTGGCCAGCTTCCCCTCTAGTACCCTGATCAATTATGGATCCTCATCCACGACAAGACGAACAAACATGCAAGGGTGCCCTTCAGGGCGGACTGGTCCAATATCTGCATTTTGACATATGAATAGGATTAAGACTTGTACATATGTATATATCTATCATTCTAAAATTCATAAAAAATTGAAAATGATAAAAAAATAAAAACTTACTTACCTAGCTCTCCCCATGCCCCTCCTGGACGGAGGACAAGGTCGAGGTCACCTTGGAAGTCCATCCCAACATATGGAAACTGCTCCAGTGCCGGCAGCTGTCGTTCCCACTAGGTATAAAAATCATCATCATAGACACTGTGTATTGAGTCTCCTCCTCCTTGATGAAGGAAGATATCTCCCCACCTGCTCAGCCTCGGCTGACGTGGAGATCTGACCGGTAGAGGTATGGCAGGGCTCAATGCTAGCACTCTCTCAAAGAAGAAGGCCACTAATATGCTTGCATAGCCAAAGTTTTTCCGCCTTCCCCTCTTGCAGTTGGATAGTTGTCTCCTCATGATGGGGGCAACTCCTGAACACCAATCATAGAGAGCACCTCTAAAACAGTCAACTGCCAGCCTCATTTGGTTCCTTGTGACCAAATGTAAAGATGAGGATCCTGATATTCTCACAATGGTGCTAGCCAGTACCTGGAGAGTAAAGTCTCGGATATCTACAATAGGAACGTAGGTCCCCTTTTTCTGAGTACCCGGTGTACAGAACACATCTATATAGTTTTGGACACTTAAGGGGTCACTGCCCTTGCCAGTGCCCTCCAAGTTCACCGGTGCTCCTCGTCATGACAACCCGGTAATGAAATATATGTCTTTCAGTGGTAAGCTCTAAGGTTTCACCTTGTAGGTTGAACATCCCCAAGTCATGATCCCAATAATTTACCATGAACTCAAGTATGCCGACATTGGCCCACATGGGTGATGTAGAAAAGAATTTCAGTAGCCCACTAGTCCACAATGCATGTATAGTGGGCGTACTTTGGAGCGCCGCTTGGTCCATTATTGCGTGCTCCCTTTCCCTCCATTCCAGAACCATATTTTACCTAGAAAATACAAGTAATTTGATTTAGTATTTCCATATCAAAATTCAAAATTTTTTTACTATATTTAACCTTTTTTCCTCCACGCAGTATACGCGACTATCTATTTAGACATGTCACGTACTATACGTGACTGTCTAGTTAGGAAACCCACGTATAGAACACGTATACGTGAGTTTCCATATCAGCAACCCACGTATGCATCGTGCTACAGTTTAGGATGCTTTTAAATATGGAATTCAGACTCAAACTTAACAATTGCTTGGATCAAAATAAAGAGCTCAGGGTGTAGGCTTACCTGCAACTAGCGGATTTCAATTTCGTCGGTCCAATTGTCCACAATGATCGATCAAAGGTAGAGGGTAAAACTTGCTTTTTTATGGCTCAAAAGTTCAAATGGTGAGTTTTGTTTTAATTTTCAACTATTTATAGAAATTATATTTCTTTAAGTGGGTCTTTTTTCTATAGTTTGAAATATCAATCAACTAATACCATACTTCTTTGTGCCTTGGAATAGGTTTTTCACTATTACAAAGTGTTGTTGCTCCAATAGGGTGGTTTTGTAATTTCCAATACATTTTGGCATCTTTATTCAATCCACATTAACCTTAGCATTCAAGATTTTGCCACGGACTATGGTATTCTAAGCCAATATGTAATGTCCCCGGTTTTGACCCCATTTGCATGATGTATATAATGTAATTAATCATGGTGAGGAGCTAAAGGCAAAAGCCCCACCATCGATTTGGTTTTGAATGTTTCGGCAATAGGAATAGTTGCCGATGGTATGTCGTGCTATCCGGCACCTTATAATTTGACATCATGTAAATACGCACATCAAATAAAATAAACCACAACCAGCTACGGCAGTGCAACGTTGAATGAAAAGGGCATGATTCCAAAGGATAAGGGGTGGGGGATTTCAAACCTTGGTTTATGGGGGGGAAACCCATGTTTTTTACCACCTTGTTGATTGTCACCTTTCTTGTCTTATCCAACCTCTTCAATGTCTTGATTTTGTTAGTTGGGGGCAGTTATTGCATGAGGAAACGTGGGCATGGGAGAATGTTGGTTTTGGTAGGCTGCTGTCAGTTTGGATGGTACGCATGCCAGTGGAGAACCTTCGTTTCTCTCACACCTGGTCTCCACCCTTCCCACTGCTTCTGTTCTTCCTCATGCATGCCCGGTCTCCACCTCCACCGCCATCCTCTTCATGGTCTAGTTCCTCCTCATGCGCAGAGTCGTGGTCTGTTCATGCTCACACACGGGGATCTGGTTCATTCCTCACGCGCAGAGCCTTTGTTGTTTCTCTTCACACGTAGGGACTCTGTGTTGGTTTTGCTCACACATGGAGCAAGAGAAATCGTGGCTGTCGCTTGGCATTTTTGGGTGCAGGAGCCATTTTGCACTCAGGGACTGTGTGTAAGTCTCCTTACTGATCTGTGGCCCATGCATATGTTTCCTCTGTGTGTTGAGGCCTGGTGCGAGTGCTCTCATGCACAGACTAGTTAAGGTCGTTTTCCCATGTTGTGAGTTGTGCTCACTGATTATGTTGGGACTGTTGTTTTGCCTACGTTTTGTTGGTTGTGGCATTCAATTATGTTTTGGGCCACTATGTATTTGTAGTGATCCACTTTCTGTTGTGGTCTGTGTTTGATTTCCATGACTGATTGGCTGAGTCTTTCCCTGTTTTGGGACTGCGGATTGCTGCTATCATCTACTGTGTGTTTGTGGCTACGGAAGTACCCTGGTTTTGTGTTGCAGCTGAGTTGTTTTGGCCATGTTAGGGCTAAGAACAACTCTGAGTTGCCTTGTCGGCTTGAGCTGTGTGTCACCTTTCATTTGGGACTGTCACTGGTTGCCTTTGCTTCTTCACAAGGATGTGAAGGGAATTTTTTTTCCGCGTGTATGCAGTGGTTAGTTCTTGGATTGTGCTGGCTTGGCCAATTGTTGAAGGCCTGGTAAACCCAGCAGTGTTGGTTTGGCTGATTGTGTCCCCTTGGCTATGTGTAAGCCTGCAATTGACCCTTATTCCAGAGGAATCATGCCTAGCTCGGGGGTGGTAGCGTTGCTGAGAGATTGAGGAGCACGCTAGCCTATGGTTGGGTGGAACTTTGCAGTGACGTAGCTGGTTGCGAGGTGAACCCTTCATCAAGAAGATAAGTACTGTTGACTACTTCATCTCTGCAAATTATGTTGATGACAAATGAATTATAATGAACATTATTAATGCTGGAATGTATGTTTGTTTCCGCTGTATGATTCAAGGATTATGCATTTGTGCATTCTTGTATGTTTGGCATTCTTGTTATGATGCCTGTTTTAAGCTCCCAATTCCAGCATTGATCTCTTTTGTGTATGTTCATGGAGTTGTAGCCCGGCTGTATGTGGTGTTCGCCGCGTCCTCTTCATAGGTCTGAGGGATGGGGACGTGACAGAGTGGTATCAGATCTCAAGGCTGCAACAATGGGCCTCTATGGGCCATGAAGGATGCAGTGAAAGAGGGAAGAATTACCTCCTATGTTCACCAGAACAGCAGCAATCAGGAATTTGATGGCAGCAAATTTCAAAAACAAAATTTCCTAAGTGTTTGAACAGTGGTTCATCGGAGCCTAAGCGGAATTGACTTCTGCTGTAGTGGAATAATTAGGCGGAAGTATGCCGGTAGAAGGAAATTGGAAGTAAATTCGCCCAAGTGTTCAAATTTTGTCGGAAGGAGAAAGGGTTCTGCATCCGCCATTGCAGAAGTCTAAACGACTAGCCGACCGATGAGAAAGTCATCCGACCGCCGATGCCATAGAAAAAAAATTTTAAAATTTGGTCTAAGTGTTAGACAGTTGGAAGAGAAAGTGATTGTGCTTCCACCGTTGTGGAAGACCAAACCGCCAAGTCTTCCGACGAGGAAAGACTTCCGTCGTTGCGGAAGAGTTAGTGGTTTCCTGTCCACCGTTGCGGAAGCCAAAGCAATAAGCCTTCCGATGGGAAAGTCCTCCGATCACCGACACGTCAAAAAGTTTAAGGGCTCGAAAGCATTGATTGTCCGAGGAAGGAAGTGTTAGTGCATCCTCCGTTGTGGAATCCAAAGGCGCTAGCCTTCCGATTTGGAAAGACCGCCAACAGTCGACGCGGATTTGGCGATGACTGTCTGCCGTTGCGGATGGAGAAATGATTAGGCGTCCAATGGGTAAGTTTTTCGACTGCCGTTGCCGCAAGAAAATTAAGTTCAAAAAATTTTTAAGTATAGAAAGTCGTCGGCCATCGAAAGAGAAAGTTCTTCAAGCATCCGCCATTGTGGAAGACAAAGTCATTTGGCTTCCGATGTAGAAGGGCCGCCGACAGCCAACGCGGCAAAAATATTGGTCGCTGGAAGAAGAAAGTGAATGGGCGTTCGCCGTTGTGGAAGAAGAAAGGGTTCGGACGTCCGCCGTTGCAGAAGAAGAAATGGTTCTGACGTCTGCCGTTGCGGAAGAAGAAAGGGTTTCGACGTCCGCCGTTGTGGAAGCGGAAGTGATAAGTCTTCCGATGAGAAAAGCTTCCGACAGCCGATTCGGCGAAAGGAATAGTGGTTTTGGGAGCCAATTCTATAGAGGATTAGTTGAAATAAGAGCTGATTCTGCACAGGGAAAATTTGGGTTTCCCATGGGATTTTTCCAGCAGATGCTGACTGTTTTATAGTGGGATTTGTAGTTGTTTTTCAGTGAATTTTAGGGGCTGAACAGGAAAAAGAAGCAGCGATCTTATGCGCCAGATTGCGCGAAAACCAATGATTTACAACAAAAAAATGAGGGCGCTTCCCTTGACCTACCTTGCAGTGGCAGGGCAAGACCCCTTGACGCCCTTCGCCCCCGGAGATAGTCGTTCTGGAGAAAATAAGATTCTATGTTTTGGGCAATTTAGTAGAACCCAGAATTCATAAAAGACGGACGGTGCATCAGAAATGAGATCCGCAAGTTAATGAGTGTTCATCATTGTATGCACTGACTTCGCCCAATAGAAAGGTTTTCTTGAATCTTCCTAGACTTTCTCCTGCAAATTGCTGAAGTTAGCATTCCAGACCAAAAATATAGTTGTGTGTAAAAATGCAAAGATTTGGTGAAAATCTTCATTCTTGGAAGTGGTGTGGTTTTCACACCCGAGGTCGGAATGAAGCATATGAATAGGCGTTGGAAAGCTTATCTAGTATGGAACAAGGATAAGTGACCCGAATCTGAGCATGAAGTAGCAAAGTGCTAATGACGACCGCTTCTATCAAATGGATAAGTCTGGACAGTGCATGCCCAGGGGTAGCAAGGACTATGAAGTCAGCCAGCTGTTGTGTGGAAGAGGAATTCCATGCAGGAATGAAAGACTTAAAAAGGGAAGTTCTCCTTAAAACCCTGTCTTGCTGATTATAACTACATTTCCCAAGTTTTATGCTTGAAATGTATAAGGATATGTTTTGTATGAACCACTAATGATAATCATTGCTTTGATGTTGGCATTAGTGGGAAAACCAACGATGACATGGACCCGGATGAATGTGTTGTTGATGCTAATGAATGAGACCAGCAACCCTATGGAGAAGGGGTAAAGCAACAAGTCCAGGATAAAATTTGGTGAGCCAATTCTGCAATCTCCTGCGAAGGACCAACCCATTGGTCATCTCAAGGGTGTAAGTAAGACCCATGCAGGTAAGAGTTGCTTATGACAAATTCCATGGAGTGGTAAAGGTAAGAGACCTCATACCATGTGGATGCTGGAATATAAAAAGGTGCCATGCCTATATATGTTGATGATATTGATTATAATAATGCATCCTATATGAATTGGTCATGGTTAGGCCATGCACGGTATATTGAATGCAAGATAGCATGAATGGATAGGCATTGGAAAGATTTTATGAACCTTGTAGTTATGCAATGGATGTATGCCTATGAAGGGTGTGAATGACTGATTGCATAAGTGTAGGTGCAATGTTGCGATGTATTGCATGAATGCATTGAGATGAATGCATGTGATATGCGGACTAACTAATGACTGAGATGGTGAATTGATGATAATCCAGGAATCATTTCAGAGGTTGTTATGAATGCAGGATAGTCATGATCAGTTGGCTGCCAGAAATGCTCTATTGAAGAGAAAGGTGGTATGAATGATACGCCTGTGAAGTAAGGGTATCTAAACCTTCCTTTAATTGCATGAATGATAGGACTACACCTTGCAAATATTAATATGATAATGATTGCATGATGTAAATGAGCTTTGATAATATTAATGTGACTAACAGCTGGAAGTATTTGAATTTTATAAATTCTGGAAATGCTTCAGTGATGGTTGTAGCAATGAAAAGGTTATGTGCATTCGGACTTACCAAGTGTTTGGTTGATTGAAGCTCATGTTTTAGGTAGATTAATTCGAGCATGGAAGTGAGAGGTAAGACCCTGACCAATGCCAGAATCTACCATGCGAAAGAGCTTATTAAATTTGAATCATGAATTTCAAGTTTAAGAAATTGCTGACAACTACTAGTCACTACTGGCTTGCATAAGCTTGTGTTTGGATGTTTGAAGCTTATGTTTGAGGTAGATTATTTCGAGAATGGCAGTGAGAGGTAAGATCCTGACCAATGCTAGAATCTACCATATGATATGCATAATGGGTTGATAAAATTCAAATTGTAAATTTCAGATTTAAGAATTGCTGACGACTACTAATCATTGTTGACTTGTATGAGAATGTGTCAGGAGGTACGCATGGTAAGTGGGTATTTATGTTATGATAGTAAGCATAAAATGATAATGGGCATTGTAGTGCTGCTTACAAGAGACCCACATTTGAGCAAGTCAATTTCTGTTGTAGATAGAAGTGCAACTTCCTATTGAATTTGATTGCTAATGTCATTGCTTGGTTATGGAACGATCAATTTGGATTGTAGTATCAGGTAATGATTGATTGTTTGGCTATTTGATGAATGTGTCAGTGGTACACACTGCAGGAAGATCATGTGTCATGACCTGCAAGAGCCAAATTTCATGGGAAGGTTTTCCCTTATCTTGGAAATGGGTTTCGGGTGAAACGCCATTGGACATTTTGGAAATGTCTCATCTGCACTACATGTTTGGTAATAGCATGAGTGAGATGGTATGGGTTATGTCGGTAAGACATGTGTGAAATGTGAAAAGGATTTTGGATGGAAAACTGAGGGACTGTTAACTCAGGGAAGGAGCCTCCATTCCTCCTTAACAAAGGCATACTGCGACGACAAAAGGATAAGTGTTCTGTGACCCTTGCTAAGAATATGCATGTTTAATTATTAAATTCCATATGCAGAACATGTTTTGATTTAATATCCATTATGATCGATTGCTTGAGTATGCATAGGGCCTGCATGACACACACCGAAAATGGGTGCACACTTTTCCGATGTTGAGTCATGAAAAGGTTTTCAATATTGATTACACTCCAGGGAGTGGACGCACTCCTGGTGTCTCAATACTTGATAGTGAATGATATGAAATATGATTACAATTTTTAGAGCAATAACGCTGATGAGTTTGCTTGTATTGCTTGTGTTGCATGTGTTGACGGGATAAAGGTAAAGGTAAAGGTAAATGGTTGACACAAGTGTATGTTGGGCTGTGATATGCCTGAGGATCCATAGTAGATCCTGGACCTGGAAATGGTCATTTATTGTTGATATAAGCATATGCTGGTATACGTGTATGATGGGCTGTGATATGCCTGAGGATCCGTAGTAGATCCTAGACCTGGAAATGGAGAATTGTTGACGGTCTGATAAACCCAACTAAAGGTTGGCTTGACTGTGTAATTATTTGATGATGTGGAAATTGTGGAAATGGTACGGTGTTGGCTTGACTACCTGTAGTCTGATAAACCCAACTATTAGCTGGCTTGGCTGAGCAACCTGATAAACCCAGCTGTGTATTGGCTTGATTGGCAGCAGTGCCTGATAGACCCAATTGTGTATTGGCTTGGCTGGACGGTCTGATAAACCCAACTGAAGGTTGGATTGACTGTGCCTGATTTATATATATATATATATAAAAGGATGTTGTGAAGCAGCCTGCGTGCTGGCCTAGCATCTAAGTCCATAGACGATCCCAAGGCTTGCAAAGCGAAGCAAGATCCTGTGGACAAACGAGGAATTGCACAATATAGATAAGTATTGGATTATTTTGCTTATGAATATACATGTGTATATGATTTGGTTATGATGTTTTAAGTTCTTTCTCTAGAGATAGAACCATTGAGAATAAACTAAACATGTGAATATATTCAATGTTTGGATATAGGTATCGCTGGGAGCGAGGACTATGAGAGCATCCTAGAGATGCATGTGGACATGTGACTGTCCTGGAAAGCTCGGGTTGAGCGGTAATGAAAAAGGTGCTAGTAAGACGGGGGAGTCCTAGCAGCCGAGACAAACCATGTGGAGAGACTCCATGGTTTAGAGGTCTGGAATAGACCAAAGACACTAAGTGTCATGACTAAGAGAGATTGGTCCAGCATTCACGGTGAAGTGAAAGAGGCTGAGAGAATGAAAAGCCACAATGATGGTGTGGGTTCCAGGATGGAACAAAATAAAGAGGGGAAAACTCTTACTGCTCTCTCTTTCCTTTTGATTATATATATATATGTTTATGCATTGTGAAAACAAAAGATTGTTGAATGCATGTATGATTGAGAATGAAATGTGTGTATTTGCTTAAGTAAATTTGTGAATGCTGGAATAGTTAATTCCCTGCCCAAGAATGGACATGAATGAGCTCGTGTGCCTATTGGGAAGGCATGAAAAGTATGAAAGTCTCCTTGATGAGGCTTGGACTGTCATGCCAATTGGGTAATTAACTGACTGATTTTAATGTCTATATTATGCTTGGTCTGATAAAATTTCAATGGTGCATTTCACAGGTGAGAAAAGTGAAACCAGGTGGTGCACATTGAATATGGCAGCAGATCAAAAGTTGTTGGACTTGGCTAGAATTCCCCTTCAAATGATTGCCAAGACCCAAGAGAACCTTGGGGAGATGCTCAAGATACAGAGAAGGCAGAATCAGATGAACCACCATATTTTGCAAGACTCTATTGGTTTGCAAAGGGAGGTGAAAAGCCTTCTGGGAGCGATTGGCAAAGGAAAGGAAGGTGGATCAGTAATGGGACAATTGTCCAAGCGACCCAATAAGAAACGGTCCATGCATGAAGACTCAAAGGGAATTGAGCAGGTAAAGGTGAAGCATCCAGTGAAATGTTGGAAATGCGGAGGACATCATTTACGCTAGGACTGCCCAATGAGGGAACATGATGAAGGCAATAGCCGCAAAGTTCCTAGACTTCGGGATCAGCTAGAAGCTGAGAACCAGCAAGGGAAGTCCATGCAAGCTGAGGGGCTTGGTCGTGAACGTTCAAAGTAGATGATTGAACGTGGGGCAGATCTGCAATTTTGAAATTTTGATGTGCGATTGTATATGTAATGTATATATGTAATGGAACACCGAGGACGGTGTTATCCCAAGGGGGGAGGGGAATGTAATGTCCCCAATTTTGACCCCATTTGCATGATGTATATAATGTAATTAATCATGGTGAGGAGCTAAAGGCAAAATCCCCACCATCGATTTGGTTGTGAATGTTTCGGCAATAGGGATAGTTGCCGATGGTATGTTGTGCTATCCGACACCTTATAATTTGACATCATGTAAATATGCACATCAAATAAAATAAACCACAACCAGCTACGGCAGTGCAACGTTGAATGAAAAGGGCATGGTTCCAAAGGATAAGGGGTGGGAGATGTCAAACCTTGGTTTATGGGGGAAAAACCCATGTGTTTTACCAACTTGTTGATTGTCACCTTTCTTGTCTCATCCAACCTCTTCAATGTCTTGATTTTGTTAGTTGGGGGTAGTTATTGCATGAGGAAACGTGGGCATGGGAAAATGTTGGTTTTGGTAGGCTGCTATCAGTTTGGACAGTACGCATGCCAGTGGAGAACCTTTATTTCTCTCACGCCTGGTCTCCACCCTTCCCACCGCTTCTATTCTTCCTCACGCATGCCCGGTCTCCACCTCCACCACCATCCTCTTCATGGTCTGGTTCCTCCTCACATGCAGAGTCGTGGTCTGTTCATGCTCACGCACGGGGATCTGGTTCATTCCTCACGCGCAGAGCCGTTGTTGTTTCTCTTCACATGCAGAGACTCTGCGTTGGTTTTGCTCACACATGGAGCAAGAGAAATCGTGGCTGTCGCTTGCCATTTTTGGGTGTAGGAGCCATTTCGCGCTTAGGGACTGTGTGTAAGTCTCCTTACTAATCTGTGGCCCATGCATATGTTTCCTCTGTGTGTTGAGGCCTGGTGCAAATGCTCTCATACACAGACTAGTTAAGGTCGTTTTCCCATGTTGTGAGTTGTGCTCATTGATTATGTTGGGACTGTTGTTTTGCCCACATTTTGTTGGCTGTGGCATTCAATTATGTTTTAAGCCAGTGTGTATTTGTAGTGAGCCACTTTCTGTTGTGGTCTGCGTTTGATTTCCATGACTGATTGGCTGAGTCTTTCCCTATTTTGGGACTGCAGATTGCTGCTATCATCTACTTTGTGTTTGTGGCTGCGAAAGTACCCTGGTTTTGGGTTGTAGCTGAGTTGTTTTGGCCACGTTAGGGCCAAGAACAACTCTGAGTTTCCTTGTGGGCTTGAGCTATGTCTCACCTTCCGTTTGGGACTGTCACTGGTTGCCTTTGCTTCTTCATAGGGCTGTGAAGGGAATTGTTTTGCCGCGTGTATGCAGTGGTTAGTTCTCGGATTGTGCTGGCTTGGCCGATTGTTGAAGGCCTGGTAAACCCAGCAGTGTTGGTTTGGCTGATTGTGTCCCCTTGGCTATGTGTAAGCCTGTAATTGACCCTTATTCCGGAGGAATCATGCCCATCTCGGGGGTGGCAGCATTGCTGAGAGATTGAGGAGCACGCTGGCCTATGGTTGGGTGGAACGTTGCAGCGACGTAGCTGGTTGTGGGGTGAACCCTTCATCAAGAAGATAAGTACTGTTGACTACTTCATCTCTGCAAATTTTGTTGATGACAAATGAATTATAATGAACATGATTAATGCTGGAATGTATATTTGTTTCCTCTGTATGATTCAAGGATTATGCATCTGTGCATTCTTGTATGTTTGGCATTCCTGTTATGATGCCTGTTTTAAGCTCCCAATTCCATCATTGATCTCTTTTATGTATGTTCATGGGGCTGTGGCCCGACTGTATGTGGTGTTCGCTGCATCCTCTTCGCCGGTCTAATGGATGGGGACATGACACAATAGTCCCTTGTTTTTACCATTGTTCTTTCATGGCTAGGACCCTTTTTCATGAGTATCATTCTTATATTCCTATGTCATCCTTTGGTACTCATGCCACAACTGTTTCAGGTTCAGGGGTATCCTTTTAGCTATTTTACACGCCAAATAGAGCTTCTTTCGAAACTCTTTTTACAAGCTATCCATTTATAGGACTCCCCGCCCTTATGGAGTTTCTTTAGGCCTAGGTCTGACTCCTTCAAAATAGACTTGACTGCCGAGTTAACTCGTTTGTTCAAGCTTGTTAAGAATATGTGAACGGGCATCCACATTGGTGGTAGGTTATCTCTTTCTTAGACCATGCGGAATAATATGAGAAAGGGTCACTCTCTTTTCTTTTGAATTGAGAAGAGTATTCTCAGGTATAGGTTTATCACTTTTCCAGACCTGAGGAACTAAATTTACGGAAAAGGAACACCCGGTTTGAGCTTAGTTTTCTCTTTTTCGTGCTCTGGACCTAAACATGAAAAAGATTCTGAGTGTACTTTGTGTCTTTGTCATGCTCGTTAAACACTTAAAAACAAAGCAACGAGTTTATTGTTGTAAGCCCCATTTCTCGTAACCAAATGGATCTTTCCGAGTGATCTTGCTTTCCTTCACACTCGTAAAACTCAAGCTCTTTTATGGTGTTTTGGAAGGAGAGTTGGGTAGGTGGTAATTTAACCTTTTTCGGACCTCCCTGACTAAGTACGAAAAAGGTTTACCTTTTCTTCTTCGAAAGTTAAGAGAGTTCTTCTATGGTATGTTTTATACTTTTTCGGCCTCAGGAGACTAAATTGGAGAAAAAAGGACCCCCTTGGAGTCTTCTTTGGAGTTTTTAGACTCTCTAAATGTGAAAACAGGGACTAAGCATGTACTAGTTTGGGCTCATTAAATCCACGAATTAGTGACACTATCAAGCATTATTTTCCCATCTCTTCAAGCTTGTTAAAAAATGAAGAGGGAACCGAGTTAAATTTCCTGGACTCATTAAAATTTAACATGGAAGGTAAGTCAGAAGTTTTCTCTTGTTTTCAGTAATGGCAGCATGTCATCCTTGAACATAGCACTCTTTGTTTTCTGATATCCATGTTTCAGTGTCCACTTTTGTTCAGCTATTACTTTGAGTTTCTTACTCCTCTTGTCCATTATACCTGGGGAATCTGATCATGTCTCCTACATGACATATAAGTCTAGTTGTTCTATCTATAAGTTATACGCTGCCTTGGGTCATCTCTGTGTTGTGCTCATTGTTCAAGGACTCTTCCCAATGTCTGATCTATAGCCTGATCCCATCATTGTTATATCTATTATCTATTTGTGTCTCCCTTCTTTTTCCCAGTTCCTAGTCACTCTTGTGATCCATTGGAGGATCTATTGCCTTCCTTATCACAACATGGTTCCATTTCATCACTTCCTGAAGATGAAGACCTATAGTTTTGACGATCGTACCTCAGGATTCACTCTTATCATTGGTGAATTCCTTTGCTTCAGTTTTTGATTATCACCTATTGATTGACAAACTATTGAATCCTTTCCATGTTCGACTTCAGCTTACCCTTATTCACATGGCATGGATTGTACTGGTTCTTTGGGGTCCTTTATGAAGACCTTAGTTCCTCACTTATGGACTAAGTTGCACAAGACTATGTTCTATTCTTATATACAACTTCCAGATCTTTGAAGACTCATCATTATTGTATATTGTGGCTTCGATCCACCTTTGTAATATACATGGTTTTATACCCATATCATATGATGTACTCAAATATTGTAAAGGAGCTAGTCTTCCAATAAATTGAACATAGCATCCTCAGATGTAATTTTGTATATGACATTACTATGTATTTGTTTCAGGTACTCTCTCTGCTCCATTGGATTTCTGAGTTCTCCAAAGACTAAGGTTATAATGTATTTTGGCCATCGCTTCCCTCTGACCTCACACATTAGGGGGCATCTGTTATCCACCTGAATGGCACCTCTCTGTCCGAATGCCGACATCCCTCATGTTGGCACACAAAAGGACATCTATGGATTGAGGGTTGCCCAAAACACTATAGATGGGCTTATTATGAACTACATTCATCATCCATCCAGCTGGTTATTTTGACCCTTTAGCTATGTCAAGTTATATACGTGACTCTCTGTTATCACTCCAGGAAACTACTTAGTGGTTATAGCTAAGTATGCCTGGTAACTTGAGAATTCAATGTTTTTTGGTGTTTTTTTATAAAGATGGATCAATGGGATGACTAAATCAGAGTACAGCATTCAGACATTCAGCATGTAAACAGATGAAACAGTGCTCTCAAGAATCGATTGATCAGCATATAATATCAAAGGTGGGTGAAGAACAAACGTAACCAAACCAGTACATAGTAGGGCTTGAGAGACATTAAAGAAACTAATACCAAGCTGCAAGCTAGACAATGGAAAGTAAACATTCACATTCGAAGCTAAGCAACACTGATACAGTGAAAGAGAAAATGGAAACTAACATCAAAGCTGAGAGAAGCCTGTGATCTATATTAGCATGAAAAAGCTGAATACCATAGCAAAATTTGCATCCAAAATCGAACCCTTACAAAGTCTTGGTTCTCAGGCTTTATAGCCTTTACACAATAGTTTTCAGATCCTAAAAACATGGATCTGATTTAATTAACTGAAACTAACTGAACAACAATATTTAAAAGACTTGAACTAGTCCCTGAAATCAAGGAGATGACATTAAGTAATTCTCCTTCGATTTGTGCTAAGTGCTTGATGCAGAAGAGCTGGCCTTCAAAGGCTCGATGGGCTGGGCTGGCGCATAACAACTGAAGTCATTGATGTGGCGGTCGACTTTCAGTGGTATACCTTGAAATAAGGTCGAATTCATTAATGACGCCCTACTGACTGAAATCTCGCCCAAAGGTCTTCAGATATGGATAACATAACCCATAATATATCTCTTACAACTGGTCTTATGCCATTTCCACGAACAAAAAATGATATCTGGGAAAAAGCATAGAAATCTGTCAAAACCAGCTTTTGGCAATTTACTACTCTGTTGATTTCATACCTTAACTGCCGGAAGTCGGTTCTTTTGGCAGCTAATGAGCTTGGTGGGGATCGCCTAAGCTGCCAAACACTGTAACCGTTTCAAATTTTAAAACCCCAAATGACGCTAATCGCCAATAGTCAGTCCTTTTGGCAGCTAATGAGCTCAGTGAGGCTCGCCTAAGCTGCCGAAAGCTGAAACCTGTCAAAAATTCAAAAAAAACAAAACGATGTTGTCCCACAAGCTGGTGCTCAGTCGTTAGGATTTCTTTGCAGCTGCTCCCTTCCTTCGTATCGCTCGTTTAGCCCTCTTTTGCTGAGCTTCCACAGGTTGTTCTTTTTGAGTTTCCACAGGCATTTCTTCTTCAGGGATCGTGGCGACCTCAGCCAACGTGTCTAGGCCAGATGGTTGTGCTTGTGGGACTACTGGTTGTACCTCTGTTCCCTCCAATTCCCTTAATTTTAACCTGAGCATTCTGAGAGTGCGGTAGAGTTTGGCATTCTCCTTTATCAGCATTGCGTTCCTTTCTGTTGTCTTCTTGAGTTTTTCGACAATCTCCTGGCTTCGGTCATGCAATGCCATATTCCTTCCAATCAACTCTGCATTGTGCATTTTGACTTGTTGAACATTACGTTTTGCTTGGGAAAGTTCCTGTAGCAGCTTATTGAGCTTGTTGGTTTCTGGTGTGGAAGGCTTAGGATTTGGTGCATCAGCTGAAAGAAGGTCTTTACCTTTATCTCCTTCAATGGGCTGCTCTGCCCTTTGATCTCCTTCGTCTCCAGACTCAGATCCTGAGTAGGGGAGATTTAGAGGATTTTTTCCTTGAGGAGCTCCTTCAGCTGGTTCAAATATCAGCTTCTTCTTTGCCCTTCTCTTTTTGCTAGATGAGGAAGGGGATTCTTTTTGGGCTTGAGGAGAGATGGCTCTCCTCTTTCTTTTGCTGGTTTTGGGAGTGCTGCTCTTTTCGCCCTTCCCCTGTTCAACCGCCTCTTCATTTGCAAGCTCTGTAGGGAACTCATGCCAAAACAAGAAATAGTTCCAGTCTATACCCCTTTTCTTCAACAGCTCCTTGATTATCAATGTTATGAGACCCTGGTGAGAGATTCTTCTTGCTACCTTGCTCGGTCTAGCTTGGACTTGCTTTTCCATTTTCGTTAGGGTCTTGTGAAAGAAATATGGCAGATTTATACTTACCCTTCCTGTGAAATGATTTAATAACTTGAAATGGTAGTGCAGCACCCTGTGATATAGGCCTTCACAGGTTATGTAAATGAAAATGGCCTTTAACAGAGTTTGCCATTGTGGTTCAAGAAAAGTGATGGGAAAATCTCTTCTCTGAATGGTCTCCTTATGGGCTGGTAGAAGATATGACCTGAATTCAATGTCTGAGGCCTTAGTGGTCTTAAACCAACTTTGCCCTGTCCTGGGGAGGCCTGTACACTCAGCTATGGCTGCCTCGTCCACATGAAACTCTTCTCGGCCAAACTTTACTGTCCTTCCATTGTAGCTCTGAGCGAAAGCTTCGGCGAGCGGCTGGTTAAAACTGGTGAGCCTTTCACAATAATCAAACACTTGTGCGGTTTTGAAGAACTCTGCTACTTGTGGGTGGGACTCAAGGTACCACACTCCATCGAGCTCTGTTCTGAGTGGCAGAACTGTTTTGGCCATGAGCCGAACCTTTGTAAAGAGACCCCATGATGAGGACTTGTTTTGATGAAATAGAAATCCTGGATCGAACCAGAACTCCAACTGCGCGATAACATAACAGGGAGCCTCGGGTCTGCTTGCAATGCTTAAGAAATGAGATACCCATTGAATGAGCTCAGCAGGTAATCACCTATGAAATCGCCCAACTTCGTGTGAAATGATGAATCGATCAGCTTCACATGATCTTCAGATACCTTACGTTATGAGTCCCTGGGTGAATGATGGATCGATCAGCTTCGAATGATCTGGAGCTACGCATCATATTTTGAACCCCCTGCGTAATCCTGCGTAGTTAATGATATGGTGTTTCATAACTTGCTTTCAGCAGTAAACGACATCAAACTTCATGATGGTCGTGTGAGACGCGCTCTGATCTTCTCCTTGGCGGCAAAACCCACAGGCTCGTTTGATGTGAAGCTTGAGTACGGACACGTGCTCTCCTTTTTAATTTTTTAATGAGACGCCTTTTTGGCAGCTAACATAACTTAGATTAATCCTTCTAGTTGCCAAGACTGGGCTCTTTTGGCAGCTAATGTGAACTTGAACCTTAGCTTGATTCTCCCGGCTGCCAGAACTGAGGTCTTTTGGTAGCGAATCTAGCCTCTACAAAACAGAGTTAACTACCACAAGCTGTCTTTTCAAAATTTTGAAATTAAGATTCAATAAATTTGATTTTTGACTTAGTAATGAGAACAAGGATCTCATTATTGACTCTAGAAAATTTTAAAAATAAAAATTTTGGACTCAAACCTATCACCTAAAATAATAGAAAACAGACTGGTTATTTTAGGAGATAACACTCTCTATATATGAAATTCGCGTGTTGTACGCGAGTGTCGGTTGTTGCATGTCACGTATAGATCTATACGCGTGTTACCCTTATAGAAACTCACGTATCATACGTGATTTTCCATTGTTGATACCCATGTATATGTCCCTTTAACATTAAAAATAAAAACTCGTGATTATCTGAGATTAGTTAAGCCATTTACCTTAATCACCTTAACTGTCTCAACCTCCTTAACCTTTGAAACTACCTTATTTCACCATGTATAAATATAGGCCTTGGGGAGGGTGTTTGATACATACACTTGGAGAGCAAAGATATGCTGGTGGAGTTTATACAGAAGTCTTTGGAGCA
>LPNX010063346.1:40941-55685 GCA_001517045.1 Pseudotsuga menziesii | reverse complement strand
AAATGAAAAAAACATGACAAAAATTGAGAAATTACCTCACAAAGGGAAGGTTAAAATCCAAAGGTGGAGATGGTGGGTTCAAGCACACCCAAAATCGCATATGCATAGTCGAGGTTTCTTCCAATAGCCACGCCGAAAATGAGAAAGGGACGGCCGCGACCGGTTTAAAAATAAAAAAACAGGCTTTAAGAATCGCGTGCTCGTTTTAGCAAGGCAAATCGCGCACGCGATTTATTTTTCTAAAACGAGCACGCAATTTTTCTTCCTAGCCTAGTTGGCATGACCATTGCCAGCCTTGGGACTAGGCTTGGCAGGTTTGGTGTTGCTTGGGTTAATTTCTTTTTTTTGAATCAAGAGTGAATGACTTCACTCCACCATTGCATCTAAAGGGTCCATCAACTTCTTGCACACACCCCTATCTCTTCTTACATTCTCTCATTGAATGATTTTGTTCTTATGTTGAAAGAACTCTGAAGTTGATCTCTCAAGTTTTGTAAGTTTTGGGAACATAAACACTTTTAATGTTGCTATAAATCTAAAAAGGATCTTGATTTTGTTCTTGATAATGTGTCCAAGCTTTGATATATGTCTAATCATGATTTTGTGAGCCCTTGAGGTTGTTTGAATGTCTCTAATTCAAAAGCTTCCACCTGTGGCACGTCTCCTCCAAAGGACCTTCACTAGCATTATTGCCAAGTGGTACATTAATCATCCACATGGCACCCACTCCATCTTCACATCGCTAGCCTCCGCGTTCTTGCAGTTTGTTCAGTTTCCCGTACGATACAATGTTGGTGTAGAAATCCTTTTGTCTTTTCGCCAAAAAAATGCTACCCATATCATGGACCACATCCATGAATAGCGTAGACGACATAGTCTATGCACAATCAAGTTAGACGATAGGATATTCCTAGACTATTTTTTAAATTCATTAATCCTCACCATCGCTAAGGATGTTTCCTCTGAATGCCCATAGACAGAAGAAGAGGTTATACTCAAAGCTTAACAATTTGACTTGATCTATGCCCAATCAGGTTACCTATACACCATTTTTCCAAATGCACCTCATGGTGATTCCACTCGCAAAGACTCGCCCAGGGAATCACATGCCATTGATGCTGTTATTGGATCAGTCACATCCGTACTTCAACCTTACGCCCACATCTCTCCTATGGAAACTCCTTTGTATGAAACTCCATATTGTGCTACCCCATCGATTATGGGTCCTTTACCTATTCCAAGGTACCACCCTGATCTTTCTCGACCAACCTCCAACTCTGGAGCAACAACGTCTAGTATGCTCCCTCGACCTTGACTCCTCAATTCCATGGCTCATCTTATCTAGGACTGATCTATGTGAACCCCCCTTAAGAATATGCTCCACCCCCGTCAACCAACCCTTACTACCCTTTCTGAAACCCACCTTCAGCAACGACTACGTCGACACCCCCTCAGGCTCCCCCCCCACTACAATGATAGGTGTATGCTCAACAAAACCAACCACCAAACCAAACCACCCTCAATAACCAGCAATCCTAGCAAAATTGATGACTAGATCACAATCATGGAAATAATCAACTCTAGGGACGGGGCGAAACACCTCCTAACCCCTCGGGTAATAATGGTGCCAATACTGCAAATCAATACCCTAACCATCCTCCACATTAGATAAAGAACCTATAGTTGCGAACCAACCCTCCTGACTTCTTTTGCAACGTTTATGGACACTACACGCACTATTTTCTCCATTTATCTAGAGCTCGCCATCTTTGGGATGAAGCTAATCATCGCGATACTATGGTCACCCCTCAAACACAACCTCCCCCACCTTAGTTGTCCCAACCTCCTATGGTGTTGTGAAACCCCTTACCTGCTCAAGGGGTTGTCACAACCCAACCAACAACAATACAGTACATCGCATTCAAGCCAAACCCCTAAGTCGAGTTTTCAACACTTGTTTACCTTGTCAAAATAAGAAGTCAACCTATCAACAAGGAGAAACCAGTATGTATCAACCACTGAGACCGCTTCTACTAGCCAGTCTAGCAACTCACCCCCTATCGACCCATAAGTAGTTACATTGGCTCCCTTTGAAGGAAAACCCTAGGCTCCAAAGTTCCCATTACAACATTTTACGGCCAATTCCAATTCCCACACTGGACCCAACTATAGTATCATTAACAACTTGTCCCAGTAACTCGCAACCATGTCCACTTTGGAAGTCCTTAAGAATTTACCAATACAACACAAAGCATTTTTATCAGCGTTAGGCGCCATTGACCCCATCGATGCATGCTTGATGACCTTGTACCTTGATCAGTATGATCCACGGATGCCACCATCAATGGCTTTCCAAATACTCGTTACCATCTGGAACCTTTTCATACATCATTGCATCATCGATGAGGGCGCATCAACATGTGTCATGTCTACCTTTGTCTGACAAAATCTCAGGTCACCTAAGTAAGATTCATCCTCGACTGCCTTGCGTGCTTACGATGGGAGTGTGGCCCAACCTCAAGGACTTCTCCCAAATTTACTATTTGAGTTGTCCAACAAGATTTTCCTCGTATACATTGAATTATTCAGTGCTCAACTTGATTTCAACCTCCTCTTAGAGCATACTTACATGTACATTATGAAATTCGTCACCTCGAATTTTTTTTGGACCATGATGTTTCATCACGATGGAAAGATAATCAAAATCAACCAATTAACGTACTACAACCCCAAGAGGTCAACCACCCTAGAAAACATCCTCCCCATGGTGGATAACGCCATCAACAATGTGTTTTTTCCCTCGCTGACTGTCATTTCCCCAAGTGTCTTTCAGGTATTCAACTACTTCATAATGGTATTCAGCTTCAGACTTGGATTTAAATGGTGATCTGGCAGTTTAATGGTCAAATTACAATGTAGGTCTCAGCCACCTAGGTATTAGACTCAGGGATGTGGAAGACAAGTTGGTTTGGTCTTGGGGTAAACAATGAGGAAACGTAAGTGTTAAAAATTCTTATTAGGCCATTACTGTGTCCTCTTTTATCTCAAAGAATTATTGGTGGTATAATATGTTGTGAAAGTGGTATTTTCCTTTTAAGATCAAGTGCTTTTCCTGGTTGTGTCTGGAAAATAGAATACTCACGTGGGTTAATCTCATCAAAAGGGGGTTCAATGGTTTTGTCGAGAAAATATTTGTATCCTTTCTAGATGTGTAGAGGAGAATATCTATCATCTTTTTGTTGATTGTACTTTTTGCAAGATTTTTTGGGTAGAATTTATGGATAGGCTTCAGTTTTTTTACAATTAGACCCTACCCTCTTTGCGAGAAAATTTATTAAGTTTGTTTAAAAGGTTTCCACCTTTCAAAACTCTTCCTTTTTTTTGCGATGTGGGGCATTTGGAAGGATATAAATGCCTTGATTTTTTACAATATCTCTCAATTTCCCATGGTAGTAGGCCTTAAAATCTTTAGATTTTTCTTTAGCAAGCCTCTAGTAAACAAAATTCCTCATGCTTTATAGGAACCAGAACTAGAAGACGGAGTTCCATGTGGATACTTTGATGGTGCATCCAATATGGAACAATGTGGTGGAGGGATGGTATTAAAACTAGTAGATGATCATTATATTTTGCTAAAAATGGGAGGTGAAACAAGTACAAACTCCAAGGTTGAGTTGTTATCCCTTTGGGGGCTTTTAAATTTTGTATTCATGACTTTTTGTCTCTATAGGTGTTTGGTGACTCAAGATTCATTGTGGACTAGACTAGTGTTGGTACTTCTTACCTACAAGTTATTTTGTTGGATCAGTAGTGCTATAGAACAAGACAGTTCATGGATGATTTCAACCAGATTTCTACAAAGCATATTTATAGAGAATGCAACTCCTTGGCTAACAATGTCTAAAGAAGTTGTCTAGTTTCCTGAAGGATTGTTAGTTTTTTAGGAGTATAAGGATTTTTCCTTATATAGTTCATGCTCATTTCTTTTATATTAGGATCAGTTTTTTGGTTGTTTTTGTCTTTGAATTGTTGTTTAGAACCTTAAGATACTCCATGTAACTTACAAGAAGAAGGATGTGTATTTTTTTGATAGGATCCAACATTGATAGTGTTGGGGTTATTATTAATCCTCCATTTGAACACATAGTCTATTTGACCATTTTCCTATCTTGTGAGGTCTTCATCACTCCACTAGTGCATGGGGGACACACATAGGGGACATATGTCACTTACCGCACTTGATTGCATGAGTTTAGGTTCCCTAGGGACCAATCCCTATAATTTAGGAACTCACTCTGAGTACCACCAGTAATGTCCAATAGTTGACCCTAGTTGGTGTTCAATTATGCTCTGATTCTAATCAATTAGATCACTCTCAGTCATCCTAGCGCCAGTTTCCATGATTCAGGGGAAGTAAGGCTCATTTGTTCACCTACCCTCGTCAGTTAATTGGTTGTGAACTACTTTAGTGATCTAGAGTGGCATTAGTGAGATCTAGTGGTGATTTTCCCACACTAAGTTAGCTCCTGAGTCAGTCTAGGTTGGTAGATTCAACTGCCTCTTTAGGTATTCAAATTCTCCTATATGTATAACCATTATATTTCATAGTATTTACTGAATATGTGGATTAATACTGATTAATGGATATATGATTATTATTTCCAATTATTGGTCTCATGAGTTTTGTATTCTTCCATTGATTATTGATTTGAGTTTCTCAATTCTTCTCTCTCCTCTGCAACCTTAGTTCTTGTCAAAACCCCAAAAATTCCGAATTTTTTTTTTTTTTTTTAAATAGCATATAATCTCATTCAATGCAGTCATTAACTGTTTGATTAGTTTATGTTACTAGAATTGTAACTGAATGATCTTTTATTATACTTAATCTTTAAAGATGAGTTTCTTGTCAGTTACTGATTGTTTTCTGTTTGCGACCACAAGGTGGGTTTGTCATGAAGGACTGGGCTTACTTAGCTTTCGAGCTAATGCATAAAGTTCCTTCCGTTCCTACAGATGACAGGTGAAAAGATTTGCTGCTGCAAGTAAAAGAATTCTAAAGTATTCAAGTACAAGATTGTTTGCAAACCAAAAATCAGAAAGACATTTGTAGCTAAACACATCATAGTGCTTACTGAGGTAAATTCTTTATTTGATCTTTATTCTAGAAGAGATAGATTTGTAATTCTCGCAATACTGAACTATTTGATATCTGTTTTAGTTATCAGTGTAAAAGATATTTATAAGAGAAAGTTTACAACTAGAAACCAACTCAAAGGTTTCTGTTTAAGAGAGTACAACCACTCTTTTACTTCTAAACTATAACAACATTCTGAGTTTCAAGGATAATTAATCTAGATGGTTAGGACAGAAACCATAATGTTAACATTTCAATTCCCTAAAATTCTTGGTTGAATCCACAACCTTTTTATTAGTGTATCAAAAGTGACTCTATAAATACAATATAAAAGTTGGTAGAATACTTTGTATAATGACCTTCTTACTTAGCCAAAGATATAAAAAATTTCACACTATCAATCATGTTACAAACCTATCTTACTAAGATTTTTGAATGACAAGGTAGTCATACACTCGGATGAATGGTTTATAAACAAGCCCTTCATAAATAAATAAAAATAGTTTTTAAACCTTACTCTAGTGACAACCTTTATAAAACCTTACCTTAGACATTTCATGTGATACATAAGACACAACACTGCACTTACCACTTTAGATATCATTTAAATCGAAGGTTTAATGACTATAAAAACATCTGGTTACAAGGTTTTTGCCAAAGTATTAAATGTACTCACTAAGAAATATAGTTATATCCATTGTTTGCGTCGTAAGGGGGAATATATTATAATGTAATGATTTGTTAACCATATATCGATGTTGAATCTCCACAACATGGTCTACGTAAAGTAATCTAATACCTTTTTTTTTTTTTTTTTGCAATGATAGGTTGACTTAGTTGAGACTAAGGATTAACCTTGGTGACAGCTGAAAATTATTGCCACCTCCAAAATCTGATGATAGCACAATGAACTATGGAAATCAACCCATCATGTAAAATTATTTGGAAGCGAAGTGGCTTCATTTGGACCATGCTCTGCAGGTTTATATTGGATCTTCCCAAAGACCTAACGCATTATTCTCCCTTGCCTTCGGGTTCCTGTCCACCCTTTGAGAAGAAATCGGTCGCACTGTAAATCTGTTACCTGCACCGAGCTGTGACTGACTTGGGAGTCTTCCTCCTGGTTAGCTTACCCCATTTCACCCATATGATGACTGTCTCACAGCTTGTGCTCTTCATACATTTCTCATACTCCTGTTTGTTTACTCGCCGCCACCGTTGCTTAGGCTCGAACCCTTGACTGTGTTGGATCATACCGTCTCCCTTCAGTTTATCCTACAGGAGTACTTCTTCCTTTCACTGGTTAATGTTAAATATCATCGTTCTGTGTGTTACAAGAGTAAAGGTTTGGCGTTAGGGTTTTAATGCCTTCCTCGAATTTATGGCTCGAGGGTTTCTTGCTATCGATGCTTGGCGAGTGTTATAAAATTGTGCCTCTGTCGAAAAATGACAGACTCCATGCTCGTGCTGGCTGCTACATCAATGCGTGAGACTTGCTACTGCTAAGGTAAAAGAATATCTTTCGTTTTCTTTCAAAGATTATTATTAAAACCTTATTAATACATTTCTTTTGCATTATCATTAAATTAACAGTTGGTTGTAAACTTGTTTTGTAGCTTCGACCTGCTAATCTTTTCTGCCTACACAAGGGGTATAGCTATGGAAATAAAGGTCACAGTAAGCCTGAGTCTCTTCACGGCTTGTCCACTTTGTGAAAACCCTTATGGGATTGCGATGGGTTGGCCGTTGCGGCCTTTTTCCCCTCGTGGCTTTTGGTTGTTTATTTTGATGTTAAGCATCGTGGGTTAAAACCCTAGCTCTCAAGCAGAGCTCTACGGCTTCGACCGTATGTGTAAAAATCTTGTTAGTAATTATTATTGTGTTTATAAAAATGACAGGCTGTAAGCCTTCGTGTTTACTGTGTTTATAAGATTTGAATAGGCTGTAAGCCTTTGTGTGAATTTTTGTTACTGCCGTGGGTTATTAAACAAAACAGAGTTACAGTTGTTACCTTTGGATTATTTTGAAAGGGTAGGGTTTTACCCTCAGTTATTATAAAAGTTTGTGAGACTATTTCCTTCTGCTGCATTCCTCTTTAATTACAGCATTGGAAAAATGAATGCTTACTTTGTTTTATTTAGTAACCCGGCTGTGAGAAAAAAATACTGTTAGTTCTTCCATCTGATAATTTATTTGAATAAATTAGGTTTTTACTAGGTTTAGCCCTAGTTAACAGGGAAGAATTAACCTCGTCCCTATTCTTTTTGAGGTTATTGATAATTAAAGAGTACTTATGTAAAATACTAGAGTTACCTATTATATTTATAATATATAGTACGCTTAATAAAAGAGCAATATATAATTCTGTTGTTTATTTCTTGTAAAAAGACTACATTGAAATTGTTTACTGATAAAGTGTGTTGTTATCTGATTTATAATTTAACTCTTCTTACTAGTAAGAAATTATAATTTGTGTATTGTTTATACTCTGTTAATAATGTAGGAATTTATATTTATTTATTTAACTTAGTACTGTCAGTAAATTTTTACTTATAACTCAGATATTAAAGTAATTCTAAGATACAGTAAAAATATTTCTAAGATTTACTTACAGTATACAAGAATATTCTCTATGTTAACAATACAATGTTCCTGTATTGCATAAATAAATTACTATAAACTAACTATATTAGCTCATAGTAATTACTATGGATTCTAGGTTAATATTCTCAGTTTATTCTATAAGTATATTGGAACCAATACTTGTTATTTGATTCTTGTATAATTTATACTATACTATTATGATCTGTATTACTTAATTCATTTCCTTAGTTATACTGTTTAAGTATAAGTATACAGTAATATAAAGGACTCGTCCAGAGTTTATCATGTAAATGCAAATATTAACATTCAATCCGATTCTATAAAGAAAAGGAGAAAACAACTCTGAAATCTAATTTTGAACCTAGTTCATAAAATAAAGAAATAATTGCCTCCCAAAACCTTCATAGAGTCTATACTAGATTGGTCTAATAGTAATATCAAATCCTTGTATGACTATTATGATGTTCAGTTTATTATATACATTTAGCATGAAATTATTTTAATGCAGAGAAAAGACTGTATAGTAACACAGTATTAAATCTAATCTAATATCTACTAGGTGTTCATTATACTTGAAATACTGGAAACAGGTACAGTAACAGAAAATAGTTGGTAACTAAAAACTCATACAATACTTGTTAACATATATTTTCTGCTAATAGTTAAAGAACACAAACTACTACACTGAATATCATCATGTTATCCTTATTTAATTTTAACCCCTGCGCTGGAGTACTATCTGGTAAAACCTAGATGTGGAAAAACACAGAGGGTATTTATCATTCATCAACAGTTTCTAATACTGCCATCTAAGAATATTTAAATGACCAACCAATTAATCCTTTTTATCATAACTATAAGGTAAACATTCAAGCATTCACAATTACTAACAAATATAAACAGTCAAGTGTCAGAACCTGATTAAGATGTGGACAACAACAGCAATGGGAGGCCGTTCCTCCCTACCAACTCCTGGAGAGCGCTCAGACAGCGACTCCTCAGGACCCCCGAGCTTGCTCTGGTCTCCCTGGTTGGAACTAGGTGCAACAAAGTTAGATACTAGTCTTCAAACTTAGTATTAACTCAGAACTATCAGTCAGTTCTCTCAGCCAAATAGCTGTAATGAAATCAAGTTATTGCAACAATCCTCCTAGAACCACTTCCTTACTGTGTTTCCCTCTTCCTCAATGAATTTCCTGAATAACATTCACCTGAATGAATTCTCTCTGGAAAATATCTGAGCAGCCTCAGCTCTCTTCATTGAGTACTTTTAAAAGATTGCCTAGGTCTTTTTTGGGTTAACTGTCATTTAATGAGCCACCTGCTCCGATTCCACTTTCTTGGGGAATCATGACCCCAAATATAGGGAAGTTGCCACCTTCAACTTAGGAAGTGTTTGAGGATGCTTGCACTTGTCTTTTTCCTTTCCACCTAGTTCCATCCACCAGTTTGACCAGTAACCTCTTTTTAACAGCTCTCCCATGCTGTTGTCTCCACAATTTATTTATTAATAATAAAATATTCTGAATTACACTCCATTTCTGTTGACTATGCTAAGTCATCAATCCCTACTTAGCATTAAATTTAACATAATGTCTCAGGAATATAATAAAACAATTTACATAATTTTACAAAATTTGGGTATGTGACATACACACCCCCTTAAAATGTAACATCGTCCTCGATGTTACTTATTCCTCATCCTCTGCAACCTCCTGGAACAGATTCGGGTATGCTTCCCGCATCTTACTTTCCAGTTCCCAGGTAGCTTCTTCAGGACTAAGGTGTTTCCATTGCATCTTTAGCTGTCCAATTGTGCGGTTCCGCAGAGTAATTTCCCTCCTCCCGAGGATACAGTTCGGTTCCACCAGAACTTCCCCTTCTAGTTCTACATGTACAATGTTCCAATCAATCACATGAGTAGCATCATGAACATACTTTTTCAGAACAGAAATATGAAAAACATTGTGCACTTTTAAGTTAGGTGGTAACGCTAGCTGATATGCAACTTGACCAATTCTAGATAAAATTTCAAACGGACCATAGTAACGTGGCGCTAATTTTGCACAACTCCCTAGTCTTAGGGAGCTTTTCTTTGGTCTTACCTTTATGAACACGTGCTCACCCACCTGGAACTCTTTAGGAGTTCTTTTCAAATCTACTTGGCTCTTTTGCCGATCCTGGGCAATATTCAAATTCTTCTGCACTTGTTTCACAATCTGTTCCATTTCTTTTAATAATTCGGGTCCCAACACTAATCTATCTACTGGATTATTCCAGGAGATAGGAGTGTTACATTTACGCCCATACAGAATTTCAAAAGGACTGAACTTAGCTGATGATTGATAGCTGTTATTGTATGCAAATTTTGCTAAATGCAAGTAATCCTCCCACTTACCTGGCTGATCCTTAACGTACATTCTTAACAGATCTTCCAACACCTGATTAACTCTTTCAGTCTATCCATCCGTTTGAGGATGGAAAGAGGTGCTGAAATTCAGTGTTGTGTTTAATCCCTTAAACAAGGATTTCCAGAAATTCCCTGTGAATTTAGGATCCCTGTCTGAAATAATAACCTTCGGTACACCATGTAGCCGAAAAATTTGCTTTAGAAATATGTCAGCTATGTTTGCAGCCTTATAAGTGGTTTTAACAGGAATAAAATGCGCTGCTTTACTTAATTTATCCACTACCACCATAATTGAATCATTCTGATTTTGATTTCTGGGTAATCCAGTAATAAAATCTATGCTGATTATTTCCCATTTCCAACTAGGAATAGGCAAAGGTTGCAGTAACCCAGCTGTATGTTGATGTTTTGTTTTCACTTGTTGACAGTCCAAACATCTAGCTATATACTCAGCTACTTTAGATTTCATATTAGGCTAGAAATAATATTTTCTTAACATGGTGACAGTCTTCTGGTAGCCTGGATGCCCTGAGTAAGGGGTTTTATGAACTTCATCCAGAATAAACAATTTAACCTTAGGCACATCAGGCACATACAGTCTGTCCTTAAACAATAAAAATCCATCTCTATTTAGACTATAACCCTTTATTAAACTTTCTGTAGGTTCTTCCTTAGCTGTAGCTTGTAATTTTTGATGAATTTCATTCAATTTTATCCCTTGAGTCAGATGTTCATTTAAATCGGAAACATAAGTACTGATTGCTGTTGTAAAATTCATCTTTGCATTTCTGCTCAAAGCATCAGCCACCTTATTTTCTTTTCCTTTTATGTGTTGAATTTTGAAATCGTATTCACTTAAGAAGGCTAACCATCTTGCTTGCCTTGCGTTTAAGTTAGGCTGATCTAAAAGGTATTTTAGACCCTTATTATCAGTCATTAAAGTAAACTTTCTGCCTATTAAGTGGTGTCGCCACATTTTTAAGGCATGAATAACAGCAGCAAGTTCTAAATCATAAGTGGCATAATTCTTTTCATGGATCTTTAATTTTCTGGACTCATAGGCAATGACATGCCCATCCTGAGTTAGCACTGCGCCTAAACCATCATTACAAGCATCGGTGCATACCACAAAATCCTTATTAGGATCTGCTATCCTTAGAATAGGCGCAGTTGTTAATAAAGTTTTTAATTTCTTAAATCTTTCTTCGCATTTTAGGTTCCAATCGAATTTCTTGTCTTTCTTTTGCAAAGAAGTGATTGGGTTAGCTATTTTTGAAAAACCTTCGATAAATCTCCGATAGTACCCGATAATTCCCATAAAGGACCTAACATCTGTTACGTCTTTTGGTACTGGCCAATCTTCGATTGCCCAGATATTTTCAGGATCCACTGAGATCCCTTCCTTAGTCACTACGTGACCTAAGTACTGGATTTCATCCCTGAAGAAATCACACTTACTGAACTTCGCAAAGAGCTGTTGTTCTCACAGTTCTTGTAAAATTATCCGTAAGTGTTCCTTATGCTCCTCTTCATTTTTAGAATAGATTAAGATGTCATCGATGAATACGACAACAAATTTATCCAAGTATTTATGCATTATGTTATTCATTAGACACATAAATACAGCTGGGGCATTAGTAAACCCAAATGGCATTACGACAAATTCGTAATGTCCATACCTTGTTCTGAAGACTGTCTTGAAAATGTCCTCTTCTTTAATTCTTACCTGATGATATCCTGATCTCAAGTCTATCTTAGAGAACACCGTAGCTCCACGGAGCTGATCAAACAGATCATCTATGCGGGGCAATGGATATCTGTTTTTAATTGTCATTTTATTTAGTTGACGGTAATCTATGCAAAGTCACATAGTTCCGTCTTTCTTTTTAACAAAGATTACTGGTGCTCCCCAAGGGGACACACTAGGTCGAATGTATTTCTTATCTATTAATTCTTTTAACTGTGATTTTAATTCATTAAGTTTCAGAATATTCATATGATACAGAGCTTTCAAGCTGGGTACAACACCTGGTATCAGCTCAATTGTGAAATCTAGTTCCCTCCTGGGAGGTAATCCTGGAATTTCCTCCGGAAAAACATCAGTAAAATCGTTTAACACAGGAATATCCTCTATTTTTATTTTATCTTTTTCAGATTTATTTGCCTCATCTGTAATAGTTACAGCATAGGATTTGTGCCCTTTCCTGACTGCTCTTTCGAGTTGTAAGGCAGAAATCTGCCTGATTACAGTTTTCCTAGGAATACCCTTAACTGTTACAGGCTGTTCATTATTATTTACACATGTAAAGGTTTTATCAAAACAGTTTAAAACTACCTTATGCTATTCTAACCAGTCCATACCAATAAGTATGTCATATGAGCCAAGTGGCAAAACATTTAATTTAACAGTAGTTTTAAAATCATTCATATCTAAAGCACATTCCTTAACATAACAGATTACCTTCCTTTTTGCCCCAGTGGCTAATTGGACTAACCAAGAGTTATCAAACCTTTCAACAGTCAGATTACACTTTTCTACTATCTGTAGTGAAATATAACTAAGGCTAGCACCTGGATCTATTAAAATAGTTACAGGGGTTTTGTTAACCATACCTTCTACTTCCACCATGGAAGTTTGATAATCAGCTTGGCGGTTCTCCAACGCTGCATTGATTCGGGGCATAGTCCTTGCAAAGTCTCCAACAGTCATTTCATCTTGTATAGTATGAATATTATTGTTTGGCTTCTTCCGATTTGGGCAAACTGAAGCATAGTGTGGGCCATTGCACTCCCAGCACTTAACAGGCTCCTTCCGTTCGAAATTCTTAGTGAAATTTCCATGATTGTTAGAAGCTTCCTTGCCCTTGAAGTTATTGGAATTATTAGAAGCACCATTTTTGCTTCCCTGGAATTTCTTACCATTAGAATGGTTTCTGTTCTTGTTATTCCTGAAATTTTTCTGGGGTACAAACTCTTTTTTCTTGAACTCAGACTGATTACTGTTCTTTTTAGCCTTCCAGTTGGCTATTCCTTCTTTATTTTTGTTCTGTTCAAAACAGAAATTAGCCTTCTACATGGCTTCTTCCAGAGTTTTGCGGTTATCATATTCGATTCTGTCCTTTATATGATATGGCAGAAAGCTGAGAAACCGCTGTACTTTAGGTTTCTCATCAACTAAATATGGCACATACCTTAACAGACTTAAGAATTTATTGTTTAAGTCCTTCATAGTCATGGAACCTAACTTTAACTCATAAAATTCCTTGGCCCTTTCTTCATAGTATTGTTCGGACAGAAACTTCTTCTTGAAGTACCTTTTAAAGGAACTCCAATTGACCTCTTTTTCTTTGATCCCCTTGACCCTTTTCAGATCCTGCCACCATATATCTGCCTTTCCAGAGAGATTATAGATGGCCTTTCTTTCCTTCAGCTGGTTTGAATAGTTATATATCTGAAAATATTTTCTCATCCCGGATAACCAGGATTCTGCCTCTTCTCCTTTTTCAGTTTCTCCATTGAAAGTTGGGCATTTTATTTTTTTGAACTCCCCGAAAATCTCTTCATAAGGCCTGTACTTTTTCTTTCTCTTATACATCTCAGCCTCGCTACTATCACTAGTAGAGTAATAGATTTGTTGTTCCCTGAATCTTTCAGATGAGGAACTGCTATCAGCTTTAGTTAGTTTCATCTTTTTAGATCCCTTTTGATGGCTAGCTCCTTTAGATTCAGATCTTTTGCTTCTTCCTTCAGTCTGAAATTTTTCCATTAAAATTTGATTTAACTCCTCTTGAGTTTTCAGAATCCGTTCATTGTCCTTCTTGACTGATTCTATTTCAGTCTTTAAATGCTTTATAGTCTGCATCAGCTCTGAGGAGTGAGCAGTTACCTCCTCTATCACAGGTTCTCTAGACATCTGTCTTGTCTCAGTGTTTGGAGACTCCTCCTCTGCATATTCTCCTAACTTCTCCATACCTTCCTGTTAGATTCAGAAAAAAGAAATTTTCTGCCTTTCACATAAAACAAAATACAAATTAGTATGTTATCTTTACCATTCTACGGAAACTAGTTGGGCCACATCAAGGCCTAGTATTTGAACCATGCTCTGATACCACATGTCAAAACCCCAAAAATTCCGAAAAATTTAATTTTTTTTTAAATAGCATATAATCTCATTCAATGCAGTCATTAACTATTTGATTAGTTTATGTTACTAGAATTGTAACTGAATGATCTTTTATTATACTTAATCTTTAAAGATGAGTTTCTTGTCAGTTACTGATTGTTTTCTGTTTGCGACCACAAGGTGGGTTTGTCATGAAGGACTGGGCTTACTTAGCTTTTGAGGTAATGCATAAAGTTCCTTCTGTTCTTACATATGACAGGTGAAAATATTTGCTGCTGCAAGTAAAAGAATTCTAAAGTCTTCAAGTACAAGATTGTTTGCAAACCAAAAATCAGAAAGACATTTGTAGCTAAAAACATCATAGTGCTTACTGAGGTAAATTCTTTATTTGATCTTTATTCTAGAAGAGATAGATTTGTAATTGTCGCAATACTGAACTATTTGATATCTGTTTTAGTTATTAGTGTAAAAGA